>OX352774.1:38843782-39443782 GCA_947095535.1 Poecilobothrus nobilitatus | reverse complement strand
TTCATTCGGCCTTGACAAGATGACTAAACAGGGTTATTGTATTTAAAAAAACGAAATGGTAAAAAAATTAAGTTATTTTCTTTAATCCTTATTTAGATTTACAAGCATTCCGCAAAAGTCATTCATTTAAATGTATTGAAAAAAATTTAAATAAATCAAAGGCTTTAATGTAATCAATCATAAAACTACTTGTTTTCGATTCATGATTTTGACAGCAAGCTGTTTAAATTGTATTTAATGATTTGTTTAAAAAATTATTTTTTTACTAGGGTGCTGCTATTTTTGCGAATTTGGGTTGCAGTTCGAAATGAAATGGTACTATGTATCTAATTAGCATCAAAATATAAATGCTGCCGTAGGTCTAGGTATATTTTCAAATTGACAATATTGATGTTATTATTAACAGTTTGACAGATTGATATTTATGTTTAAACCTGATCAAAATACAAGATTTAATTAAAGTTTTTGTTTTCAAAATTTTATTATATTTTATAGTGTGTAATTATCGCAGTAAGAATCTATAAATTGATTTTATTTTTCAATTTTTCGAAATAAAATTTTAATTGAGTACATTTTTTAGAATTTATAGAATATTAAAGATGAAAACTTTTTTCAAAAATATGCTGTTCAACGGAAAGTATCAATACGTAGTAGGTATCCACAGGTATGACAGAATTGAAAATATTAATATTTTTTTTATTTTTTTTCTTTATTTTTATTTTTATTTACGTATTTTTATTTATATTATAATATTTAATTATTAATATAATTTTCTTCCTAAAAATGACTAAAAAAAAAAAAATTTACAAAATAGAAATAGAAATAACATAAAAAATGTCTAATTCTAAAATATTAATAAGAAAAAAATATATATATGTATATATATACTATATATAAGTAAGTATTTATTATTTTGAAACATAAAATAAAAAATTTGGTATATTATTTTTTTTTTTTTTTTATAGAAGAAGCTTAAAGAAAATTAATTCATTACAGATCATTTTGTGACATTTTTTCTATCACTTTTTTTTTTTTCATAGTTTAAAAATTGTGAATTTTTTTTTTTTTTAAATTGAAAACATTTAACATTTAGTTATCCATTATATTTTATTTTATTTATATATATTTTTTTTGTTTTAAATATTTATAATCAAATATGATCAAATTTTATTTTAATTCCGATTGCATTTACAGATACACATCAGTTGCTTTAGTAATTTTTTTGAGTTTATTAAAATTGTTATAATAAAATCGGACGAATTTATATCAAACTGTATAATATATTTATTTTTAAGTGAATTTTATTTTTAATTTTAATAGAATTTTAATAGAATTTTGAAAACATTTTTTTTTTTTATTATGGTTTTCACATTTTCAAATTTAATAAAATGTATTTCTAAATTACGAATTTATTTCGTTTTGTGATGCTTTATATAGGATATTTAGTTTGTAAAAGTTAATTGAGTTAAAAACAAAAATCAAATAAACAAAACAAATTATAAATAAAAGTTTAACATATTATTTATTTATTTTTTTTTTTTTTATTAAATTTAAATATTTTTTTTTTTTTTAGATTTAATCCATTTCCTTATAGTTTAAAAAATTTGATATTTAGGTCGTCTCATCTTAAATCTATGCAAAATCATTTTTAATTTTTTTTTTTGTTTTTTTTTTTTTATTAAAAATCAATTAATCATGTTCGTAATTTCGTATAAGTGATCATGTGATCATTTCCGAAAAAGAAATTGAGATCGGTATGAAATTTAATCAAAATGTAAATTGTTTTTATTTGAAGAGATTTTCACATTGATTTTTCGAAAATAAATTAAATTTTGTGCTTTTTTTTAGTATAGCATAAATAACTTTATTGTTTCAGATTTAGTACAACATTTCAAATATTATATTTAAAACAAGTTTTAAAAAGATTCATTTCAAATTTTTAAAAGGCTAAATACGAAAACAACATCAGTTTTAAAAATTTCATCATACCTTGTGTTCACAACAAACTACGAAATTAAATACAAAAATCGACTCAAAGTACAGTAAAAAAATCGACTCAAAATACAGTACAAAATCGACTCAAATGTCAAGTGTTCAGAATCGTTTTTGAAAATCAAAATTAGAACATTTGATATATGCATTCATATTTTTGTTTTGAAGTTATAAAATCTGAAACTTAATTTCAAAATAATACCTTATTTAGACTACACTCTATTAACATGTTATAAGCGTGAACATGTTAAAATTAAACAAAGAGTTATAACTAGAAATATTGTATGAAAAAAAAACTGTTTACTGTTATTCAGAGAGAAATAAACTAAAGAGATTTTTTTAATTAAAAATTTTGATATAATCGATTTTTTTTCGATTTATCAATTATTTTTGGAATTTTATATTCTTTGATTGATTGTCATTTTGAATTATATACATAAATACTTAAAAAGAAAAGTATAAAGGTAAATAATTTATAGAGCTGTAGTGTAAAAGTTTTTAAAATAATCAATAGAAAAATCACAATTTACTTAATTCGTAGACGTACTTAATTTCGAGATGATTTTGAGAAAATCCAGTACCAATCTGATTTTTTTTCACAGAAATATTTTTGAAAAATGTATGTAGAATTAAGAACAAAACCCACTTAATTTTTGAAATTCATTTGACTCCTCGAAATTAAGTGTTTGTAAACTATTACACAAAATATTTCAAAATCTTATAATCGAAAATACGAATTCGATTCATAATTATTATTATCAATTTAGATTTTTTTAAAAATTTCAATATTAATTTTGCATAGAAGACATAAAAAAAAAACTTGAAAAACTTGTTTTTTATATTAGTTTTAAATATACGTATATTATTATAATTAAATTTTGTAAAAATATTTAAATGATATTAAATTTTTTTTTTTTTTTTATATATGTATATATAAAAAGGGGGATACATACAATACTATTCAATTAATTTTAATTAGGTCAAGTCTTTAAGTTTTCATTTTATTTTAAAAAATTAATTGCGATCGGTTTTAAATAATTTAAGGCACTTTTAAATAAATTGCAATAAATTTTAAATAAGTTTAATATTTTTTTTTTTCTTTAGAAATTTATTTAAATAAAAGTTATTTTACAATATTTTAGTATTTAAATTAATGATTATTATTAAAATTAAATAAAAAGATTATATATTATAACGGAAATGAATTTTAAAAATTGTAATTTTGTAAATAAAATTTTTGGATTTGACTAATATTTAAAAAAATATCTAAAAAAAAAAAAAAAAACTATATCTTGTACAGTGAAAAAATGGTTTTGGAAGAAATGGCTTTCTTTATATCATCATTATATTGACGAAAATTTCATTTAATTATTAAATTCATATTTCCAATTTAAATGTAAAAGAATCATATAGAAGAATGTGACTTACTAATATCCTTTGTAGTTGTTATTGCGCTACCAGCACAACCACCGCCACGGCTACCAACATCAAACCTCTTTAAATCTTTGTTATAATGATGGGACGGGTCCTCGCCGCGAACATAGTTGAATTTTTGAAAATTTTGAAAGCCGTAGTAGAAAATGGTATAGATTTTTGCTTTGTCTAGTGAATGTACATAAAATAATTAGTATAACTACAACTATACCTACAGAAATCGCATTATTATAATTAGTAGCGCCACAATGTAATTGGTAGCCTTAGTCGTGATTATGATGGTACAGTAATTAAAACTAGAACATAAGCCTAAACTTTTAACAAAGTTGTAATTGGAAATTATGCACTAATCAATAAATATCAAGCCATATAAAAGGATACACGATTTCTATACAGAAATTAGCCTCGAGATATTCACGTTGAAATTTTTGTAATACTGAGAAACTTTCACTGTACATATTTAAAAAAAAAAAAAAACATAATT
Source organism: Poecilobothrus nobilitatus (assembly GCA_947095535.1). NCBI lineage: Eukaryota > Metazoa > Arthropoda > Insecta > Diptera > Dolichopodidae > Poecilobothrus > Poecilobothrus nobilitatus. The sequence goes on along the minus strand of OX352774.1, from coordinate 39,439,872 downwards.
CTTGAAAGAGTGTAAAAAAAAGTCTCATACAATTTTTTTTTTTTTTCATTCTTAATCCAATAATTTATATAAAGTACTCAATAATTTTTGAAAATTAAAAAAAAAAATGTGTATTTCTAAATTTAATTTAAAATTTTATATATTTATAACTAGGATAATTAATTGGCCACTAATTACGTTATACTTTATTTATATAATATGTATTTCTAATTTCAATTTTTGGACATTCATTGTATAAAAAAGTTTCTTTTTTTTTTTTACTTATTTTACTTTCTTTTGCTTTTTCTTATTTCAATTCAATATTTTCTTTTATTTATTAATTTGTTTTTGATTTTAATTTTTCAAATTTTATATTAATTTTATCAAAATTTTGAAAAATTTTTTAAATAATTACATAAAATATTTATTATTCTATTAAATCTGTTCTTTGTGTATTTTTTTTTTTTAATTTTTTTTTTTTTTCTGTTTTTTTATCAATCAATTCCATTTAATATGGTTCATAATATTATGTATTATATAATTATGTAAATAACATGTAATAAAAAAAGTTAATTAGGAAATGAGAATTAATGGAACTTCGAGTCTAGAGTTTTATGTAGGAATATCTGTTGCATTAAATTATTTAAATACATAAATGAAAATATTTTATTTCAAATTTTATATATATTTCTGTTAATATTTTTTTAAAATATGAATAAAATTAAAAAAAAATAAATAAATTTGGGGTAATTATATTGAATTTAAACGACTTTTACACGTAACGTTTTTAATATCGTCCCAATATTTTATGAAAATTGTAACGTTTAAATACTGATAGACAATATTGTGACAATATCATCAGATTTTATGTTATCGACTAAAAATTTAACAATATTGTACGAATATTGTAAAGTGTAATTACCACAAATGATATTGTAACAATTTTCATTTATGTTCAAAATTTATTGTGTAAACAACTAATAAAATTATTTTTCAAATAATGACAAGTTTGATTTAATTAATTAGTTATTTATTTAGTTTTAAAATTTAATATTCAAAAATAAGTAGTAACTCAAAAATAGTAAGTAAGTAAAAATAATAGTAAATAAATAGTAGTAAGTCAAAAACTCAAAAATTTCTGGTTTAAGTTTATACAAAAATATGAATCATATCCTTGTTTGTTGAACGTGTATTCCAAAGATTATAGAAACAAGATTTTATGGGAAAAAGCCCTTGAATATTTAACTGAAAAATGTAAGAAACTTCAACCAGAAGCGGATAAAAAGTTTGAAAAAAAAAATAAGTAATGTCCGTACCACATTTAGCCGAGAATACAAAAAAAACAGGTAGCGGTACGGCAACTATATGTATATGAAATCTGACATACATAAATAATGTTTATAATCTTCAGCTTCACTCAGTCTTGCTTGTTTTTTACAAGAATGCTATCGAAATATAAACTTCTTTCCTTCCGTAAGTCATTCTTTAACCCATTTTGTTTTTTTTTTTTTATTTTACAATTTTAAATCAATTAAATCAGACATTGTTATTGTTGTCCGTACACAATGAAAATCCAAATAAATAAAAAATTGTTTATTATAAATATTGTATTGTGTAAATGCTTTCAAAACGATATTGTACAAATATTGTTTAAAAATCGTACCGTGTAAATTGTGTCACACAATATTGTAACAATATTGGTTCGATCGAAATTATTAAAATATTGTATAAAAATCGTTACGTGTAAAAGAAGTTTTATAGTTTTTCATTTACCGATACTTTTTTTTTTATTATCCGTACCATTAAATTTTATGTAGTTTAGGGATATGAAAATATCAGTTTAATCCTATAAAATAGAATCAGAAAATAAATCCAAAAACAAATAAAAAAAATTAGTTATCAAACTAAAGGAAAACTAACGAAAAAAAAAAATACAAAATTATAGAAGAAAATTTAAAACAACAAAAAATATTACCCTAAAGTGTTTTAATTAAAATACGTTGTGTGATATAAAAATAGTTTTAGTTTACACGAGAAAAAATATATATATATATATATGTATTATATATAAAAGTAAAAGGTTTAAATAATAAAAATAAAAAAAAAATAAAATATTACATTAATTTGTAAATAACTACATAATTATATTAATTTTTTATACTTATTATTTATTATATTTATTTAAACAATTAACAACAAAAAAAATAATTCCTGTTTAATAACTATTATTTTTTTTTTCTTTTTTTTTTATTTTATTTATTAGTTTATTTTGTTTATTTTATTTAATTTTTTTTTTTTATTTTTAAATTTCAAATTGAAGCGAAATATTTTAACTTTGTATACAAATAGAATTAAATTAATTTATAATTAATTAATATTTTCAGCTATAAAATTTGTTATTACACTTTTTTTTCTTTATATTATTATAAGAACAATCTAAAATAAATTAAACTACGGCAATTATTTTATAATGTTTTTATGAAGAGCAATAAAATTTAATAATTATTTTTAAAATTATTATAGATTTTTTTTTTTTTAGGTAAATAATCAAATAAAAAAAGCTGCCTAATCAAAAAAATTTTATTTGTTATTCGTTAAAAGTAAAATTATATTTAATAAAAAGAAAATTATCAAAATAAAAAGCAATCTTATTATTCGGCTTTTATACTTATAATCTTATTATTCAGTTTTTTTTTTTTTAAATATTATGAATACTTGTAATATATATGTATATATTTTTGTTTTTGTTTTTCAATTAAAAAAAAAATATATTATATTAAAAATTTTGAAATAATTAGCAAATTTATTTTAGACGCATTACACTCCGACAATGCGAAAATAATCATTTAATCACATCTTCAAATGTGTTTCTTTTAAAGTTTGTTAAAACGAAAAACTCAATTTTCAATAAAAACGTTAATACATAATATGATTTTAAAAAATTTTTTCTTTCCCACTAATAGCTATTAATCTTTTTGTTGTTAAAAAAAATCTTTTTGTTGTAAAATAAAGTTAAAAACGTTTGTGTCTCTAATAGAATATCAAATCATCACTTCATTTAATATTTTTCTTATGATGCATTTTACACAATAAGGGTGATTATAAACTCAAATTCATTATAAACAACGATTAATATGCACTGTACCAATGTACTATATGCATAATAGGCTTTATGAAGTGATACAACGAGAAAAAGACATAATTTTTCCTTTGATTTAAAAGTTTGTACATCTTAGAAAGAGAGAAAGAGATTTTTACTTCAAGAAAAATATTCAACCACAGAGATATATGACAAACTTTAATTAATTTGAATGAAGTGAATGTAAACATGATTTTATAATAAATTTAAAGAAAAACTATATATATGTGTTTATACTTTTGTTATTGCACAAATTTCAAGATTCAATCAAATTATTTTACTAATATAATAATTTTAAAAGTTAATTTTTAGATATCAACATATTTTAATAATACGCTCTTCATAATTATTGATTAATAATAAAAGCTGCCATAAATAATTTATATATGGTATATATATGATTTTTTATTTATATGTAGATTTTAAAAATAAAAAATTTTTCATTATATTTTAATTAATATATGTTATATATTAAATTTTTTTTTTTTTTTTTTGTTTAAAAAAAATAAAATATTTTATTAAATGCATTTATAATTTTTAAACACAAAAAAAAAATATATATATATTCTTGTCAATTCAATTTTTTTTTTTTTTTTTATTTCTTATATTCAATATAATATATAATTAACTTTTTTTCATGTATTTGACTTAAAATTAAAAAAAAAAAAAAAAAGATTTACAACAAAATATTAATATTTAAAAATATTAAAAAAAAAAAAAATATTTATATTTATAAATATATGTTCAAAAAATAATAAAATAATAATTATTTATATATAAAATTAATTATATAAATATTTAAATATCTTTTTTCATATGTTTCCTATATAATTAAAATCATTTAGTTTAAATATTCATTTTTAATTACTAAATTTTATCATTTAATCAATTATATAGGTTCGAAATTCATTCCTTTTTTTTTTCATTTTAACTTTTTTAATTTTTATTTTCATTTTAACTTTTTTCGAAATTTTTTTTTTTTTTATTTTAAACCAAAAAAAAAAAAAAAATAATAATTTTTAAATTACAATAAAAGATTATTTTAATCCAAAAAAATAATAATAATAATTTGTTAATGAAAAAAGACAATAAAATTTCTTTAAATATTAAATATTTATTAACTTAAATTACAGCTGGTTCAACATAATTAGCTGGTAACATTCCTGTATGACCTGTTCTTTCAATTTTACCGGTCATCCATCCAGATTCAGTTGGTTTTATTTCAAATATAAGATCACCTTCACAAAAACTTACTTCATCTGTATCTTGAGCTTGATAATCGTAAACGGCTCGATATACGCGCTACAAAAAAAAAAAAAAAATTACAAAATTAATAAAATTATTCATTATAATAAAAACCGCAAAAAAAGAAAAAATTAATAAATATAGAACCCCCATCCAAAATTACAGCCAAAATAAAAATTATAAATTTTCTTTATAACTAACTTAATATTTCCAGTAGGTCCGGCACATTATAAACGTAAACAGTAAACTAAAGAAGTTAAAAAAAATTTTTTTTTAGAAATAAATAAAAAATTTTCGTTTTACTCTTATAGAAGAGAGACGACGACTGTGTAGTATTAAATTTCAAAAAATTTGATTATTTAAAATATGTATGTATGTATGTATGTATATGTATTTATCTTAGTTTTAAGAAACACATTTAATTACCACAATTATTTTAGCACACACTATTAATTGATGAAAATATTGCAAATGTACTAAAAATAATGTTTCTTTTTTTTAAATTTTTAAATCAGTGTATTTTTGATGAATTATTGGCGGTGAAATAAGTATACATTTTTAAGTGTATTGTATTTTTGTTTTTGATATTCATTTTGAAGTGCCATATTTATTAGTTATAAGAAAACAAAATATGTTGTTGTTACAAACATTACAAATGATTGCTAAAAATGCAACAATATTCTATTAAATTTTTTTTTATGAAAAATAAAATAAATTACTATGTAAAAATAAAATAAATTACTATGGGTCTTCACGTAAAAGTGATCTGATCTTATATCAGTAGGATCAAACCAATCGGTGAAAATTTTTAGGACAGAAATTTTTTGTTTCATGTATAAAATAAGTTTAGCTGTAAGGTGAAAACCGACCACTATATTATAATTAAGTCATTATAATTTAAAACGTTTGTAAGTTTGGAACAAGAAATAAATGAATATATATTGTATAAAATAAATATACATCGATATTTTATTCTAGACGATATCCTCCTAGACCTTAACCTTATATATTTAAAATATTTATATTTAGCATATTTAAAATATTTACTCTAGTATATTTTTGACATTTGTTTTTATTTAAATTGACATTTTTAAAAGATCATACCCAATCAAACATTTCTGGAAAGATAGCAAAATAAACATTTCCCTTAACCAATCTGTAATTTCTGTTGTCTTGTAAATTTTTTTACTTTGGAATTTATATTTTGTATTGGAGATCGTATCACATATAAGGCATACTCAGAAAGCCCTCTACGAGATCAGAACAAATACATATATGAAGTACCGCTGAAAAATAATAAATTAACAGATACATTTTGATGTTTGTCTAACATAGAAAAATTATAATTTTTTATAAATTAAATGTATTTTCGTTACATAAAATTTCAAAAAAAAAAAACCGGAAAAGTGTTTTTAAAGTATGTGTACCTATTATTAAAAGAATTCGAAAGTGCGATTTAAAAGTATTATCAGAACCAACTTCTTCAGTATAATATTGGTTTATTATTATCAGAATAATCATTTGTTTTCATCAAAAACAGCAAATTCAAAGGTTCTCTACATTTTTTTGATAAAATTTGAACTTAAAACATTTATTAAAAAATTTATGACAATTTAAAATGTCACTAAAATAAAAATGACAGTTTATTCAAATCGTGTAATTTTTTTTTTTCTTTAAAACTGGAGCGGAATGTTTCGCTCATCAGAGTCTGCTCTTAATTAGACCGTGCACAGATCTATGCTCCGATTTAAAAAAAAAAAAACCCCAAATTTTTAGCATTCTTCGATTTTATTTTCCTTTGATGCACTTTTACGTAAAGATCCCTTTCTTTTTAATATTTAATTATTAATAATTGTATGTATTATGGATTAGTTTAAATACATACTATTTTATTATTATTTAAAATTATGTATATTTAAATAAATACCGAATTAGTTTTATGTTGCTGATGTCCATGAAGATGTTGTTGTTGTTGCTGCTGCTGTTGCTGTTGTTGTTGTTGTTGCTGATGATGATGCTGTTGCGTTTGTTGATGTTGTGCATAATATTGATTATTATGTTCAGTTAATGATCCATATACTCCATTTGCTGGATCAATATCTGATACAGAACCAACACGTTTTGGATAAACACTGTTATTTACTGTTTTTGTTTTTAAAATATAAATTTTTAATTTTATTTTTTAAAAAACTTTGAATTTAATTTTTTTTTTTTTTTCAATTATAATATTTTAATTTTAAATATAAAATTCATTCAATAATAATTTAATTTTAAATTATAACTAATATATAATAAATATTATTTAATAAATTAGTAAAAAAAAAAAAAAAAAAAAAATTTTATTTTAGAATATACTCTCTGTAATTTTTTTTTCATAAATTTTCGTTTTTATATTATAATTTATTATATTTTTTTTTTTCTTAATAATATTTTTATATTATTTTAATATGATTAATGGTTTTTTAAATGAAATATGTAATATGAATTTAAAAAAAAAAAATTAAAATTAAAAAAAAATAAAAAAACATGTAACATAAAAAAATTATTGTTATTTACGAAAAATGATGCAATTTTTATTTTTTACATATATATTTTACACTTTTTTTTTATTTTTTTTTTTTATTTTACTTTTGCATTGACTTGACTACACATACACTAAATTAAATAATTAATAAAAAAAAAATATATATATTAATATGTATTAAAATATTACAAAATTGAAGAGAAATAAGTGGCATATTAAAAAAAAAAAAAAATTAGGCTGATAACACACAACAATAGTTTGAATAAAACTACATATATGAACATGAAAATGTAAGTATGTATTAAATATGCATACGCGTAATATACTGAATACTGAATATAACTGGAATTTTTTAAAAACATGCCTTAAAACAACATATAGAATAAAATATTATAAAACAAATTACAAAATATAGCTTTTAAGCAGCTATTAATGTTATAATTAACTCTTACAATAATTGAGAATACAATACTTATTTAAACAGCCATCGATTACAGCCAAATTTAATTTAAACTGATCTATATGTAGGTAATTATACCTATTCCATATTTTATTAATAAATATAATATATATTTAAATTTCTTTCACTGTTTAGTAGAAGATTTTAAGAAAAAGGTAGAATTGTAGAAAAACTGCATTCGAAATTTTACATTTGGACCCATTGAATTTTAAACAATGAACCACTAAAAATTCAACTAACTATTTATAATATACAGATATATTTGTATAAGAAATATATTCCATTTCCATATTAAAAAAAATCTACTAACCAAGAACTTCGCAGTACTAAAATAACAAAATAAATTTAAAATAATTTAAAAGTAAAAAGAAAAAAAAAAAATTTTTTAATTAATTAAAATATTAAAACTAATCTAATACATTTTTTTTTTTTCATATTATTAATTAATTTTAGACTATAACTTTAAATTAATTAAGTGCATAAACGAAAACTCTAATTAGAATATCTCTTAAACCATTTAATTATATTGATATCTAAATCTATAAAGATTTATTTCAAAACAGAGTATTTTTAGAATTACATAGAAGTAAATAAATTTTTAATAATTAAAATTATATAAAAAAAAAAAAAAAAAAAACTTTTCCTGATGGTTAATATTCAATTCATTCATAAAAAAAAAAAAAATTCAAAATTGTTTTAGTAAAACTAATGCAAAAAAAAACCATTGTTTAAAAAAAAAAAAAAAAAAAAAAAACAACACAAAACTTACCAGACCCACGATTATTATCTGAACTATATATAAGAGTGGCACTTTGTCTAGGTGCACTTGGTATATTACGTGGTCCATCAGTTAATGGATCATAATCAGCAATTTTACCAATTCCACTACCATTATTACTACCACCACTTCCCATAACATTAATACCACCAAAATATCCACCACCACCACCATTAGATGTGGTATTATTACCCATTACACCAGCAGTAGTTCCATTCCCATAAGTCATAGCATAAGCATTATATCCCAAAGTATTAGCTTGCTGTTGTTGTTGCTGTTGCTGTTGTTGTTGTTGTTGTTGGTGCTGTTGTTGATAAGCAACTGTTGTATTATAACCATATTGATTTGAATTATTATTATAAACATTTGTTGCTGCAATATTTTGACCAGCATTATTAATTGGTCTACCATAACTATCATATTGTTGTTCATAATTTCCACCAGCAGGATGATGAGAACTTTGAACAATTGTTTGACGCAAATTATTATAATTATTTTGACCATGTTGATTTTGTTGCAATTGTTGCTGTTGTTGTTGTTGTTGTTGCTGTTGTTGTTGATAATTTTGTGCAGCATAATTAGCACTTTGTATTTGATGTGATTGTTGTGATTGATTTTTATGTTGCTGAGGAGCTGGAGGATGTTGATAAGTTGGAGATGGTTGTTTTTGTTGTTTAAGTTGTGGTGTTTGCGTTTGGTGTTGATGCTGCAGTTGCTGTTGTTGTTGATACTGTTGCTGTTGTTGCATTTGTTGCGATTGATTGTTACCTACAGCTGAAGTTGCATAGTTATGTTGTGAATTATTTTGTTGTTGTGATTTATTTATTTGTGCTAATGTATTGTGATGGTGCATTTGAGTTGGTGAATGATGTTGTTGTAGTGTTTTATTGTTTGCATATGATTGCTGTTGTTGTATTTGTTGTTGTTGTTGTAGATGTTGTTGTTGCTGTTGTTGTTGTTGTTGTGCAATTTGATGTTGATTATGTGTTGATGTTTGCAATATTGTTGTAGTGCCACCTTGAGTAGGTGAATGTGGAGCATATTGTGATAATTGTTCAGCTGCAAGTGTTTCTGAGAAATACTCAGATTCTTGGTCTAAAAAATGTTTACATTTTTTTTTTAATAAATAAATTACTAAAAATTTGACATCTCAATTGAAGGAAGAAAATTTTTAACCAAAAGAATTTTTTTTTTTTCTTTTTTTTTTTTTTTTCGTTGTTGAATTTGAGAAGTAAATATTTTGTTTTTGGTATACAGATTTTGTGCCATAAATAGTAGTATTTTTTAAAAGTTGGAGAAAGTAAAAGATCAGAACGAATAGCAGGAACAATTACAAGAAACAATTACAAGACGAAAGCACAAATTTGAACATATAAAACATATGTTTAAAAGCTGATATTTTTTTTTTTTTTAGACCTTTGTGTATGTGTACATATAAAAATTGATCAACTAATTTATTTAAGTTGATAATCCTATTTTAATTTTAATTAATATTTAGGATTTTGATAATGTTTTTTTTTTTTTAGTTATCATTAAACATGTTATTTTAAAATGCTGTCGGAATATCATATTTAAAAAAAAGTTAATTGAACTTTCTGAATTTTTTTAAAAACTTCAAATGTAATTTGTTTTTAACTTTCATAGTTGTATTTCGTCCTTGCAGACACAATGACGTCAAAAAATTAATTTTTAATGAAAATATCATGTATTTTTGAGATATTTTATGCTGGAGCCAGGGGAGCCAGGCCAGTCAGGAGTTCAAAATCTTTAAAAAGTAATTGTAAATAAATGTTTAAAAAAATCAAATAATGGGCCTTTTTTATTTTTTTTTTTGTGAAATTTTTATTTAAAATTTAATGAGTAGCTTTTAAAAAAATTGCTTGATTTTGAAATTAGTATGCAATCTTTTGTTCATTTTGTTCTTAAAAAACGTCTTCCCGAAAGCATTTAAAATAACAATATGCGGTTTTTAATAAATTTGTAGTACAAAATAATTAAACAATAAATATTACAACAAATATTTAAAAAAAAAAAAGAAAAAAAAATTAATACATTAAAAAAAAGACATTTTTTTACTAATTAATTTTTTTAAATTTTATTTTGATCCAGAAAATAATTAATTTAAATAATAAAAAATTTTTTAAAATAAAATATATGAATTTAAATAGATATATTAAAAAATATAAAATAAAAAAAACGAAAAATGACAGGCAAATAAATATAAAATTCATTTAATTTTACGATACACAAAAAATCCAAAAAAAATTAAAAGAAAAATAATAATTATAATAAAATTTTAATGAAGTGCAAATGTTATGAAAATTGTGAAGAAAATTTGATAAGATTTTTAATTTTTTTTTTTTTTTTTTTGATTTTCCAAATAATTTTTCCATTTTCTAGCAAAAAATTATTTTTTTAATTTTTTTTTTTTGTTTGTTTTTTCTAATTTTTTTTTTTTGTTTTCTGTTAAATTTTAAAAATTGTTTTCATTCGATTCGAATTTTTTATTAATTTTAAAATTGTTTTTCATACGATTTTAGTTTTCGTTTTTACTTTTTTTTGTTTTTGGATATTATTGATTTAATAAATACCTCGGTTCTCAGCCACTTCAGCTTCAGCTCTTTGTTTTTCCATTGCAGCTTTTTTTTCTAAATCACCATGATAAGCAACATTTGATATGATTTTTGTGTTTGCTTTTATTCTAAGAGTTTCAGGATCATCGGCAACCTAAAATTAAATTAACATAATATATATATATATTATTAGTATATAGATAGACTATAGAGTATGAAGCATATTTCGATTAATAATTTTTATATAGAGATATTTCTGATCTATATATATATTATTTATTACAAAACTACAATTTTGGCCCATATTTGTTTAGAAGACACCAAATCCATTATTTCACTTACAATCAATATTTAATTTGAAATGAATATCCATACTTTTTATTACTAGATATGTCTCAGTTTTGAGATAAGTACCTACATTTTCATTATACCTTACATTCGATTATAACTCGAATGTGGTATAATAAATTGTGATTAATAAATTTCAAATGATAGACGTAACGAATTCAAGGACTTTCAAAAGAAGAGTATGTATAGTACAAAATGTTTAAAATAATAGTATGTATAGTGTACATTCTTTATCTTACAATATGTTCATTAGAAACCCATCAAAAACAGAACATTAAACAAAATTCAGAAATTTGAAAGCAAACGAAAGGTTTTTCTTATTGAAGTAAAAACTTTCACAAATTTGATTGAACAGAAAAAAAAAATAGCAGCGAAGAAAAAAATTATTCTTTCGTTTTTGCAATAATATACACATACACACACACACACAACACACACATTAAATTTTTGATCTGAACAAAAAAAAAAAAAAATTAATATAATTAAATTGAAAACATTTTAAGAATTCATTTATATTCAACTTATCATAATTTTAATAAGTATGAGATTCACAGACAGAAAACAGTTCAGTGTGATGATATTTAAATTCACGCCTAAATACTAACAAGTATGTTGAAATAAAACAAAAAAATTTAACGCTTTCATATCTAAACTATCATAAAAATACTAAATTTGGATTAAAATTCATTCAAATATTTTTCCATATTCATTTAATTAAATTAAATGTCCTATGGTCATCTAAGTTAGTAGGTAAAAAAAAAAAAAATTATCTGAATATAATTTAAACACGATTCAAAAATATGAAAAAAAAAAAATTTAAATTAACTTTTTCACCTACATCTGTCAAACTGACTTTTACCTCCTACTCAAATTACAATGAAAGTAAAGCAAAAAAAAAAAATTTTTTTTTTGAACTTCAGGTGATTTAAAACCACGCAAAAACACCTTTAAAAAATCATTCCTATATTAAATCAGAAAATAGAAAGAAAAAACAAATTGATTTAACCTATAGAGTGCGTATATATTGTCGCGTTTTATATCTTTCAACAATATTTGTTAAAGTAGAGCAACAATTATTTATTTCTATTTGATATAAAGTAGTTTTGTATCTATGGTATTTAAATACCAGATGAATATTGTTAGCATCTTTTTTTTTTTGTTTAGAGTGTTAGTTTAAAATATTTTTATAAATACTTTATCAGTCACACACCTGTGTAAATTTTCCTTTAGCTTTTTCAAAATCAGCATGATATTTGACATTTGATTGATGTTTTGTATTTTCAGCGATTCTTTTTAATTCTGGTGTATCAGCAACTATAGTGGCTTTTGCTTTTGGAATGTGCCTATAATAAAAAATAATAAAAATATACATAAATTAAATAATTCTAATAAATTTTTACATAATTAAAAACATATATAAAAAAAAAAACAGAAGACTTTTTTAATAGATAAAAATATATACTTTTATACATTTTTTAAATACAAAATATTAAATAACTTCTATTTCTGTTTTATAAGAATAAATGAATTATCAACTGATTTACCCTGATTTACCCTGATCATAACAGTTTAGAAATGGTCAAATACATAAACAAATTATAGTTAACAAATTTACCCTATCTATAGGGCGACGTTTCGGTTAAAAATCTCTCTCTGTAATCGATTTATAATCAATGTTACCACGTGTTCAAAATGCGACAGTAGATCATAATAAAAATATATTATAATAGTTATATCATATCACAACAATAATCAAATTGTTAATTTTTAAATACTAGACAAGGTATAAATAAATAAATAAATACTAATTGTTGTACACGACAACAGGCGGCGCATAAATAGCTTAAAAATTATATGTGCGCCTACTAATAATCTTGATCTTGTACAATAGCTACAGCTGAATAATTAATTAGTAACAGTAAATAATGTATAAAGAAAAACCTAAGGGTAATGTGAATAATAATAAAAAGACATTGTTTATGACATTTCTCCCAGAAGGAGAATGAAATTGTGTATGAAATCTCTCCCTCATGAGAGATGAGAGAAAGATGAGAATAAAATGACTTCAAATATTTTTTATGTTTTATGATTTTGTATTTTTTTTCATTTTTCTTTTAATTTGTACTCATTGTTCTTATATCTTTATTACTTTTCTTATAAATTATAATATTTTTAATTGTAAACTTTTAATTAAACTAAACTAATTAAATGAATCATAAAATAACTATATATATATATATATTATTATTATTATTAAACCCGTAACAATAACATAATTAAATTTATTTAAAAAAAAATATATATATACATATTTGATATCTATTTAATATGTCCCTATGAATAATAAATTAATAAAACGAAAAGAAATCAAAAACTTTCATTTACCTACTGTAGTAACTGAAAATTCAAATCACGACAATAAAATCACTTTTCATTTTCATTACAATATATAAATTGATAATTCATAAGTCATATTAACATTACAACATATTGTAATGAAAACATTTAAAACAAAAAAAAAATGATTTGAATTTATAAGTGATATGAAAATTTTATTTCATTCATTAAAAAAAAAAAAATAGTGAAATTCCTTTTAATTATTTTTTTATTTTTTTATAGTATTTATTGGAATTTAAAAACAAAAATATTTTTTAACTGACATTTAAGGTGAAAATTAACGTAAATTTTAATTCCCATTATCGAGTAACAACAGAGTGACCGAAATCATTAAAATAAATGTCATTAAAATTTTCATTTATGTACTCGTATATTCGTAAGTATATATAGAATTTTAATATCTGCAACACATAAAAATAATTTTAATTAAGTATTGTTCCATAAAATTTTATTCAATTGACAGGTGAACTAAAGAGAGTACAACAAAATAAGAAATCAGGGTTGCCGGGCATTTATAATTTTAAAATTTGGTTACAATTGCTTTAAGTCAGTTACAATGTTACAACCACTGATGAATCAGGTTACAGAATGTAACAATTAGTTAAAAATACAAATATTAACTATGGAATATGTATACATATACATATTTTTTATGAACGCTCTTAATATAAATTTTATTTTCACCATTTCATTACTTTTGAGAACATAATTTTTTTCCTCTAGATCTCTGTACCTATTATTGAGTACAGAAATAATATACACAAATATAATGGATGCAAAATATTCGTTAATATTACCACCGAATAAGTACACGAAATTTAACCGAAATAATTTTTGCATCTGTATGCATGCATCTCATGTCACTGTCATGTGAACTTACCCTTATTCTGTAAATTTAAATTCTATTAAGATTTATAATCTATTAAGATTTATAATTAAAAAATATTAATGAATTAACTTTTTGTTCATTAAATATTTTGTTATTTTTCTTTTATTTTTTATATTTTTGTTCATATTTGTTTATATGAATATTATTCATTTTCTGAAATAATATTTTATGTTTATTTTTTGTTTTAATATGGCAATAAAAATTTAAAATTATTTGCATACATAGTTTGTTGAACTCTAATTTTCTTAAGCAATGTTACAATTAAACGGTTCGTGTAACAGCATGTTACAAAAATTGCTAAAAAAGGCAACACTGATCGTGATATTATTATATTGAAATAAGTACATAAAGTATGTACTTATTGGTCACAAATCTTTTTTACCTTAACGGATGATGATGGCGCGCAATGATAATTTAAATATAATTTATTTAAAATCAAAAATTAAGTTAATTCATAAAATATTTTTTTAATAGAAAAGAGCAAGAAACAAAGTAAATATATGTAAGAAGCCGATGAATAAGAACTATATTTAACTAAACTATAACCAAAATAGATGAAAAATGTCAAAAAAAAAAAAAACTAAACGTTTAATCTAGGAATTTATTTAATATTTAATGTTATTTTAATAATTTAAATTAAATTTTATTATAACAATTTAAAACTATAGCAAAGATTAAAATTTAATGAATACTTCAGAAGTGCATCGCAGATTCGTAAACAAACTCATATGATTTTATTGTCATTATGTCTTCCTTTTAGTTAGTTAATCATTTAGACTTGCGGTTTTTATTGTTTAATTATATTTATTGCTTAAGATACATAATATGAAGATTGCAACCTTCAGATAACCTATTTCATAAATTATATACATTGATAAAAAATTAAAATCGATGTTCTCTATAATGAAACCTGTTTTTAGCACATTTCCAAAAAAACTTTTAATAAATATGTTTATTAATTCCACTCTGTCCGTCCGTCCGTTCGTCCGTCTGTCTGTCTTTCCGTCTGTTTACAAAACTTCTACACCGTTAAAGATAAAAAAATTAGGTTTATGAAAATTTAAAATTTATTAATAATTTTTTTTGAATATTTTGAGTTCTAGAATTAGATTTTCATCTACAAGTACATTAAATCCGTAGATTGTTTTTTTTAATTATACCATAGTAAATACAATAATATAATCTAACTTCTAAGACACCATGAACAATTATTTACTATTCAATATGTAATTGATAAAATTTAGTACAAGTAATAAAATTAGTGTCAACAATTGATATTTTTTCTTATAAATATAATAGAAAATATACATAACGATATAGCTTAACATATACATATGTATAATATATTAAATTATACCTAAATATAACAACATTATATTTGGTTATTCTTAAATAAGTATATATTATATGTATACATTATATTTATTTAACATAATTAATTATGTATTTTTAACCGCATTTAAATCAATTTCATGGATATTTAAATATTAAAATATTAATTTTGATATTTAACACTCACTTAACCAATTTTATTTAAATAAACCATATATGTAAATTTTTTTCTTTTTTTCTTACCCCCTAATATTATAATTAAATTATTAAATACAATCAAATTCGCCCCTTCTTTAACCCCATTTAAAGTTATACTTATTTTCTAAAAAGAAAACCATAAAAAAATATTTTATATGGTTAGAAAAAAATATAAGATACGTATATGTATATCTACAATTTATAAATTTAATTATATAATTCTGATTATGCATAACACACATTATTTAAATATTAAATAAAAACAAAACTTAAAAAAACAATAAAAAAAAATCCGAATTCACTAAAAGTTAAATACCGAAAAAATCATATTTTACGCAATCACATCCACTATGTATAACTCACTCTGGGTACACAATATATGTATATCTAAATAGGAATAAAAAAAAATTTAAAAAAAAAAAACAAATTAAAGGTAAAATTAAACGTAGGTTGTTTAGATTGTTGGTTGTTTGAGACATACAATGGAATTTAATACCACATTTTTGTTTTACGAAAAAAAAAAATAAGCAAAAAAAAAAAACAACCCAAAATAAAAAAGACATTTATAATTCAAATGTTTTCTTTACACACACTGTCTTCCCTCCAGATGGCACACATTTTTCATCAAAACATAAAAAGAAAACAGTAATAATAACAAGCGTGAAAGGTATGTCTTAAGGTAAATGATATTTTTGTCAAAAAAAATGAAAATAAATAAACAACAAAATTAATTTAAAGGGGTTTTTATTAAAGAGTTTTTACCTATTGTCTTTATTTTCTACCTTTAAAAATATGTTTTTGCTACGTTGTAGGTCTCAGATTTCATTGGCAGTTTTTTTTTTTTTTTTATTTATTTTTATTTTTAATATTAAGTATTTTCTTAGTTTAGTTTTTTAATTAGACGAATTTCTGTGAATTATGAGCTTATAAAATTTAGTTTTGCGAACATATGACTTAGCTAATGGAAAATTTTCCGTATATATTATATAGTTTGGTTTAGTTTAAATTATTTTTTTTTATAAAAGCAAGATTTTAAAGTTATAGGCCTTACACTTGATTCTGATCTTTTTTTTTTTATTAAATCGTTACTAACTTATTAAGTAAATTAATATTTATAAGTTTAAAAGAATTAAAAATTGCGTTTGTTTAATCTATCTTAACGTAATTTTGACCACTATTTTTTATATGTGGTAAAGAGGGAGCGTTTCATATGTCTGTATTTCATTTGAACACGATATCATTTGACTGTATTATGATATTATCATTTTACTGTATTTCATTTTACTGTATTTCATTTTACTGTATTTCATTTGCCGTATTTCATTTGCCGATATTTCATATTACTGTTTTTCATTTGTTGACTGTATGTAAAACACATAATTAGGAGTTAGATGTTAAAGTTCGTTACAAAATCAAAATTTCAATAATTTGTTTAACTGAAGTTTGAGGGGTTTAGCAGCAGCTCCCACTTTTAGAATTGTTTTCTTGTTGAAATATGTTGAAAGAAGATGTAATTAGGGGGAATTTTAGAGATAGTTTCTAATGAAATACAGTCAAAAGAAATACAAGCAAATTAAAATACAATCCAGTGTCAAAAAGTAAAATGAAATACAGTCTTGCCATAGTAACCCATGATAAGCAATTTCCTAACTTTCACAGTTTGATCGATTAATCGATAATCAATTAAAACTTAAAACATGTTTAGGATTCATCTATAATAGATAAATAAAATTTTTATTCATTATAAGAATTCTGACCTAAGTAATATTTTCATCTCCCATAAAAAATTTTAGGGTAGAAAAACCAACCGCAACCGAACATGAGCCAATAAAAAAACGAGTCATAATTACTGCTTATTAACTGAAACAATGTTTAAAATATTTAAATAACTAACTATAAAAGAACTACAGATCCAACTTTAATGTAAAATTATTTAATATTTATATAAATATAAAAAAGTACCTATAAACAAAAAAATTAATTTAACCACAATTTCTGTAAATTTTTTTAAAATTAAAATTATTGAATTGTAAATTTAATATTTTAATTAATTAAAAATGACTATAGGTACAAAATACTAAAATCTGATAAAATTTTTGCACAATAATCTTAAAAAATAAAAAAATATTTAAAAGTAAAACTGTTAAGTATTAGGTAATCATTTAAGACAATTTGATTTTAATTATATACAGAATATACGCATGTATACAAAAATATAAAATCACCTGGCTTTAATTGCAACATACATACGTTAAAAATAAAATTTTAAAGGTGCGTTTAATAAAAAAAAAAAAATCAATTTTTTTGTTTAGAAAATACTTTGCATATTTTTGGTTTGTTTATGTTCAAAAATGATAAAATCTTTCTTATATAAACAAATAAGAATAAACATTGTTTTACAAATTAAACTAAAATCTATGGTATATAAGATTTTATTAAAATTATTTTTTGTTTTATTATGATTAAACATTCTACATATTTTTCAAAATTATATACGCATATTTAAAATCTAGACTATAAGAAATCAAGACAATAAATAAAATTGAAAAAAATTTCTAAAATTCTAAAATTAGCCGATATAATAATAATTATTCGAATTTGTAAGGCCTCACATTCAAAGCCCGATTAGGGTACAATTAAATAAAAGTAAATGTAATCATATCCAAATATATAAAATAAAATTAAATACCTAATTCTTGTATAAGATAATAGATGGTGCTCATTATAGGAGAAAAAAAATGTATACCTTATAATGTATAAAACTGTCAGTTATGAGGCTTAAAAAGAATGTTAAATCTGTAAACATTATAATATGAGACTATTATACTTAAAGTAAATTTTAAACATGTTATAATTAAAATACAAAGAAAAAATATACAATTATAGTTTAGTTTTAAATTGAATCTTAGGATCTAGACTTGAAAATCGAACAATAGCCCCAACGACGACAATATCAACAACATTCTACTTTTTTTGAAAAAAACCCTGTAGTAAATTTTTTTGATTTCTTTTAAGAATGAAGAAAGTTAGTTATACGTAACCCACCTAATCGCAACATATATACATAACATATATACATATATATAAAATATATTTTTTATAAGCTCTAAAAAAGTTAAATATGTACTTAGCTTACAATTAACAGATTTTCACAATTTGTTTCAAAACGTTTTTTCTTTTTAAAAGTTTTCATTGTTGTGGATTCTGAATACCAAAAACAGAATGATCCAATATTGTTAAAAGTATTATTTCCTCGTACCATAAATATTCTATATATTCATCTAAAAATTATAATTTATCTATATATACAATATATTAATTTATTGAAATTGAAATCTTTTTTAAAATATTATTAATATAAAATCAATAATTAATTTCCATTATTTAGATTAAAAAAAAAAAATAATAAGGTAGGTAGAATGAAAACTATTAGTTTTTAAAGACGCTCATTTTTCAAAAGAAGTATACAAATAATTTAAAATATTATGGACTTGCACTAAAAATTTGTTAATTTTTATTTGAATTTTATATAAATGTTAAGAAAAAATTGTGAAAAATCAGGAAACATTTTCTTCAATTTTAAAGCAAATCTGCTAATACATGTAAAAACAATATCTTCACTTTCATTTTTAACTTTTATTTTAGCAAAATTTACAGGTGTTCAGATGCCTGACTTACAAAATAACAAATTTTCAATTTTAGAATTTCTTAAACAGGGGGTGATACAAAACAAATTTCTGAACTACTACTAATTCTAAAAGATCTTCTTCGGTAATTTCTTCTGCATTTCAAGAATCTATCTAAAAGCGTTAATATAAAGGAAGGAAAATCTTGTAAGATTTTATTTTTACATAACGGTAAATTCAATTACTAAATTAAAAAAAAAAAATCCATATATTTGATATTAATTTATAAAGGTAAAAAACAACCTGTCGTTTGGCATTTTTACATTGAAAAAAATTTTCCTACAACATTAATTTCTTTAAAAAACCTATGCCTGGTTAAAATTTCACTATACTGTGTAGAAGACAGACAGAGAGACGACACCGAGTAAAAATAATAGACAATTTTTCTAAAAACTTTTTGAAAAATGTTCTAAAAATCGTACCATTTGCTGCTGTACTATATGTACAATTCTGATTGCTATATTGTGTTAAACTGTTGCATGTTAAACATCTATTTAACATTTTAAACACCAAATAAATTTCAAAAATTTAATTTTATTAGTCATTTTGAAAATTTTGCACTTTTATATTGAATATAAACAACAAAAAAAAAAAAGAAGATTTAATATTTACAATCTTTTACCGGAAATTTAGCAGTAGTTCTTAAAAAAAATTGAAAAAACACAAAAAAAAAATGTTGGTTTTATAATTATTTGCTGTAAACTTGATGAAAAAGGAAATTGTTAAGTAGAGCGCAAATATATTTTTATAATATATAAGTAGTATATATTTTATATTATGATATTAAGATATATAAGGGTATAATAAATTAATTAAAAAACTATTATACAAAATTTTTTGTTTAAATTTTTTTTCTTCTAAAAATACACAAAATCTGATGAAATTGTTTACTTAGTCTGTTAAGTATTCATTTATAGTCATATACTTAGGCAACAATGATTATATACAGATGCTAGAAAACGATATTTTCATTATATAATATAGATATATGTAATCAATGAAAATAACTTCTTTAGTGAAAAATTTTCAGTTTTTTTTTTTTTTTTGAGATTTAATTACCTATTTAAATTTTTTGTATATAAAATATATATAGATTTAATTTTAAATAATATAAAATGAAAAATCTAATTTTCCAACTTTTCAATATAACGAAGAAGAGGGTAGGGTAGATTGTATGAACTCTAAAATATCCACCCCCTCACCAATATAATATATATGTATGCTCTGTTACCATAAAATTTAAATGTCTTTTAGAAAATTAATTTAATCATCCTCTTATCTGACTTTTTTATTATCGAAATATAAGTAGTTGTGTGAATGTTTTTGTTGTATAACAGATACTTGAACTCGTTGCTCCGAACCAACAAAATTTCACCAGAAATTATTATTGTAAGACTTGATCATCTTTTACAAAATTTTAAAAATCTAGCTTAAGTCAAGATTGAACATCTGCACTAGAATTTACAGAAGTTATTGCTATAAAACTGGATCATCTTTTGCAAAATTTCAGATGTTTGACTAAATTAAGTACCAAGATATGAGGATATAAATAATGGTTAAAAACAAAAAGAAATTGTGTGGCAGCTACCTGAACCTGCTGCAAAATGAACCCACCATGCAGTTGTATACTTCTTTTCAAAAACTTTGGAATACTTTGGAAAACTTTGGAATATGTACAGAGCTATTTTGATATAAAGAAAATTTTATGGCAGCTACTTGAACCAACTGATCAAAATTTCTGCATTTTAATTGCAATACTAACAATTTTACAACGATGAATTGGTAAAAATTTCAAAACCCTAGCTGCTTTATTTTTAGAGAAGAATTGAACGTACGTGCAGGCTTAAACTTAAAATTCAAACCTGAGTAAAAATATTTATACTTTTTTTTATCTTTCTTGCATCTTTTAAGGTATCAAAAAAGGTAATGAGAAATTTATTATACGCTGATAAGAATTACGACGTTTGTGCGAGAATAAGGAAAAAATTATTTTTTTTTTCTGTATTGTGTGGTGTATGATTTTGATTTTTCCATCTTCTTAATTTAAGAATTAAATGGAAAATTTGAAAAATACTTAAAATATATAATAAAATTAAGAAAATATCTTTATTTATAGAATGGCAGATAAATTTTTTGAAATTAATGTCTTAAAATTATTAAATTTCCTTTGTGTTTAAAGGCAAAGAAAAGCAAAACAAATTATGAAATTTTTTGCATATTTTAATTATTTTCTCTTTGAAATTGATCTTAAGGTTTTTCTATATGTACGCTGATTTTGACAGATTTTCTTTTTGTTATTTCTTAATTGCTTATTTCTAAGTTTGCTTTATTTATTCCATGTACATAAAAAACTTTAATATTTGAAACCGAAGTGTTATGGTATCTATTATGCATAAGTATGAACATTTATTAAATTCTTGTTTTTTCGAACAAATTTACTGTTGTTTTCAATAAAAAATTAATATAATATAACAAATACCTTTATATTTCAAGATTCAAATTTAAATCTGGTTACTAATTCTATTACTAAGAATTTTACACGATAAGCGACAATTAAAAGGAATATAGTGGCTTTTAAATGTGTCATAATAATGAGTTAAATAAAATGTATTAAAATTTATTTATAAATTAATCATAATTTTATATACCTACATATTTAAAATTTAATATACTGAAATTGAACAATAGTCAAATATCGAATACTAAATAACAAAGAAATTAAATGATTTCATTTAATTTTTCACTCGTTTAAATCGTGATTCAGTTTATAAGTCATACTTAAAAAAAAATGTAAAAATCAACCCTCAAAAGTGAATTACAAAATTAAACCATATCAGTAAAATTATTCTTTCAAATAATTTTATCAAAATTTATTCTTTCAAATAATTTTATAATAATTAGTAATTAAATTTTTTGTCATTTCATTATTTTAAATATTCGGTATTCATTTATTTAGTGTTAAGTATTTCAAATGGAGATCCATACTAATATTCTTTGATTAAAATTTATTTTTCTTCTTACGCCACGTTTAGACATCAAAGTTTTCAATCCATATTTTTTTGAAATATAAGCATAAATAAGCGATTAAACATCACTATTTTGTACATTTTTAAAAAATGAAGAAATAGGTTCGAAGTGTCAATTTTTTTGATTAAGAACTTTATCGTTTATTTTTAATTTTCTTTTGAATAATCTTTTTATAATATAAAAAAATATCTTTTTCATATAATATAAAAATTTTAAATAGTTTAGAACTTCAGAGAAAATTTTAAAGTTCAAGAAATGTCAAAAATAGGTTCGACAGAAACCTGAATTATAAAGAAATATTGAAGAAATATGGAAGAAATAATGAAGAAAAATGAAAAGAAAAAGTGAAAATTTCTATTTCATTTTTTCAAAAATAATGAAGGAATATTGAAGCAACACTATATTGAAAAAATAGTGATGATTGTGAAATTTTATTTATCGACTTATCATTCATTTCTTTTATTATATGCAAATTTCATTTTCGCTATATTATTTTACATTTTTTTTTCTTTACATTTTATTTATAATTTTCTTTTTTCTTATTCAAATCCAAGTAGAGTTCAGATTCAGATTGAAAAAATATTAAGCAGAACATGAGAAATACGCATTTAAAAATAGGGCTTGCTTGAGCTCCGTAATGGATGGGGCTACATGAAGAAGTTGTGATACAACATTAATTTTTTTATGAGATCTACCTATGGTTAAATTTTTTTTTCTCTATCTTTAAAGGTGTAGAAATTTTGTAAAAAGACGGAGTGACGGAAAGACGGACGGACAGAGTGAAACTAACAGACACATTTTTTTGAAAATGTGCTAAATATCCAAAGATTATATTATTTATTTTTCACTAAGTATACATATTTAATATAAAAAGAAAGTTAACTAACCTATCTACAAATCTGAAGTTAATATCAAATTAACCTCATTTTTTGAAACTATACTTACATAAAAATTAAAGCTAATTATTATTTTAAGTAAATTATATATAAATATATCTTATGATTAATAA
This sequence comes from Poecilobothrus nobilitatus, assembly GCA_947095535.1. Taxonomy (NCBI): domain Eukaryota; kingdom Metazoa; phylum Arthropoda; class Insecta; order Diptera; family Dolichopodidae; genus Poecilobothrus; species Poecilobothrus nobilitatus. The sequence continues at coordinate 39,416,288 of OX352774.1, read as the reverse complement.
AATTAATTAAGAATAAATAATTAAAAAACAAATTATTTAAGTATTTTTTAAAATTTGATTTTTATGTTATATTATTATATTAATGAACAGTTAAAAAGTAGGACAAGACGTGCCCCCTCTAAAAGTAATAACATTTTGTTTTCACATTTTGATACTTAGATAAGTTGACTTGTAAATTAGATAACTATTCAATGGTATCTATAATAATTTTGAAAATTTTATTTTTTCTTTAAAAAACCAGCTTTTATAAATATTTAAGTAAACAAAATATGATTTTGTTATTTCATTAACAATTTTACAGTCATGTAAAATTCATTAAAATAATTGTAGCAAATCTACTACTTTATGAAAACAAAGTAGAAAAATACACTCTTAAATCTGTTTCTTAATAAAATTAGTTTTTGTCACTTCACAAAATCAAAAGATACTCAAAAAAACAGCAACTACTACCTCGTCTTAAGGCGATTTTCCCCATTTTTTTTTTTAAACTATTTTTTCTTATTTGCTTTGTAGATTGTTCTCTTTTTGTATATTATGTTATTTTAATGTCCTCGTAGTTAATTCCTAATTGCATAAAAACAGTTTGAAAAATACTTCCCCTACTAAATCTCTTCCTCTTTTTTTTTATATAACAGATTAAACAAAATTTAATTTATTTTACTACTAAAATAGTAACAAACTACCATTTTTTGATACTACCTTTTTTATACCCGTACGATAGGATCGGGTATAATAAAATTACTCCTCCGTTTGTAACACCTCGAAATAAGCGAGCTAGATATACCTTCAAAGGTATGGATCGGATCAGAAAAAAATTCTAAGACTTTTGAGCCATGTCCGCCCGTCCGTCCGTCCGTCCGTCCGTCAGCACGCTAACTCAAAAACTAAGAAAGCTAGAATCTTGAAATTTACACAAAATATTCTTACAACAATTTGTAGGTTCCCTATTTTTTTTGGTTGAGTTTGGACCAAGCCTTAGGGTAGCTCTCGAACACCTAACTTTTAGATCCCTACGCTTTTTTTGAAATAGAGCTATGAAATTTTAACTGCTGATAGATCTCACAAAAATATTAATTTTATTTTCTATAACTTTTTTTTGTAGCCCCACCCGTTACGGAGCTACAGCTCCCCAAAGGTTCAAAAAAGCTCTATATTTAAATTGTTATAGCCCAAGTTGTATAAGGTATATCTTCATTTTGAAAACGCCAAACGATTACTACTTTTATTAGCTTTAAAAGTATAAATACAATAAATATATATTTGTGGCATACGGTGTCTTAATTTACCGTTATGTGACACTAAAATTTTGCAAAATCCTTCAACCCTTCTATCTTCTAAACGGTTTAAGTTGGAAACTTGAAATTTTGACAGAAGTTAGATCTTTAAAAATAAGTATGAGTCATTTCAGAAATTTTTTTTGTATCACCCCCCGTTTAGGAGCTGTAAGGGGTCAAAAACTGAAAATTTCCAATTTTTAAACACCTGTAACTTGAACACCTGTTAAAATTTTTTTGAAGTAATACACAAAAATTAAAGCTTCAACATTATACTCTTATTTCTGTTAACAACTTATTTTAATAATATAGGGTTACTTTATAATTGACGAAAGTGTTACTTGATTTTTTCAAATTTTCTAACAAATTTCTTTAAAACGAATTTTTTCCATTTTGTTTTACTCGACAATTTGAAATTGTTGAGGATATAATGCGTAGTATAAAAAAAATGTAAATAAATAAACAACATAACGGTTGCTTGAAGAATTTTTATTATTATTTATATGATATTGATATATATACATACTTATATAATATCATGTTTATTTACACATCGTATATGTCACTAGTGAATGAATGATAAGAGTATATATGTATATTATATAGCGCCGTATTTACATACACATATGTATTTTATTGTACTTATAAGAAATTATTCTGTCAATGGAATATTTAAATATAATATAATATAATATTTAAAATTATATTTACTGTTTTGTACTTAGTAAATTTAATATACATTTACCGCTTAGTATTAAATGTTACTATAGAATATTTGAAAAAGTTTTGGATTGATAATCGTTATGTGGAAGGTTAGAATCTGCTTTAGAAGAATGAACATATAAACATATAGTTTGAACATATGTACAACCCATAAGTTCTAGAAATTATAAAATTCACCCAAATTATTTTAAAATACTAAAATATTAAAAAAATAATATTGTAGGCAGAGTGGCTGTGAACATACTAACGGTTCGTACGGGTATCTAAGAGTTGACAAAGGCAACTGTATTCTTCCTCGTTTTTAGTTAATTTATGTGACAACATTGTCACTATATTAAACTATTCCAAAAATGATTGAAAAATATTGCAATTCACATTTCTTGCGTTAGATATTAAATGATATATGTACATATGTATAAATTTTTCAACATATATCATAACGCCTTTTACTAATCTTAATAAAAATTTGAATGAAATAATTTTTTTAATTGAGAACATAATATAGTATGTATATCCATTCCATATTACATAATTTATAAGTAGGTATAAGTATATTATTGTATATCTATATACAAATAGATATGAATGTTAAATAAACATTTATTCAATAATTAATTATTACAAAATAAAAAAATTTCTATAATATTAAACATTGGTTTGGAATACCATAAAAAAATGTCAGTCAAATCATATTATCTATTAATATACCTATATAATATATATACATATACATATAAATATACATATAAGGAATTTAAATTTGTAATTCTGTAATTTTTTTAACCTTTTAAATAAATAAATACATAGGTAGGTATATACATACGTACTTTTATTTTTTTTTACGTTCATTGTACATTGTACTAATTACCTATTCGAATATTTAAAAACTTTTTGATAGTGTTTTTGTATATTTTAACTTTATAGATACTTCATACTTACATACCTTACTTTTTTTTTCCGATCTATCAAAATTGTGAATTCAATAAGTCATCACAACGGTTTTAAAGTTAAATAACATTAAATGCAAATGACAGCTTCTTTTAACGTCAAATTGTTTTTGTAGGTATTTGTATTTTTTTTTTTTAGAACAAAAAAAAAATTCTATGACATCATCAAAATCTGCTCTTTTTTTATTGTAATTTTTGATTTTCAGCTTGTTTTTTTTTTTTGAATATTTGTATAAGCTGACATAATTCTCTAATTACAAAGTACAGCTGGATTATGAAAACATAATAATATATAAACAATTTTTTTATAAAGGTAAAAAAATAAAATTAAAAAAAAAATTAAAAACAAATTAAAAGTATAGAGTCATAAATCAGTCAAATTTTTATTATGACAAGTAAAAAAAAAAGTAAAAAAAAAAATCTGTTTCAGAATTTTCAATAGCAATATTCTATATCTAATATTATGTATGAAATGTAAACAGAAAATTGTTATCACAATACACACATATTCACAAGCAGTAAATAACAATATACTTCTGACAACCTATTTAGGGTAATAATAACTTCTTTTTTTTAATTATATAACAAAAAATGATTTGCCCGTTTATAACCGATATTTTGTCATGTCATAACTTGCCAACTTTTGTTTAGTCTTATCTTATACCAGTCTTATTTTAAAGATTTTTTTTAAAGGTGGTATCAGGTGGTATCGAAAAATTTTAATACTGAAATTTAAAGGTAGGTGAGGTACTAGGGTTATTCTATACAATAATGAAATCTTATTTGAAAAAAAATTCAAAAAGAAAACTTACTGTATTAGATTTTCAACCTAATTACAATAATATTTTGTAATTGTTTAAAATGTAATAATAAAATTAAAATGTCAAATGTTATTTTATTTCACTCTCTTTAACATTAATTACTACCTAATATAAATAAAAAATTAATAGTTATTTTGACAATTTTGGGATCGATAATGATCATGATGATGATGATGAAAACCAATTGCAAACCGATAGACCAAACAATTGTGAGAAGTTCTTTCTCGATTGTACTTTAATTTCTCCCATGTTCATTGAGAGTGCTTGACACGAATGCTATTGGGTGATCAGATTGAAACAATTATACAGCTGCTAAAACTGCATTACTGGCATTTGAATTCGGTTAATTTGAATTTGGTTATCAGAGTGAATTCTTTGAAGTCGGGATATACTAATATGGGAGTGAGTAATTAAAATTTTAATTTTGTAAAGGAGTCGATGCGTAATCTTTATTATTTATGTCGATCGTACTGTATTTATTTAAGCATTTTGTCAGTGGAACTCCTGCTTTTGAGTAGTCGTTTATAAATTTACGGTAATACACACTTACTCCAAAAAATGTTTTTATTAAATTAATCTTAATAGTGTACCCCAACCCTAATTGAACTGGACCCCTATTCCCATCTTGGCTTTTAATATAAAAAAAACTTTCGTATTTTAAAAGTAAAAAAAAAAACTGATATTATGCATATGTTATTCTGATTTTAATTTTATTTTTTAACTCTACAAGTAATTTTCTTATAGTTATTATGTAAATACTTATTGCTCTTAGTTATAAGATTTATATAATTAGATACATACTATAAACAACTTATAATTGACAGAATTTCTTAATATAAAAATTCCGTTACTCTTCTTTATTTAATTAGTTAGTTAGTTTAATAAGACTGCTGTTCTTCTTTATAGTTAGTTAGGTTAAGAAATTTTAAGAATAAATTATTTGAAATAAAGAAACAAATTAAAAGAATTTATAGATGTGGATTGTAATTATTTTTTTCTTATTATTTCAATATAGTATTTTGTTTTAATATATTGGAAATAATTTTATTTTCTCAGCATACACTCTTTCTTGTTGAAATATACCTGTTGTACGATAGATCCACACAATTAATAAACTATTAAATAATATTTAAATGAAAAATTAAAAGGAAAATTTTATAAAACATCAAATTATAAAATAGAAGATTGATCGGTTTTAAGAACAAAAAAAAACACAAGGAAGGGTACAGTTGACAACGTATCAATTCCCGAATACGCCCGGACGTAATTTATCCTATTTTGATTAAATTTAATATTCTTTTTCGAAATTTCAAATATTTAACTTAAATAAGTATATCTGGGTACACATATTTATGTAAATTCACAAGTTGCACAATCCACGAACGCGTTATACTATTTAATTTAATAGTACAGAAGTTAGTTAAATTAGGGAGCGTATCCTATGCCTGTAGTGTTATTTTCCTGCATTTTTATACCTTACACTTAAAGTATAGGGTATATTAACTTTAGTATGGTGTTTATAACCACCAAAAGGAAGCGAGTTAGATATGGACATGTACATATATATATTCTTAATTAGAATCACCTCCTAAGTCGATTTAACGATGTCCGTCCGTCCGTACGCACGATAACTCAAAAAATAATGATGCTATGATGAAATTTATACTGTAGGTTAACAATGACTAAAGTAAGGGGATTACAAATGGGAGAAATCGGACCATGCGTTCGGGTACATACAACCCAAGACCGAATACGCATATCTTCGAAATTAATAAAGATAAAAATTTAAAATTTTGTACGAGAGAAAGTTTTCCTGAATCCCTGATATCCCTAAAATTTGAGATGAATTGGAGTAGTTGTTCGGGTACCTCCCACACAACTCCCAAAACCGAACAAGCAAATATTCGAAAATAATAAAGATACAAACTTCAAATTTGGTACTAGGTTGTTATTTTCTGAAACCCTAATTTGTCCAAAATTTGAGATGAATTGGAAGAGTTGTCCGCATGCCTCCCATACAACTTCCAAAACCGAACAAGCATATTTTCGAAATTAATTAAGATAGAAACTGCAAATTTGATACGAGGGTGTTGTTTCCTGAATCCCTGATTTGCCAAAAATTTCAGATGAATTTGAATGGTTGTTTGGCCTACACAACTCCAAAGACCCAACACAAGCATATCTTTGAAATTAATAAATATAAAAACTTGAAATTTGATATAAGAGTGTTCTACCCTGTTCTGATGATGTCTCTAAAATTTGAAATGAATTGGTGTGGTGGTCCGCGTGCCTTCACACATTTCCCAAGACCTAACAAGCATATCTTCGTATTTAATAAAGATAGAAACCTGAAATTTTGTACAAAGGTTGTAAAAGCATTTATTTTTCTATATTAAATACCTAACTAAAATAACTTATGGATTTTTAATTTAATTTGAATTTTTTAGGTGTAGGGTATAAATAAGTCGGTTGCATCAACTTACTGTTCATTTACTTGTTTTTTATACATGTAAGTTACATTTATATTATTTTTTGATTATATTTCATTTGACTGTATGTGAAAAAAAATTAACATAACTTATACTTATAGGCAAAAAATAATAATGCAATTTTGAAAAATCAAATTTTTAATACAAAAACAAAACATTAAAAGTTCATTAACTTTTTGAAATTAAAATTAAAAATTAATAGGTATATAAAAATAAATGTAAATACTAATTTTATGTAATAAAAAACCATAAAAAATTTGAAATTTTAATATTTAAATAAGGTTCAATTAACTTTTTCTTAAAAATATAATATATTAGCCAAAAAATTTCACCATCAATTTAAAATAAAATGACAATTAAATGAAATAAAAGAAAATTAACTTGAGGTTATTTTTAAATATTATACAGTCAAATTCTAAATTCAATTTACTTTAAAATTTATTAATATAATATTAACTTTGAAAACAAATTTTTAATGAGTCTTTTATCTTTATATTAATTTAAATTTATAATAAAACAATTTTAATTTCAATTGTTTTTAAAAATAAAAAAATTTGTTTAAAAATAATTAAAATATTTTTTTATTACGAATTGGCCTTATTACAAGAATCAAAGTGTCATTATAAATTTTATTATTTTTCTTTTTCATATCATTTATTTTAAATAAATTTTGCAATATTGTTGAAAAAAAAAAAAAATAATTTTTTTCCTCTTCCTTGTTAAGTTTGTATATATATATATATATTCACTTATATATTTATATCTGTAATTTGTAATTTTAATACAATTTAAATTCTTTAAAAAATCCCTCAATAAACATGAATAATACAATATTAATTTCAGTTGTTCTACTGTATAAAAAGTACCGTAATATGTTAATATTATTATTTATTAATTTTCACCATACATATGTATGTAAGTATAGTTATATAATTATAATACACGACAGAGATAATTTAATTTTTGTCCTAACTTTTAACATCACATTTTCCGAGTTAATTTTCTCTACCCTTACAATATATCATAATATACCATCAATTTGATTCTGCTATCATTGATTTTTTGTTTTGTCATAAGGTTTATAATGTTAATTTTTTCATTATTACATACTACAGTAAATTATTTTTGAACTTCATTCCTTAAGAAACTTCATTTAGACGTACCCTACCTATGTTCTTTTGAATTTCTGCAGTTTTTACGATTAAAATACCCTTTAATATTCAGTCCCAACTAATTTTTCGTAAATTGTACAACTGTAGTTTTTTTGAAAAATTATAATCATAGAAATTTATAAACAAACGCTATAGAGATGCTAATTTTCCAAAAGTCAATAAAAACAGTTAAAAAGATTGACTTGCATCAAAATTTGGTAATTTTTGTTATAACTTTAATATTGATTTATAAAGCTAATAAAATACTTTGTCGTATGGCATTTTTAGATTGAAAAAAACATTAAGCAGAATATGATATGTACTTTTTTTGGAAAAGGGAGAACTTTTTAGAATTTGACTCTTTAATAAGTGGGGCTCCATAAAATACTTGTTCCACAAAATTAATTTTTTATAGATAACTATCCATAATTAAAATTTCATTGATCAATCCTAAACGTTGTAGAGATTTTTTAAACAGACAAACGAGCATTTTCGGGACATTTTCTCCAAAAATGTTAATTGTACTAAATGTAGAGTGTAGACGGTTCAAAAGATTGACTGAAAAAATGTCGACTCTTAGAATATCGTCAATCAACGTCGATATTTACAATTTTTTTAATTTTTGATAGAAAATAGTGTTGTAAATAAATGTTTTATTAAACTGGGAAAATTCAAATTTAATGTAATAGGCATATATATACATATGGACACACTATAAGTATTGATTTTAAAAAATTGAATTCAAAATCCGGATTTCAATAATTTTATTAGGAGATATTCATTCAAAATTAAATGATTCAGAGGGATTTTAGACTTAATTGCAAAATCAAGATTATAAGTATACGCCTTTTACAGAATATGTATACTTATAAATATTGCCCGATTCTGAATTAGGAGGGATTTCATTTTATAGACTACTAAATCAGAGCATTAATCATTTATTTAGTTAAAAATTCGTTACTTACTTTCTATATTTTGTCCATATCGAAAATTTAGAATCGACATTTCAAAAAACGATAAACTCTGTACAAGGCAAATCGACATATTTGATGTCTACAATTTTAAATCGATATTTTGTGAATTGATATTTTAATAATCGACATAATTTAGCCAATCGAAATTTTAATTATTTAAAAAATTATTTTAAATCTGAATGCATAAACCATTATGAGTATATAAATGCATAATATGCATAAATACAAAAGTCGAGAAAAAAGTCTACAAAAGTCCTTGTTATATAACAATGTTATCCATATAAATAACACAGCTTAAAATTTGATTTAAAATTAAAACGAAAACTGTAAAATATTTTAATATACATATTTTTAATATCACTTTAAATTCATTGTCAAAAACAGTTATGTGTTTTTGAAAAATGACAGCCTAAACTGGTAAATTTTCATTCAACATTCTAAATGGCAATTTAGAATCAGTATTTTGTTTTATATTTTCATAAATTTTTTATATTTTCATAATTTATTTCAATCATTTTTAAATTTTTTTTTCTTTTTGAAGCCTCTAGTCTAGTCATTCTAATTTTTATGAGATGAATATCAAAATCTACAGCATTTTTTTTTTTTAAAATACTTCTTTTATTAAAATAATTCGACAAGAATAAAATATTACTTACGTAGTTTGAAAAAAAATAAAAAACATAATAAAATAGAATCATTCAAAATTTTCATTGCAACTATCTAATGTAAGAAATTGGCTAATAATCACATCTTTGTTAAAATTTGCAATATAAATATTTCCTTTTATCCCCCAATTTCGCAAAACAAAAAATAAAAATATTCGTAATATGTATAGGTAGTACTGAAAAGTGAAATGCATTTTATTCAGTATAAGTATATAGAAAGTATTGGTTAATTTTAGGAAAATATATCTCTTGTATTGTTTTTTTTTTCTTCTTTTGTATTCTTACACCTCATAGAAACACGTACATTTTCAATATTTCTGGCATTTTAGTATTTTTTGCCCGAACTATAATTGGGTTAAAATAAAATTTTTTTTTTTTTTTAATTAGAAAATAAATAAAAAGTGAAACAAATTTATTTTAATTTTAATTTTCAGAAATGTAAAATTTAATGTTAAAGATGCACGCAATAGACATATATATCAAGACGGGGTTAATCAGAATTTATCGTTTCATAAAATAAATTTTGTTTAGTGTTTTAAAAGTAAGATAAAGTAGTTATACTTACTTACTTACTAAAAAAGTAAAAAGTATGAATATGTTAATAAGTAGTTAACAGTTCTGTTTTAGATTTAAATTACTTTTTATAAAGCCCGTAGGAGAAATGTGCTGTAAATTAAAGTTTTTCTTATTTGTCGGTAAAAAAAAAAATCGACAAAACAACTGAACTGATATTAATAATAATGATAAATATTATAAAATATAGTGTTATAACTAAGTACTCTAATTCTCTATATTAGTTAGTTATTTATTGCAAAAAAAGGTTCCTAGTATAGTTTACCAAATAAGTACTTTATGTCTCTGTACTAATTAGTTATTTATTGCCAAAAGGGTGTCGTCGCTTACCAAAAAATTGTTTTCTTGAATGTTAAATGAGTAAAGAATTTTAATATTGAATTTGACTTCCGAGTTTTCAAAATTTTGACAGTTTTTTGCCTATATTTGTAATATTATGGGTCAATAGTTAAACCTAGTGAACTAAACTATCAAACCGTTAAAACAACAGTTAAAAACAACAGTTAAAAACATTGTTAACGTTCCCTTTATAGAATAAACTACTGTTTTCTACTACCAATTACGCCAAATAGTAAAAGATAGGAGTAAATATGATTATACTTAAATTTACCAACCCAGTATTCCCAACTATATATGTATTATTAGTTGAACGCAAAAATTATATGTATTATTAATATCAGACAAGATCATCATCTGTCAAAATAGAATTATTTTTGTTTTAGATGTTAGCACGATCAGAGCATGTAAATCAGAACATGCTCAGATCAAATCGTATTCTCTACGTACTGATTTTCTGTCATTTTGTCAGTCATTTTCTGTTCTTCTGTCATATTCAAAATACTGTGCTGTATTTGAAAAACAGCAAAGTATTACAAGAAGATTTGAAAATTATCTACATATAAGTAACCTCAATTTAATATATATAGTTCGCTTTAGGATGGTTTATCTGTACTTTTTTTTTAATTTATTTTTTGTTTTTAAATACACTTAATAATTTAATTAATAATAAATATACGCGCGCACAGTTACATTACGTTTCATTTAACCTTAAAAAATGAGAAAAAAATAACTCAATATCATATTAAACAATAGAATTTTTTAATAAATACGGAAATAATATAAAATTATTAAAATATCATCATTATTCACTCTGTATACCCTTGAAAAAAGAAACAAAAAAAAAAGAGTACCAATGATGAAAAAAAAATATACCTATGTATACATTAAAATATTAAACGTGTATATTAAATACAAATAGTTATATATATGAATAAAATTTTTAATATAAAAATTGTACAAAAGGCACAAATTCTGAGCCCTAAAAATAAACTTTTAATTTTTTTTATTTTATATTTATAAATAAATAATATGCTGCACTACAATCGCATGAATTATAAAAATTATTTATTTATTTTTATTTAATTTTTACAACAATACGACGATCAGCCAGTTCATATCATTTATACCAAATGGATAGGTTTAATAAAAATTTTTAAGAGCAAAAAAAAATAAAAAATGATTCAATTAAATTAATTTAAAATATCTAGTAAATATTCTTAAAAACAAATTAATATAAAATAAATTAATAGATAAAATAAATCAATAAAATTAAAATAAAAATAAAATAAAAAAAAAATTTTTTTTTTAAATGAAGAATAAAAACCTAATGATATTAATCAGATGACAACATCAAATAAAAAATATATTATTATTGGTGTTGTAGTTGGTGTTGCAATTCTTGGTATATTAATACATTATTATTATCAACATCGTTCAGATGAAGATGCTAAAGTAAAAAGTTTTCATTCATTAGAACATGCAATTAAACATAAATTACGTCATTTACATCCAGATTATTATTTAAGAAATCCAAAATTTTTTATGTATCGTAATAAATTATTGCGTAACTATAAACCACAAACATATGATGATCCAACTATTATATGGGATATTGTTAATTGGTGGCCAAATGAAAATGATATATATCCACAATATGATTCAACAATGGGACAATTATTATTATCATTAAAAACTGAACCAATAACAAAAGCACAATTAACACCAAAAGGAACTCAATTAAAATTATTATTAAAATTAGCAACACAACAAAAAGTTATTTTTAAACCACAACAATATGATAGAGATGATATTATTGAAGGACCAGTACATTCTGGTAAAGATCGTCATAATTCTGAAATATATTCATTCTATTTAGGAGCAGTATTAGATTTACGTTGGACACCAATTGCTGTTGGTCGTCGTATTAATTTAGAAGAAATATATAATGTTGCTGATTCAACATTAAAAAAATATTTTATATTAAATGAATTAAATTCTAATGATAATAATAATAATAATGGTGATAAAACTAGTAATAATAATAAAAATAATGATAATGATAATGAAAATGAAAATAGTAATGAAAATAATAATAATAATAATAATAATATTAGTAAACCAACAACACAATATTGTTTTTATGGTAAATGTCATTTTTGTAGTGAAGATGAACCAGTATGTGGTGATGATAATAATATATTAGAAGGTGCAATATTATTTATGATACCAGGTGATTTACATAAACATAAATCACCATGGCAACGTACATATAAAGAAACAACACGTGCTGAATGGGAAGATAATATGCATTATTGTAAACCATTAAAATCAAAAATGCAATTAACAACCTTATTAGATATAATTGATGCATCAATATTTGATTATTTAATACAAAATGGTGATCGACATCATTTTGAAACAAGAGAAGATCGTTTAGTATTAACAGATAATGCAAAAGGTTTTGGTAATCCTAGTAAAGATTATATGGATATATTAGCACCATTATATCAATGTTGTTTAATACGTAAAACAACATGGGATAGATTAGTTGTATTCTCTGGTGGTACATTAACTGATTTAATTGATAGAATGACAAAAAATGATGATTTATATCCATTAATAAATGAAAAGCATAGAAGAGGTATTGAAAGAAGATTATTAACAATATATGCTGTTGTTGAACATTGTTTAGATATTTACGGTGAAAATATTTTAAAATCCTAAAAAAAATTTAATAATAAATTGTGGTTTCCTTTTTTGCGTTTTTCCAAACAAAACAAAAATTAATTACTTATACTTAAGATGTATTAATTTTTTTAATTTTAATATTTGTAGATTTAAATTCATATTTATTATTATACAAAAGACACAAAAATAAAATGAAGAAAAGAAGTATTAATTTAGATATTAAATAAAAAGGATAGTAGGGTAATAAAAAAAAAATTGTTTTATTTAAAGAAATAATAAGTATAAGTACTACATTTTCAGGGTAAATTTTTAATTAACTATTAGTTATAGTGAAAAAAAACAGTTGTTTACTTTAATAAGACCTGATAATACTTTTTACACGTGTAAAAATAAAAATTCATGTAATTATTCAAATTTCAATTACTTAAAACCAGATCATATTGATTTTGAAAAAAAAAACAAAACATTTATTTTTTTTTTTTACTATAAACAACTAATAAATTTCATAAATCATTTGTTTTAATTAAAATAATGTCAAACATGTTTATTTATGTCTTAAAATGATTATAAAATTATATAATTAAATAATAATTAGTCTATATTTTATAATTACAAAACAAAAAACCCCAAAATAATGCTTTTTTTTTTTAATTATCATCCCTGTAATAAGTTTTTAACTTCATTAGGAGTTACAATGTAATTTTCTTACTTCATTTTTATTTAAAAATATAAACTAATGTATATAATATATATATATAACTCTGTATATATGTAGCCATAAGTTTCTAAGCAAATATTTAATATAAATTTATAATACTTAAGTATACATTTTTTGACCACATAGAGTGTATAGAATAGCTAAGATCAATGACATCGTAGTGGCTATAGTTGTCGGCTTTTTAATTGAAAAACATTGGGGGTTTAATTTGCGGTTTGCGGTCATACCTAATAGTAGCAGCTTTATATCATAATAGTTTATATCGCATATAAGTTAATAAATATTCATATAATAAATACAAATAGAAAATAAATACATATAGCATAATAAATGGCGGAAGTATTTAGTAATAAATGACTTAGTGGAAAAGAATTATTCCATAAACGAAAATAAATTTTAATATGAATAATAACCAGAAAGTTGTTTGGTTGGTGAATGTGTCCTATAACTTCATTATAAAATTCAAAAAGAAAACTCAATATTATAATAGTTACATTTATATTATAGTCAGCTGACTTGGTCAAACTATATGATAATATAATTAAAATTTTGTCAACACTAAAGGACTATGTAGAAGAATTTTTGTTTTTTTCAAAAGAACGAAATCTTAAACTAAAATGAAGTAGCTTTGTAACACCAAAAATAATTTTTCAATTTCAAACATAAAATAAAAAATTAACTATAAGTGCCAGTATATGTAACTTTAATCACAAACAAATTACACGTCCAGTAAGTTATTTTAATTAGTTTTCATTCTGAGATTAGAATTCATGCATATTTAGCTTTATAAAGTATAAAAAATTTAGGATAGCCGTCCTTAAATTATTCAATTTTAATTTTCTTTTCCTTTTCCACTACAAAGTCTTTTATTAGTCGGCTTGGCTTCAGTTTCTTTAATTACTATATTCTTATCAGGAAACGTTAATTAAAAGCGAGAATATCATTTCAACGATTTTATAATTAATAGTTTGAATTTATGATAAAATAAATGTGTGGTAATATTTATGATAATATAAATGTTTTCCTATACGTATACTGACAATTTTAAAAGGTTGATCGAAACTTCAACTTCAAAGAAGACAGAAGTCTATGACTGGTATGATATAAGTTTAAAGAAATAAAAGAAATGTATTATAAATACACATACGTGAAAATATAATTAATTATAGAACATTAAAATACAAAAATAAATTTAATTAATTTTCTTTATCTTTATATTTTAAATATCTTAACAAAAAAATCAAACATGATTTTGAAATTTGGAACAAATTTTACTACACAATTAAAAATGATTTCTAATTTAATATCAGTTTTTATAACACTTGTTTGAAAATATATTTTTTTATTTTTGTTTTTGCTTTGCAAAAAAGAGATTTTCATAACCTCCAATAAATAAATCTACCTCTTTCTTAAATAAACGATTTTAATCTTAATCGGCTTTCATCCATTCTCCAGTAACTTTTGAAATCTTTTTTTCTATTACTTAAAATTAAATTTATGCTTCTTTTTTATAGTCTTACCTAAAATTTTTATTGAAATACTTGATTAAACTTAAGGTAAACACCAGGTATAAGAAGGAAAATCAATTTATTTATTCGCAAAAAAAAAAATGTTTAATAACCAAAAAACTTTGAATTTAAATTTGAAATTTAAAAAGAAAATATTCAAGCAAATGAATAACCGATATTTAATATTTTTGTTTTTATACTAAATATTTTAGCCCCTCCAAAGCAATAATAGCGGTTATATTACTTAGTAAAAATTGCTCGAAAATTGGGTTCATACATTTTTATTCATCGATTACACATATTAACTTCTACCCATATCATGATGTTAGAATTTGTGATACAGTACGAGTATATCACAAAAACTGGTTACCGAATTGAAGGTCGAACTATACAACTTTTAATTCTATTTTTGGTAACCATAAGCCATTTTGTATGATTATTTAGATTATTGTACCCAAACAAAATCAAAAGTTTCATGCCTCGAACTCCAATTCAATGACAAGTTTTGATGATAATTATCACAAGTCTAATCATGATATGGACTTATTTTAAACAATTTCCTTGCTATTTATTATTCAGTTTCTTAAAAATTAATCAAATAAAATACATTTTAACCCGCGCATACGTTTTATATTAAACGGTTTTGATTTACAGTATTTCTTTAATGGGGTTTACTTTCATCTTAATAATTATACAATAACTTTTGTCAATTATCAATTTTGTTTAATATATCATTTTACTTACATATTATTTTCAAAAAAACTTATAAAAAATAGACAGATAATAAAACAAAAAAAATAACAAAATAAAAAAATAAATTGTTAAACTAAATACCATATATCTGAGACAACCTGATTTTAGAATAATAAAAACAAAAATTGTTTTAATTTCTATTAGATATAGAATATATATATGTATACCTAATATATGTATACATGTACAGGGTTTTCCAATTTGAGTGATATGATTTCTTTTAAAAAAAAAACGCACTAGTTACTTGTTAAGAAAATTCAAATGTTTTTTATTTAATGTGAAGTACAATCGGTACAATTCAGTTCTGAATAAAAACGTCATTCAAATGGCCTCCACGACTTCTTTTGCAGGAACGAATTCAATGAACCCAATTTTCGAGCACTTTCTCCACTAAATCAAGTCGTATATCATAACAGAACTGTCGATTCTGGTGCGAAGAAAATCCACAAATTATTCATGAACAACCATTACATTCACGTAAATTGACAGTTTGGTGTGGTATTTGGTCTGGTGGAATCATCGGTTCGTATTCTTTCGAAATGAAGCTGGTTACACCGTTAATGTCAATGGAGAGCGCTATAAATCGATGATAACCAACTTTTTATGGCCAAAATTGGAAGAAGTTGATCTTGCCAATATCTGGTTCCAACAAGACGGAGCTACGTGCCACACTGCACGTGCAACAATCGAATTATTGCGAAAAAAGTTTGGAGATTCGATTATTTCAAGAAATTGTGACATTGAATGGCCTCCAAGAAGTTATGATTTAACACCATTAGACTATTTTTTGTGGGGTTATTTAAAGGCATTAGTCTTTAGCAATAAACCAGACTCTCTTCAAGCTTTAGAAGTCAATTTTGAACGTGCTATTCATGACATACGACTTGATTTAGTGGAGCTCGAAAATTGGGTTCATCGAATTCGTTCCTGCAAAAGAAATCGTGGAGGCCATTTGAATGACGTTTTTTTCAGAACTTAATCTAATGTACTTCACATTAAATAAAAAACATTTGAATTTGCTTAACAATTATTGTGTTTTTATTTAAAAGAAATCATATCACTCAAATTGGAAAACCCTTTATATCTTTAAATATTTGGGGTATTCTTATGTTATCTACATATGTAGAAATATGATAATACTGCACACTACTACTACTATAACTAATAGTCATATGTATATGTAGAGTTTAGTTTTTGTAATAGGATTAAAATTTAATTTCTATGTGACCTCATCTAAAAATTGAAAGGAGAGTTTAAAGAATGTCATTTTTCTCCAGTTTTTTTTTATTCCCTTTTTTTTTGTTTATGCTTTTTTTTTTTTGTATAACTAACTACTAATGAACGTAAATTTATATGTTTTGGATCTAGAATTATTTTTATCTTTATTCCTCACTTTTTTTTTTTTTTTTGGAATTTAACTAATATTGGATGGCCTGAATTTTCAGATACAGTATGATATTTTGGCGTTGAACCAAAAAAAAAAAAAATAAAACAAAATTTAGTCTTCTTAATAATTACAAAAATCGAAAAGTGGATCAGAGTAAATGGAATTCCAAAAGCTATAACTACATATATATATATTTATATACATTTTTATAATGGCGTTAAATATAACAAATTCAATGGTAATAATATAAGTAATATCTATATCTACATCTATTTCAAAAATATATCTTTCTTTTTCTTATTACTTTTGCTATAAATTCCTTCTAAATAGAGCTTATGGTTTATGACAAATGAATTTGGTGACAGAATTAAATCATATAAAAAATGAAACATTGAATTTTTATTATTTTTTTTGTTTTTTCAGCTTTATTTTTGGTTATTAATTCCGTTTGATATGAAATAAAAATTATAAGACAGAATTGAAGCAGATTAAAATTTATGAAATTGAAAATATTTTGAGAAAGTCAATAAATAACGATTTTTTTTTTTGCTTTGTTTTTTTTATTATGTTTCAATGATTTTTATCTTGTAGACATAATTTTTTTTTTATATCTGTCTTACAAATTTAATTTTTTTTTTTTTAAACATAAGATATTCGACATTCGTATAAGATTTAATAAAAACAATAGTCGAGAAAAAAAGAATGTAACAAAATAACTATTCAGCTATTTTAATAAAGTATGTATATAGTATATACCGTATACGTAATATATATTTATCTGTATCTATTTATCTAAACAATATAATCTAGTTTTTCTTAAATTTTTTTTTTTTTAATTTTTACGAAATATTATTTTGTTTTTGTTTGTAAAAGGTGCTTTTAAAATAATAGTTCATAACAGTTGATATATACGTACGTAGTAAAGATCAAAAGTCAATTAACCAACGATTTTAATTACGTGGTTGTGCTTTTATTAAATAAATAATATTGTACCGTATAGTAAATAGTAATATTAACTTGAACAACAAATTAACATTACTATTTACTATATATGTTGAAATTTTACCTTTTGAGACCAAAATCATATTTTATTGCGTAGGTACATCATCTAAAGCTTTACGTTTATATTTCATTTATATAAGGCATTAAAAATGTAAATAGAAAAATTTCTATTTCTAAAACTTTTTGTTGTTACTTTCTGTCTTATTTTAAATCCTTTGGGGTAACCCTTTAAATTTTCAATGACCATAAAAAATGTTCTTAGTGATTAATTATAATTTTTTCTCGTTTTCTTTAAAATGTTTCACTTTAGTATCATTTAGTAATTCCCTTTCTTAACCCTTAGTAATCAAATTAATCTTAGTCTTTTAAGTATAAATCTCAGTATCAACTAGGGTGACACCTAGTCTGGGTAACAATTTAAATGACAATTCAATTTTCGCTACTACGTTCATCTGGATAGAAGTTAAATTTGACACATTGACGAAACATACACGACACATTAAATAAATTTATTTATTTTTTTTATTTATTTACTCCAAATATATTTACTATAAATATATTTACAATTTTACATACCTATACCTTATTTTAATACTACATAGTTCAGACTATTAACTGAAATATATACAGCTGAAAAATTTATATTTTTAATCTTAAAATTTCTTTATATACTTCATATTATATAGTGTAAGGAAAATGGGAAAAACCTTAGTGTTTTTTTTTTATATTTTTAATTAAAACTTAAAACTACTTTAATTATTCTAACCTAACCTTAGTAAATAAATAAAATTTGAATTTGATTCACTCAAGAAGAATACAAATGTCGACATTTGAGAATTTATTAGTTGTAAGCGTCTTGAACAACAAGACATTTGAGAATTAGTTGTAAGCGACATTTGGTAAAGTTATAGGTATGACAAATCAAATAATTTTAGAAATTTTAGAAATTTTCTAAATTTCTAGTTTTCATTTGAAATTTTTACTTTTTATTTTGAGTTTTATTTTTAAGCTTTAATAAAATGGATATGGAAATAACGAATAGTTAGATAAAAATTCAAAAAATTGATAAAAGTTAAAAAGAACTTTTAATCATGAAAAGGTGGTATTTTTTTTTTACAATTCACCATTTAAATTTACTGTTATGGGAAATCAAAATTTTGTAATAATTGCTACCTCCTCCGTATTGCTAAAACCTTAAAAGATACCAACTTCTAATTTTGAAGGAGTAAAATTTTAAGAATCAACATAAGGATACCTTAAACAAACATTTTGTATTGAGAAGCTGAGACCTTGTCAACTAAAAAGACCGACAACTTAATTACTGTGCCATTAACCAGTTTCAATTATTAGTGTAAATGTTTTAAATGCGGATGATTGATCGGCTGTAGTTGTAATATACACATTTATATTTACAATTATAAAATTATTTATTAAAAAAAAATGGGGAAACTAGAAATGAAATTTATCATCCTTACTACGTATATGAAAGATAACAAAAAAAAATAATAACTTTTAATAGTCTTTACTTTCAAAATATATTTGTGTATAGTTATAAAGAGTAAGAGTTGAGTGTAATTTAAATTACTTATCATCGTCTAACTGAACTATTGAAAATTGTTAAAGCAAATGAAAAAAAAAAGAATATGATTATGAAAACGTTCAACTATTTAAAGTCTGTTAATATATATATATATATATATATATATATATATATATATATATATATATAAAAATTATACCTACGTATATTATAAGAATAATTGATGGTCTCCAAAAATTGGCGTGAAAAATATGTTAAATACAAAAAAAAGTTAAAATTAACGGTATAAAATATAATTGCCTTTAAAAAATTTGTTTTATAAATTTACATACTTCTAGGAGATATTAGAAATTTACATAAAAGATATATTTTGCAATAGATGACATTATTTAATTATAATTACAAATTACTAAACCTGGCTAACCATAAAGATTTTAGGCAAAAATTATGATTCTCTAGGTAAAATGTATTATTTTTACTAAGATTTTAAAATATATATTTTAATAAGTAGTTATTTGTTAAACATATAAATACATAAGTACTTACACATAGTTCAAAAATTAAAAAAAAATAAAATAAGAAACAAAAATACTTACGCCTCACAATATGGAAGTTTATTAAATCCTTTGTATGTTTTCATGTTTAATGTCATGCCACATTCGTGGCATTTAAAACACGTTTTATGCCATGTCTGAAAATAAAAAAATAACAAAAAAAAATGTTTAAATTTCTTGGATTAAGGTGGAAAATATTTATTTTTATTTAAATATTTGAATGCTAAAAAAAAATGTATTAACAACTTCCCAAGCTTTCTTTTGAAAAAAAATATTTTTCAATTTGTTTGAATAAATTTATATTTGATTTTTAGTTTTTGTTTTTAAATTTTAATGCAGAGGTGTCGCAGTTTCCGGTGTAAATATTTAATTATTTCATTACGCAGTCTAAGTATATGTTATCTTATAGTAAAATTTTACTAAGTATTTAAGTATATATACTTATTGTTTTAAATATTATGCAAGAAATTAACAACTAAGTAATATACTTATTATCTAAACTTAGAAAAATTTTTACTACTTATTTAAAACGAAACAAAAAGAAAATATAAATATATACTAAACTATATGACATAAATGCATTGTTACATTGTTTTATTTTAAATTATATCACACTTATGTGAATGTAAAGGTGCATATATTCCATGAGTTTTTCTCAATGCAACAAAGAGATAAGCAAAAAAGAAATTCTTATAAGTATTAATGTATTTACTTCATATCGGTGCAATAACAAATGTATATACAGATAAATATACAAAAAAAAAAAATATTATTAAAATATAGGCTCAGACGAATATTAAGTTCACCACACCTATCCGAAAAAACCAAACTTTGAAATACAAATTCAATTCGCATATGAAATTTTTACAATTTACAATTTAGAATTCAAAGTTAACTTTTACACAATGGTAATGATTTATAAAAGATAGATAATACTTAAATAAGTAGGTCAAAAAAAACTTGGAATACTTACTAAGAATAATTAATACAAAGAACAAAACTTCAATTGTATTTCTTAAATTTCTTTTAAAAATTTATTTAACAACCTAAAGGACAAATTTAATTAATCTATGCTTATCATTTATAACATGCTATTTGACCAAACTTTATTTTTTTCTTTTTTTATGAAGAATCTGAATATCATTTTCCTTATTAGATAAGATCTGCCAATAGTATTAAGTATGTTATAAAACAAAACAAAAGCCTGACATTTTTTTTCCATTTCATATTCATGACTAGTAATATTAAATTTAATATTATCTTAATTAGGTATGTCTATTTTCTTTTGATAATCATAAGTATATGTAATCATTATTTATTCATTATGTCGTTATAAAAACCCAATTTGTAAAAACAGGTTTAACTTTGTTTTTGTATTTATATATATATATACTCAAGTGTATGTAAACATATATAATAATATTCACATATCTAATACATAACCTAAAAAATTCTTTTCAATTTTACAAAAGTATGAATGCGCGCAAATCAAATAAAAAAAAAAAATATTTCAATCAAAATGATAAGAAAATTCAATATTAAAAAAACTAAAATCAACTATAAATTTCAATCTAATTTGAAATCCAATTGCTATTTACTCTTTCCCCTGTTTTAATTTTTTTCAACAACTAATTTTTAATTTAATTATAGGTTTTTTTTATTTTTTTTGTAATTGTATTACTTAACTATATATTAGCTATAATATAAAATTTCAAGCAAATAATTTTAATTGGATTTTAATTAAGAGTGTTTCTTTAGATAAGATTAGATAATCCAATCAGAATTCATGTTAAATAAGTAGTAGCAAAGCCTATACGTATATATTGTTAAGAAAAGAAAATAAAAACAAACTCTCCGAAAATCAATAAAAATAACTAATCTCTTTAACGATAACCGAAAATTTGAACTCAATTTAAACCTTAATACCTTACCTTTAAACTTTAATACACATTACACATTAAAAATAGAGGTCGCTAACAAATTAATTGTCAAAACAAGACAAATATTAAAAATCAAAGATTTGTCATTTAAAAATAAAAATAAAAAAAAAAACTTTTTAATTAATTGTTACCAGTTTATTACAAAAAAAAAAACCAAGTACAGCATAAAATCAAAAAGAATTTTGTATTGTTTTTTTCTTACACCATAACATCGTATAACATAAAATAACATACCATACCATAATATATCGTATCATTTATATTTGTATGTAACTAACATTTAAAGTTAAGCATAAATATGAATAACATGAATACATGCAATCATCGCATACAAATCATTCTTTATAAGAGGCGTTAAGACGGTTATGTAACCTTAAAAAAAAAAAAAAAATATATGTATAAGAAAAAAGGTGGACAGACGTGCTCATATGATGGCGAGGTGACATATTGTTGCATACGGACATACCATTTTTTTTTTTCCATAGTTAAAAAATTTTCTTTTGATTTTTTTTTTTTTTTTTTACATACTTAAGTATATGACATTTTTTTTATGCTTTATAAAAACAAAAATATGAAAAATAATATGGGATAAAAAATGTTTCACTTTCACAATTTAGCGCCTAAATGAATCCCAATTATTTGTAAACGATAATTACTATATACATAATATGTTTATATTCATTAGAAATTTAGGGGATTCACTTAAATTTATTTTTTTTTTTTTTCTTTTTCTGGTTTGTTTTTTTATATAATGGTCGGGTATTTTAATATATTGGCATGGGTAAAAATGAAGATGAGCTCATTAAATTTAAGCCTACACAAGCAACTTTTGAGTATTTTTTAGTCATATGTTAGTTTTTTTATTTTTTTAACTTTTTATGGATATTTTTTTTGTTTTTTTTTTGGTCTTTTTGTTTTATAATTATTTTTAAGTACATATGGGGTATCATACCATTCAATTAATAAAGTTAAAAAAAAAATTAAAAAAAGAAATCAATTTTTATAAAGAGCCAATTGATTGCGAATAAATTTTAATATATTTTTAAGTTTCATCATTTTAATACTTATTTTAAATATTTTTTTTTGTCTATAAAAAAAAGTTAATATGTAGGTTACATAAAATTAAAAAGTAAGTTAAGTAAGTACATACTTATTATCAGTTAAAATTTTAAAATCTATTAATAATATTAAATAAATAGAGTTATACCTATGATGCAACAGTTAACAGATAGATAAAAATGACTTTTCAAGATTGAAATTACATTAAATACCCTTTTTACTAAAAAATTTTAAATGCCATTTAATGCAATTGCAAACAAAGTTAGATTTCGGTTCTTTACGATTAATGAATAGACGTATAACAAAAAATTCGAAATGATTATTTTAAAATAAAAATTAACATAATATGTAAGTACACAAAAAAACAAATGTGCAACCCATGAAATATTACAAAATAATAAACAAGCAAGATTTTGTGTATTAGGGTGAATACAATCAGTTTCAAAAACATATTTAACAAATTTTGTGGAGATATTTAATTAAGTACGTATATATGATTAGTTATTCTATGAAAAGCGTATAATCCTGATTTTGAAACTATATGTGTTACTTAGTATTGCAAATATGCGGATGTTGTAATTATGCGCTGCTCTCGCAATTGTCATACGTAATATTTTAAAATTTGAAAGAAATCATATCATATGCATGAAAAAAATTCCGGAAAAATAAAATAATTTTTTATTACATTACTTGAATTTACATAATATAATTTACATATTTAATTAAAAACTTTTAATTTTTACATTGCATTTTGCATATATTTCATGAGAACGATGACAAGTATTATGCTGGGTGAAGTAACAATTTAAATTCCAATTATCGTAAAATAAAAACATTAGATACTTCTAAAGTATTTTGGTAAAGAAATCAATAAAATGTAGAATATAAAATTTAAAAACTAAATTTTTTTTTAATTGTATATACTTTTTTTTTTCAAAAGAAAAGTGATTAAAATACCCCGCGACAGTGTTACGACTGGAAACGAAAAAGATGTAACATTATTATAACCAATAGTAATTTGCTTTCATGCATATAGTAGATGCATTTCTAAACTTCAGAATTTTAAAATTTTAGTTAATAATTTGATATATTCTTAGGTATAATTTAAAACAGTTTTTTTTTTCTTTTCGACTTGTTTCAATTAAATTTAGTTTTTATATTTAATCAAACTAAATTAAACAATTTAATCAACTTAAATCAAAATGCAATTTTTCCATAATATATTTTATTATATGATGTATGCATGCGTATAATATGCATTGAATAATATTAAATTTAAAAATATTCAATAACTAAGTATATATATATATATATGTAGGTACTTACTTATTAATTTTTTTAATAAATTTTATTTAGTATACTTAAAACATATTTTTTATATCCGTATAGAAATTAATAAAATCTCTGCAGTATGAAATTATTTCCATTGAAAATATGTATTTTCATCTTTAAAAAATGTATTCAATGACATTTATATACTTATATACAGTTATACCTATTTTATATGCCGCTATTTTCTATTGTCTGCTATTTTTTATACAATTTATCCATCAATCTCATTTTTCATATTAATAAATTTATGTTAGTCTATAGTATTTTATTAAAGGACTCATATTATGTTAATAAAATTTCTGATTAATTTATAAAATGAATGATTACTTAAAAAAAACGAAAAGAAAAAACAACAACAGAGTATTCATTGTATTCTAAGTGCACATTTATATTATTTTAACTAGACAGAGATTCATAGAATTTTATTTTTATATTTTTGAAATAAAAATAAATTTATTAATTTGCGTTAAAAATTTTTTTATTTTTTGTTTTGTTAATAATTTCATGCATTAACAATTTTTTCCTAATTTTCGTTGTTTAAAAAGAAAAAAATAATTTGAGCAAAATCAAGTTAAAATTAAATGTCTACATATATGTAGGTAACTAAGTATATAAATATACAGAGTAATTTTCTTTTGCGGTCTTGAATATTTATAAAGTGTATTTGGGAGGTCAAAACCAAAAAAAATTGTTCTGTAGGACGGTGAAGGGGGGGTCTATTTCCCTTCATTTCTTGAGCTTTCTGATGGTGTATCAAAATTTATTAGTTAGTCCCGTAGTTTTTTAGATATAAAGTCAATTAAATTAAAACTAAAAAAGACCTTTCCTTTCCATTATCTCAAGAACCGAAACAAATAGATTTCTTTCCCTACAGAATAATTTTTTGTTCGTTTTGGTCCCCCTCTAAATACATCCTATAAATATTCATAACCGAAAAATAATAACCCTGTATAGTTATCTTATATATGACGTATTATATATATATAGTTATATATATAGGCACATAATATTTGTATCAGTACATTCAAACTAACATCTGGATGTAAATATGTATATATTTGCGTATTTTATTAATTTTATTATAACAAAAAACAACAACAAAGCGGATGTCTATCAAAAGTCTACATTTTCCACATATAATTGTCATTTTATATTCACTTAAAAATTAAGCATACATAGATATATGTATATACATACTTATATATATTTATATTACATTGTATGTAAATATTTTATTGTACATATATAATTATAACAATAATTATAATAATTTAATAGTAAAATATATTTGTAAAAAAAATTTCCACATTATTATATACGTAACTTTGTGTATATATATTTATATATGCGTTGTAAGTTTTTTTTAATTCAATTTTAAACGCCGGCTCTTAAATTTCAATCAACCGTACCTAAAATAAAAATATATTTAGGTACATATATGCGTATGCAATTATATTTTATATATGAACATAATTACTTTTGTATATTTTAATATATAAGTTTACAAATAAATACAAATGATAATTAGACATGTGTATATTATGTACTTATGAACTTTTATACATATACTTAAGTAGTGAAATTAATTTTGTTTAAATAAGTATACATATTCAAAACCATAATAAATCTCTGTTTGTATCATAACTATGAATGAATCTGATTCAAAGTTTTCACTTTTTTTTACGAAATAAAAAAAAAAAATAAAACAACATAAGACAAAAGACAAAAGACAACTTTTTAAGCGTAAAAATAAAATATCAGATGGATAAAATGACCATTGGGATAATCCAGCAGATTTAAATCCGAAATCAATTATAAACAATTTTTTTTTGTCTGCTTTTCTTTTTATCCTTTAAAATCCCTTCAGTTAAATCAACTGTTATACTAATCAATAACATAAAATTATACGAATAGTTATGTATGTATAGGTAGGCAATTTAATAATGTACATAAGTATATACTTACATATATACAATTAATAATGTAATGTAATGCAATTCTAAATATTGTCAAACAATTTAATGATCACATGATCCATATTTTACTTATTTCATATTACTTTTCCAAAAAATGTCGACCATTATGTAGCGACGACTTTGACGTTTAGTTTATATAAACAAAAAAATACTTGTTGTTATGTAATGTTGTTCATGTAATAAAAAAATTCTATACTTAATACAAGGAGTTAAATAAAAAACTAATTTACAAAAACATAATAAAATATTCCTGTATCTTACAAACCTTTTACTATAAGTACTTAATTTTTATAAGACAATTTAATATTCAATTAAATTTAAAATAAACAAAATTAGTTCATTGTAACTAATGAATAATAATTAAAAATAATTACAAATGTACTAAAATTATATTGACATGACACAAAAAAATTTTTAAAATTCATTTATGCCAATCAAAAATGGTATATGTACTTATAAATATTAATTCAATTAAAAAAATTCAACTATTCATATAATATACATTTTGATTTCAACATCTTTAAACAAACACAAGTAGTTATAAGTAATATGTTCCATTTGACTTTTACGTAACTAAATAACTATTTGGTGGTAACTAAAAGTAAAATATCCAGGTTCTCCATAGAAAAAACAAAACCTGAGATTCAATATTAAATGAAAGAATTTATTTTTGAAACAATTCTGCTTAAGTATTGTCAAATATTAAAAAAATTAATGCAATTTCTGTTTAAAAAATTTTTTTTATCTATAATAGATGAGAGTTACTTTTAATTAAGAGTGATTCTACAAGAGTTTTGGTAAATTGATTTTTCCATTAAAATTGCTCATCTCCCCCCAACATTCCTATTCCTTTATTCGAACTTAAAGCGGTTATTTTATTATCGGAAATTAATTTTACTCGTTATTATTTTGTAAGTTCACCTAAGTAAGTATAGTTTTACAAAAAATTGTCCTCTTGAAGAACGCAAATTTTAAATAAACTTCTGACTACATGTCATACTTAATATGAGAAATAAATTTTTATTATCCCTAACAATTATTCAAATAAAAAAAAAAGATTAAATTAAAAACGAAACAAAATTATTATTTTTGACGAGATACCATGTAACAAAAACTTTACTAAATCATGTTCAAAGATTAAATTCTTTTGTTATATTATAGTTATGTATATTATGTAGTTGCATTATATTACATACAAAAATAAAAATAAATATAAACTAAAAATTAGGTTAAAATCTATTATATATACCGATTATAATACTTTTCATATACTTACTTAAAAATAATACTTACTATAGTTACTATAAAAGAAAGTAAAAATGGATTGCTCTTAAACGAAGATTTTTGTTTTTTTTTTATAACAAAAGGGCTATTAACCTCAATTTTAGAATTACTTAAGTGTTTCCTATGACAAGAGAAACTAAAAAACAAAATCTTTATTGAATAACTCAGATATTTACCGTACTTATATGTACATGTACTTATTTAGTACTATGGAAATACATATTCATCTTTATATCAACTATTGAATATTGCACGAGTATGCATTATATGTAGGGGGTGTTTTAAAAATACTGTAAAAGTTTAAAAATGTAAATTAAAAAAATAAAATTGAACTTTTAGACATTTTTGATATTCAAATTACTATTTTTACTGTATATTTGAAAGACGTATCAATTTGAGATTTCAATTCAATAAATTTTTAACTAAAGAAAAATGGTGTTTAAAAATTTTTATTCAGTTCTGTACTTATTTTCAAAATGAAATATAAAATCCTTATATTTGGGAGGGTAAAAAAAAGAAATTACTTGTAGTATTCTTCTTAATAAATTTTTAATTATATTTAAATATATTATTTGAAACACTCTGTTTTAGGTATATGAGTACAAGCACTTTTAGTTGTCAGAAAATAAAAACAAATGTAAAACAAAAAAAAAATTCAATAAGTGAATGAATGAATGAATGAT
Source organism: Poecilobothrus nobilitatus (assembly GCA_947095535.1). NCBI lineage: Eukaryota > Metazoa > Arthropoda > Insecta > Diptera > Dolichopodidae > Poecilobothrus > Poecilobothrus nobilitatus. Next base: position 39,387,908 of record OX352774.1, on the reverse strand, counting down.
TGAACATTTTCCATTACTCTTTGTTTCATTGACTTTTTTTTTTTTTTTTTTTTTTTGTTTTAATTTATCTATTTAAGATCAAAGTGACAGATTGCGTTCCATTTAAGTACACATGAAATTCTGTGTAATAAAAATTCAAACATATGTACATATAATATGTGTCTATCTATATATACACATATTTTTGCTTTTAGATCAATAATTTAGGAGGATCCTATTTAAATATATTGATAAAAAGATCAAAAAGAAAATAAATTTGCATAAAATCAATGAGGGTCAACTCAATTTACTACTTTTACTTACTTACATTCAAATACGTATAGTTTACATATTATATACTCCCTACTTATTTACTTATTCAATAAAAAAAATTTTTTTACTTAGTTCTTCAATTGAATTTCGATGACATTTTTTATCAATTATTTTTGTACCAATTCATACTTGCGTATCAATTTTTTTTTTTTATTTACATGTAAGTACCACACCCTTATCACATTGTTGGATTGTTGTTGTTGTTGTTGTTAAAACAAAAATCAATCTTTTTTTTTTAAATTTTCAAAAAATATGTTTCATGCTCTGGTAATTTAATCAAATGTTATTGAGAGGGGTCGAACTTATATAAAATTTAAAATTAATTTGTGTTCTGTCAAAATTTTTTCGGACTAAATCTTACTCGATTTAAGTTATTCTAAGTCAAGTTATTCTATTCTATTTTGGATTTGTTATGGACTTACTTATTCGCTTTTAATCTCAGAGATCCCAATTTATACATTGTTTTTGATGTCCTTAAACTGCAGTATTCAGTTAATTTATTAGGTAATTTCAAAATTTATTTTAAAGTGTAAAATCATACGAAGAATTAAATGAAAAAAATCCGCTACTCGATCTTAAGAATCGTCAAAAATTTCTATTTTTTTTTTAAATTCCCCCTTTTCGTTAAAATTTATCAGTTGTTAAATTTTTAAGTTAAATTATCGGGGGGATAATTGAACTTCCACGAACTTAAGTTTAATGGAAAAAGTTAAAAATATCGTTTACATATAATTCAGTAGTTATATGCGAAATTCTAAATTTAGAGACATTTTAAAGTCGTAATCAATGTAATTTAATTTACATATATATTGCAACATCAAAGAATGCTGCCCTCTCAATCTCCCGTTTAGTGGGTGTTTTGGGCGGCAGTCCCCGATGTTTTAAATTCTTTAATGTTGAAATATGTATACGTTAAAATATAAATAGGAAGAACTTTACAGTTGGTTACGAAATCAGGGTTCTAATAATGTTTAGCAGGGGGGTTTGGCGGCGACAAGCCTCACTATTTTGGATTTGATGTTTAATGTATTTGATGATGTAATATTTAGGTATTAGAAAGGATTTTAAAGTTGGCTACAAAATCTGGGTTGCAAGTAGTTATTCGAATCCAGAATCCAGCTCTAAAGTTCCTCCTAATTCAGAATCTCGCATATACGAATACATATATAAATATTCTGCAAAAACGGAATGCCCTGATCCAACTCTAAAATCTCTTCAAATTCAGAATCTCGCATATATATGTAAATACATACTTATATATATAAATCAAAACGTATTCCTGGTAAAATAATATAATATCTCTAAAATAATTTGTCTAAATAAAATTTGCATTAAACTCATAAAAACGTGAAAGTTAAGTCATCCCCAAATTTTATGGTGAAATAAAATACATAATTGATATCTCTGATTAGATTAACTTAAATTTGTTTGCATTAAAAATAAAAACAAATTCAAAGAAATAAGTCAAATTCTATGTAAATATTTAATCTATTTACCTCAAAAATATTTAGCCATATCTAAGTAAATTCGAAATTCTTAGAAAAAATAAAAATAACAACAACTTGTAGACATTTTCAACTAATCAAAGACCATATCCAATACCTTGAACGAATTAAATAAGAGAAGCGGCTAGAAACAAAAAAAAAAACAAAAAAGAAATGTTCCCTTTTCCCCTTTTTAGACAATATGTTTTTAAGTAAACAAAATTCAGATACTTATGTAAGTTATAAGTATAAGTATTTAAAATTGCTTGCAACCTTTTTTTTTTTCTTTTTTTGTGAAATATCAACAGAAATATAAAATTCTAATGAACAAATTAACGACACAATAAATAAAACAAAAAAAACGTCATAGAAAAGAAGAATACAAGGGGAGCAAATCGGAAATTCTGTCTAAAAAAAAAGAAAATGAAAATTTTTTTAAATATTATCAATAACAAACCGACACCACTACCACCACCAATTTTACCACAATAATCAAAACCAACCACCTCCTCGTTGTTCATAAAAAAAAAAATTAATAAAAAAAATTATTTCAAACAAAAAAAAAATAAGTTCTCAGTCACAGTTCAAGATATTAATTTTATTAGTGATCCCACCATCATAATCATCATCGTCACAATAAATAAATATTAAATTATTATCATGACAACAATTTCAATTCAATGGAAATAAAAATAAAAAACAAAACACAAAATAAAATTAGAACAAGATAAGATAATAAGAAATAAAAACTTTGATGTTAAGAATAAGCCACAAGAAACAAATTATAAATATATAAATTTACATACATAATTGTATCTATAGATGATGATTTATTTTTATATTTTTTTTTTTTTTTGAGATGAATTTTTTTTTTTTTTTATTGAATCAAATAACAATCATTTCCTATAATTATAAATTTGTTTAAATTCTTTTCGTTTTTTTTATGCAAAGTTCCCCTAAGTATTTAATAAAATGTATTATATAGAAATAGATGTACATTTTTATATATAAGTAACTAAATATAACTATATGTATATGTATAATTACAATTTGTTACATTTAAATAAGTTTTAATGTATATTTTCAATAATTAAATGATTACGTACAGATCACACTTAGGGTCATTTACATCATTGGCCTGATAACTCCGCCATTGATTTACGTCTTTTGTTATATAAATACCTAAATACATTTTACTTGATTGACTTCTGGTTTGTGTTTGCTAATTTTACAAACCCATTATTTTTATGTCTCTTTTTATATGCAAAATGTTTACCTTAATTTTGGGCAACATCTTTTTCTAGCCAAAAAAAACAATTCCTTACTAAGTATGTAAGGTACAAAACTTTTTTTTTTTTTGCTTTACACTATCAGGTTTCTTTATGCTCAATATTTTTTGGCATAAATTTCTTAATAGTAATACTAAATCACTTTACATGTGGATTTGTTTTTAAACTACATTAAAATATAGCGCATGTTTGCTGGAATATTCTTTAGTTGAATTTAAGACAGTAAATAATTTAATTAATAAACTAATAAATTAAAAAAAAAAATGTTTATTTAGTCATACAAAGACAAAGTCATCAAAAATTTCAGATCTATAACAAACAACCTGTACGATTGATTAGATTCGTACGGTATGGCAAACTGAGGCAAGTATCTGATAACTATCACGATAAATATTCTTTTCATAACCTTCTTGCTCAAATATAGGTATGTTTTCGAAATTTAAGTCCGAAACTTTAGCCTGTCTTACGGCTAAAATATTTAAATCAAGTAGACTTAAGTTTTGAGCTTAGATTTCTAAATTTATAGAAATGTCAATATGGACATTTCATGGCAGCCTCCAAAAACGCAATATTTTTATGACTTGTTTAAAGTTTCTATATCATTTTTACAAAATTTTGAAATATTTGAATCTAATATTCAAGATTTTGAAGCAGTATAACTCTTAAAATCTATAAATAAAACTTATACGAAAACAAATTTGACTGTAAATTGCTTTATTTGATATAAGCAGTTTTTTTATTGATTTTCTTTTTCAAAAGAATTTCTTAGCAAAAACAAAGGATCTTAAGTACTTATATATATGCAATAATAATTTTCAATTAATGGCAATTTTTTTTTTATCAGTAACTGATTAGGAATAAAAAGTAATTGATAAAGAAAACAGAATAAAAAGTACAAGTAATTGATAAAATTAAAAAGTATATTTTACAAGGTTTAAATAAAAAAACATTAAAAAAAGTCATCAACTAGGAGTAAAGATGCTTTCGAAGTCAAGCTTTCATATTCGTATTTTGAACGTTATTTTTGTCTTTTTTTTTAACAATAAAATTGAATGTTCAAACAATTTATATAGGTTTAATGAAAAATATTTCACTATTATATTTTAGTGAGACGATATATTGGAATTACTTTATAGATTTTAAAGCATGGAATTTATCAGAGACTTCACTTGATAAAGTAGAGATTTGGTAGATGGCTTATTCACCGAGAAAGTGAGGGATCAAATCAGACAGAAGAAACAAATATTCTTGCTGATCTATTGCACGTTTACTCTACGTCCTACGAACCAAAATTCTAATAATTCCTAATTCATTAACTCCTAATTCAATAACTTTACCACAATCTCCACTGGCACCGCCAATCTAAACAATCTTAAAAAACTAAATTTTGTACTGCTGCTGAGCAAAAATAAAACTTTTATTAAAAAAATAAATAAAGCTAACTAGTACATACATATATACCTTTTATAGTTCTAAATCAATTATTATTAACAAAGAAAAACTGTAACTAACACAATAAAAAAGGTACAATGAACCTATTCAAATCACACAAACTATAATAACATGTATGTTTTCTGTTACACAATACAAAAAAATTGATTTACTTAATAACAAAAAAAAAATTTGTTCTTTAAGAATCCGACAAAAAACCCGAAAAAAAGCACATACATATAGATATTAACAAACTTATTTAACTAAACTTTTCTTAAATTTTAGATCTAATTTTAACAGCAATAACAACAACAGCAGTAATAATAACAATATGGGAAACAAGAAAAACAACAGCCTTAACAACAATAACGAACAAAAATAAATATAAAAAAAAAAAAAAAATATTTTTAATTTTGTCTGCTGGTTTTGGTTTTGTCATTTCTAAAAATATAAAAAAATTTTAAGTACTTTAACTTCCTCTTTTTTTTTTTTTTGTTTTGTTTTTTTTTTTGCTATTGCTCCTAGATTCATCTTTTTTTTTTGCTTTCTTAGGAAATATTTTACAATAATTCTAACTTTTCTTAATAAAGAATTATATTCTCATTTCTATATGTTTCTATATAAGAAGTAAATAAAGAAAGAACAACAAAAAAAAATAGTGGAAAGGAAAGAGAAAAAAAGTATGTCAGTTAAACCAATAAACAAACAAACAAACAAACAAACAGCAAACAAATGAATGAATAAAGAACAGCCAAGCGACAAAATAAACGAACACAATGGGATGGGTGTACAATTGGTAAAAAAAAAAAAAAAAAAATCAACAAAAAAAAAAAAATTAACAATGCATCAGATTTTATGCGAGAATAAAATCAACTATAAATGAATAGAATCCATATGGTACCAAACACAAGATGAACAAAAAAAAAAAAAATAGATCTAGAGAAATTGCTTTAATTTTTTTTTCTTTTTTGGTCTTTCATTGAATGTTTCCATTTAAATAAAATTGGAATTAAGTACATATACATAAGAATTATTGGATATGTTAAGATACTTTGTTTTTTTTTCTTTAATTTATAATTGCAATCTGGTGGAAAATTTATTATGAAATGAAAATGTAAAAATTTTTTTTTTCTATTTTTAAATTAACAGACAAAAAATAATAATGAAAAATTTTGAATTAAAATTATTTTTTTTTAATTAAATCTGATATTTTAATAAGTAAATATATTTAGGTGTATGCATATCAATATATAATTATTATTCGCCCTGCATATGGGGCGAATATATTTCAATATATGTATTTATATTTCAATACAGTTATATATAATAAACTCCAAACAATATGTTAACTTGGCTTAATTCATCTAGTAATAATCACTAAGAACTTAAGTAACATGCTATATATATTTTTTTTTGACACGCTATCCAAACTCTTTTTTTTATACAAAATTATCCTAGGTTTGAGTAAGAGGAAGTTGAAGGGTTGAGTTGAAGGGAAATAGAAAGATAGAGGAAAGTTGGTAAATAAATAGAAGACGATCATGAATAGGTTATTTTTTAAAAATTGCAAATTGTATAATGGATCATTTTTATCCGAGGGGAACAGATTGGGTAGAAACATGTTTCACATTTTAGCAGTTTTCACAATAAATAAATTTCCATATACAATTTTAAACCACCTAGAAATTTCCACTTTATAGAGCTTGAATTGTTTAAGAGGCATTTATGATTTCAATTCAACAGAACAAGTTTCCACAAAATATCTATATAAAAGAGAGATAAAGCTCATAAGAAGGAGAAGCTCCACATATAGTTAGTTATGATTAAAATGAAATCTTTGGAAGAGGAATCAACAAGCCAATAAAATTCATTGAATAACCGAAACTGAGCTTAAGTTCATAAATTGTAAAAATCCTTCTTGTTTAAAATGAACGATGTTAATAGTCAACAATGTTTTATCATTTGATTCTAGTTTTGTCACAAATTTTTTTTAATATCATATAAAAGACGAAGGGGTTCAAATAAATAGATGGAACAAGACGAAGGGGTTCAGATAAATAGTTTAGGACAAAAACAAATAAAATCGAATAGCTATACACTTATATAAATATTTAAAACTTTGATGAAAAGATTTTAATACATGTTTTGTTTAATTTAATCCTCTAAAATCTATTTTTATTTATCACTCAAAACAATTTAAAAGTTAACTTTTTTTTAATAAATAAATTTAAAGTATACTTAAGTGTTCTTAGTTAATTTATGTTTTATATACCAACATATGTAAAGTTATATATACTTATATATACGTAGAAAATTTTAAATGTAATAAGAATGTAAAAAATTAATAAATCATTTATTTAGCAGCAAGCAATTTTAAAAGGATTAAAGCAAAATACTAAAAGACAAACTTGTTTTTATAACTGGGAGGATAAGAAAAACATTAAAACGGAAATCATTCATTAATGACCAAAAATTTGGCAATAAAACAACCAGAATTGACAGAGTTTCAATGTATTGAACAAATATTATAGCTTTAAAGTGCATATACTTATATAAATATAAAATATGTATATATATACCTATTATGTATATATATATACGTATATATATACTTATTATGTATTATATACCTATATATAATACATATAACTGACTATTGTTTAATTATCGATTATTTAACAATCGAAGAAATTCATTAAAACTGCATTTAGTTTTCAATCATCCAACTAAAGAATCTTATATACTTACTAAGTATATACATATATATATAGACAATATTGGCATACTTCAGTTTATTGGCCTTTAAAGTGTTTTGCCTAAAATGGTTACTCATTTAAATTTTAAAATTTTTAATATTTTAATATTTTTTTACTTTTAAAAGCACGTTTCATTAAATATGGATATACTTACTGGAACTAAAAATGTACTAAAGTCAATATGAGAGAATTTATGCTTTTTTTAGCAAATTTTTTTTAATAATTTTTTTTTTTATTAAATGGAGGTTGTTAACCTTGACCTTCTTTTTTCATACATTTATAATTACTCATATTATATATTTTATTGCATATTTTGCAATTTTTTACTTTTTTTTTTTAAATATTTTTGTTTTAATTTATACAATTAATGTTTTTAGAATTGTTCAGTTTCCTTTTATGGAAAAAAGTAAAATTAAGATATTATTAAATAATTTCATTGAAGAATTTTAGTGAAAATAAATTAACAATAAGTTATAAGTAGTGTAGTTATAATACAAAAAGGAAATTTTACTATTAAGTAAAATTAAGAAAAAATAAATTATATTAAGTATTCAAAAAAGAGGCCTCGGTGGCCTAATGGGTAAGAGCGTATAAAATACGCTGTGAACATCTAGGGAGTGTGGGTTCGTCGTAAGAGTAATTCTCCCTTACGACATGTACAACTACACCTGAAAAGGAAAGGCTGTGTAATTTCCTTGTTACCTTTATGTAGCAGGGAAATGCATTAAAAAACCAAATATTCAAAAAAGCTACCATTTATAAATAATAAGAATTGAATGTAACGAATAAGTTATACACATTAGATTAGATTGTTATTTAAGAGCTATAAATGACACTGCGACACTTTTTATTATGTAGGTCTATTATGCGCCTCCTGATACTAACAACGTGTTGTGGATTTTGCCCAGACTTATAATACTTTTGTTAGCCCTACTGCCTCTAGGATTTGTATAGCGTTTGAATAGCATTTGTATAGCGTTTTTAGGATTTGTACTCCTAGGGGCACATATCTTGCCAAAAGTAAAGCTCCGCAGTTTTTGAGTAACTATGTGATCTAGAGTTTTTTCTTCTTCTTGACAAAATGTGTCGTCATTTTCATGTACCGTTATTTTCTAATCCAATATTCTTAATTGCCGCTTTAGCCGGCAGTATCCCTGACATAAATCCTGTTGAAACTGTCAGTTTATTTTTACTGATTCCGATTATAGTTTCCCAGTTTTTTTCCGGTTATAGTTTTCCAGAAGCTCCTTGGATTATCTGAGCCCGGATTTTTCATTCCCTAATTTGCTCCTACAGTTTTTTTTTCGAGTTTTAATGCTCCTCTTATTTTGTATTTACATATGCAACAAAAAAGTTCGGGACTATAAGGCGAGCTGCTTTCTTTCTCATTATACAGAAACAATTTCTAAAACAAAATTCTATAAATTAAATAGAAAAATAACTAAATATTTACTTATAATCTGCATTGAAAAAAAAACAATAAAATATCGCAAATATAATTTCTCATGTTTATTAAAAATGTTGAACACAATTATGTGAAATTGCTTAATTTAAAAAAAATTTTAATCCAATTTTATTTGTCGGGTAAATTTATTACATTTATTTTTTCATAATTATACTTAAGTAATTATATAAAATCAATTAATAACTAACAAAACCATCTGTAAAATTTAAAAAAGAAATAAGTACGAATAAGTAAATAAAAAACTTCATAAAATTGTATTGGAGTTTCTTAGTCAGTTCTATCAAAACGTAATATAGTAAAAACTGTATATTTAAATTGAACGGGAGGGTCTCGATAGCCTAGTGGGTTAGTCCGTATAAAATACGTTGTAAACGAGCGAGTGTGGGTTCGAATAATTCTCCTTTACGACATTTACGGCCACGCTTGAAAAAAAATCGAACGGTATAAAGAAATTAAAGACAGATCGATCAAAATTGTATCCCAAACATTATGGAGTAACTATAATTAGTTTAATATTGTTTAAGGTATGACTATAATTAGCAATTAAGTACATATAAATAGTCAAGTGTCATTGTATAGTAGTATTCTGTATTACATAGGCAATAAAGTATTTTGAATAAACTCTCCTTATCAACTTTCAATTCTTCACGTATCGCGAGTTTAAAAAGATAAGATCAACAGACTCCAAACTACATTACACATCTGTTTCCAATAAAAATTATATGTAGAACGATTATGTATATATAGAGAAACTTTGAGCTTCTATTACTGTTAAACTATTTAGATAGATTGGTGTCTACAACTATAGGCCTTATATACTTAGAGCTTATAGTTACAGATTCTGTCACATATTATTATATCTACATATTAAGAAATTAATTAATACAACCTTTAGTTCAGACCAAATTTATAAATCTTAGTTAACTCTAACTAAGTATTTAAATATACATATATATATAGAAATATAATTATTTCAAAATCTTACAATTTAATATTAAAATTCTAAAGTATCAAGAGCTAAACTTTTGCAAACAATAAAAACAGCAACCACCGAATACTTATTTACAAATTGATAAGTAATAAAATTTATTCAATTTTTACTTATATTCTAAATAAAAATTTAAAATTACTCAATATACCCGGTAAACCTCCTTGAAAAAAAAAATGATTTAAGAAAAAAAAAAAAAAAAAAAAATTCTCTGGAAAAAATGTGTATTTTGACAAGTCAGGAAATTACAAAAAGAATACTTATTTGTACTTAAGGATATGTATATACATATATATAAGTATGTATATATAATTGCATCGTAACGTTAAGAATCAACTTTAATAAAATATAAATTTTTATAGTTTTATAGTTTTATTAAATAAATAATATTATCAAAATTTATAAAACACAAACAATACTTACTTATTTTTAATAAGTATATATAGTAGTATTTATTATATAGTAAAAGTAATTTATAATGTAATGAAGATTTAAATAAAAATAAATAAATAAAAAAAAAAAAAAAATTTTAATTTATAAAACTTTCTTAGAACGTAACAGTGGCTGATATCAAAACCGTTAAAAATACTTAAGTAGTAAATAAATAGTACCTAACTAAGTACTTAAGTATACTTATACTTATTTATTTACACAAAAAATGACAAAATGACAAAATTCGCCGAAGAAGATATTGTTCCTTCCCCTAATTCAAAAAAGATGAAAAACGTTTGATAATTTTTTTAAACTGAATACATAAATTCAATAACAATTTAATAAAAATCGTATCAAACGCAATCAAATTTTTTGCATTTTGATATTTTTATCACTTATCGGTAATCGGCATATATTATTTACTTATATTTACATTTGAAAAAGTAAATAATAAGTAAATGTGCATATATATGATAAATGTTTCAATGAATTATTTATTTTTTGTTAGTTACGTATATAAGTAAGTACTTACCAATTTTTTTTTACTTTTTAACTTTTGTTGTGCAATTTCAATTTATTTTCCCTCAACGCCAAAAGAAAATATTATACCATACGGAAAATAAATTATACCATACGGAAAATTATTAAAATTGATTAACTAATTAAATATACTTTGGTACAACTAAACGCAAACTTAATCTGAAGTAAAAAATCTAATTCTAATTGATAATGGTAAGAAAAGGGTTCTGTTAAAGGTAATTTCCCAATAAATAATTAACTAAAGTAACTTTCTTTAGCCAATTACATTTTATTTTCCAAAGAAGTAACTACTTATAACTCTACTTACTACTCATTCGAAACTTTTTAACAATTAAAGTACTTTATTAAAGCTTTGTTCTCTTCATAAATTGTTAATAAATGGTTCGTACTAAAGAAAAATAAATAATTAAGAAAATTTACTGTAATTAAACCTAGATAATAAAGCAAGTAAACTTTTTTTTTTTAAACTATAAGAATGATATAAAATGAAAGTTCTTAATTAGTATTAGAAGTTATAATTTAAAACAGTTAAAAACAAATACTTAACATTTATTTTTTGACTTTTATATAATAATTTAAGGAACGCTCTTATAGTGAAAATTATTTCTTAATAATTTCTGAAAGGTACACTGATTCGACCTTGGGTTTCGGAAATCTCATCTAACTTTAAAAAATCCAATAGATTTTTTTTAATTTAATAATGTGAGTTAGAAATCCCGATGTTATTATTTCAAAATATCGACATACAATACATAACTATATTATTTTCTGCAATAATTAACATGTATCATAAACTCATGACTGGATTATAACAAAGTTAGGAGAATCTTAACCTGAGGACTTCATTATGATCAAGAAATTATATAATATATTTTTTTTATTCAAATAAAAATGATTTGTATAAAACATGTTTGGTAAATTTCTGGAAAAAATGGTGAACTCGGCTAAAATCGGGATATACACAGAAATAATTTTGGCTGTGGATATTTAAGCAGCAATAATTTGGTAAGCGTGTTGAAATATGTATGTAATGTATTAAGAAATTATAATTAAGAAGAACTCATTTAATAGTTTATAGTAGAAGATACTCATTTTATCTAGTGCTAATTGAGGCCTTCACGTAGTATCGTAAAGGTCACCACCCTATTTATCTACCTTGGGTTACAAAATTGGAGCTATGTATACACGTTTTACAGAATATATATAACTATAGTTAGTTACTTATATACTTAACATAAATATATATATAAACAGTTTATGCATACTCAGTATTCTGATTTAGAAGAAGTTTTATAGTTGGTTCGAAAATCAGAGTTCAGACTTTATTAGATATGGAAAGTCCACAATACATATTTTTAATATAAAGTACTTAACTAAAATTAAATAGCAATTATTAAATAGGAACAGTCCCGTTAATTTGATAAAACATATAAACTTTGCATAAAAATATTGAGATGCAAGGAAATATCATGAATTTTTATTTCAAGAGATCTTAAGTCCAATTAAGAAGGTCAGAAATTCCATTATAAATTCTATCTTTAGTCCTATAAACTCATACAATTAGCAAGGGGAATTAGCAAAAAACAAGAAATGATAAACCTCTTTCAATGGATTATAAGTATATTATATGTGTTAACAACTTTTTAATTACTGCTTAGCAAAATTTTATTTTTGTTTAGACATAACAGCATGTTTTTTTTTTTTTTTTTAAATAATTAAAGAAACATGTTTCCAAAAAAAATGTTTCACTTCAATATAAGTATGAACATACATAGACATATAAATTTTTAAGAATGAAATTTGACATTTCTATTTTTAAGATGAAATGGACTATAATTGGAGGTCATTTTCTTTCTCTTTTTTTTTTATTATTAATTACTTTTTTTTTTTTTTTAAGTATTTACTATAAATTTGGAATGCATATTAACCCGAATTACAACAATAGTTCAAAAAAAAAAAAATTATATATGATGGGAAAAAAAACAACCGTTTGAATGAAATCATAATCTTTTATACTAAGTAATTTAGAAATATTTAAAGAAAGAAAAAAAAAAAAACGGAAAACTAATCAAAATATAGTAAAATATTAAATATGAAATTCTAAAGCTTAGCCATAATTATAATATTATACTTAGATATGTTATTGTTGTTAAATCAGGTTTGCTATTATTAACGCAAAAGAAACTAAAAATTCTTTTTATACAAATTTTATTCTTTTCATTTACGCATTTATCTCATCATAAAGCAGTTAATTTCGGTTGTAAAATAACGTGTCTTTAATGATTTCCCAAAAAAAAAAAAAAAAAAAATAAAACCTAAATATTTTCAAATGACAAGATTTTGTGTTTTCTTTAAATTCAAAAGCATTCAAACTCACTTTAATCAATGATGAAAAAGAAAAACTAATTTACTAACCAAGTCTTTTTTTTTTTTTGTAAAGTCAAATAATAGTTATGAGAAAATTGTAATAATAATAAAAAAATTCTAAAACTTTAAAAAGGTTTAAAAAGAAAAATTAATTATATGAAAGTTACACATATTATCTTAAGCCTAACTACTAGCAACAACGAAAATGTAAGTAAGTATGTACTACTTTTTGAAAACAAAAAAAAAGAATATTTAAATTAAGTACACTAAAATTATTTTGTTCAGGGATATTTGAATTTTATACTAATAAGTATTTAATTTTTTAAATTTTTTGGAAAATATGCAATGCAATTTAAAAAAGGAATGAAATCAGAAGAAAAATTATCATAAGCTAAAAAATAAACAAAGCTAAAATTTTGAATATTTTTTGAAATTACATTAAGTTTGATTGATAAATTTTGATTAGAGCAGAACAGTTGGGACAGATTAAAACAGCACACGATTTAAATTTCAAGCACTTTTAGAACAACTTAGAATATGGAAAATCGAATGAATCTTTTTATATCTTTTCACATTTTTAAAAATTGAATTTTTTTAGAATTTGACATTTTAAATTTAATTTTAGCTACAAAAATTAAAATGAGTCCATATCATCTGTAAAAAACTGAAAAAAAAAAATTACTTATCAAATATTGCTCTTAAAAAAAATCTAAAACGGAAAGGTACAACCCAAATCAGTTTAGCACAACTTAATAAATGCACGGTGGAATACAAAAGATAGTTCTCCTATAAAACTACATAATGAATACTAAAATTTGTACTTTTCGGTTAACTATATGAACGCTCTAGATATTAATACTAAACAAAATATTAATATTGAACAGACCTAATACTTACTTTACCATTATGCTAATACATAAGTATGTATTATTATTTTCAATATAAAGTTCATAGTATTGCTATTTAAAGCTTACAGAGATTTTTACAAAACTAAATTACCATCGTTTTAAATAACAGCAGATCACATGTTAAATCTAATATTAAAAATTATCAAAACTGAAAGTACTTAATCTTGAAAACCACATCAAAAACAGTTTTTATATTGTAATTTCCAATCACTGAGCTTTTTTAATTCAATTTTTTTTTTTTGACATAAAGGGCCAGACGAGACAGTACTATCAAGATAATGCACATGCTCATTAATAGATGTACAATTTTGACAATACTATTACATTTTTTCAACTACAGTATTACTATCTTGCGAGTGTGTAATACGAAATGTCAAATTATTGTCTGTATGACGTATGTGGCATTTTTACTATCAAGACATTTCATTTATTATCAAAATTTTTTAACTTTATTTTATATTTTATCAAAATGTGTGTGGCATTTGCCACATATGTCACAAAGACATTTTAATTTGACATTTCGTATTACACACTCGCAAGATAGTAATACTGTCTCACCTGGCTGCCAGGTTAACTAGGTAAGTAGTTTTGGAAATAATTTCATTGAAAATAAATGGGGAATCCTGGTTGGCAGAGTGAAGAATTAAGTTTTCTTATTGCAAATACTTTAGTAATTTTTGATCAGCACACAAAAAAAAACAAATAAAAGTTTTAATCATTATATGTTAACATAAACATAAACATTTGTTTCTTTATTTATTTTGTAAAATTGAGAAAAAAAACAAAAAAAAATTGAAAAGCAAAAGAAAATCCTTTAATACTTTAAGTATCCTTTTTTTTTATGTAACTAATTGCAATTCATTCATGCAATTGTAATTTGACCATTTTTAATTAAAAAAAATAAATCAATAAGTAAGTATAAGTGCTTAAAATTTGAAATAAAATCAATGAAAATGAGGATGATTTAGTTAATTAGTTACATACTTAAGTATATGTTCTATTTCTATTCGTTTTTTTTTCTTAACTAATTAAGAAAAATTATATCATAATATACTCATGTAAGAAAAAAAAAAATGTCAGACTAACTATATATGTAAGTTTCAATTAACTATTTTCTTTTAATAAATGTTTACATCATTACATTGACTATTTGAAAATTTGTTTCGCTATAAGTAAGTATGTACTTAATTTGAATTAAATTGTTTTAAATTAATGTTCAGATTTAAAATTGAATCGAATCTGATTGTTTTAAATCGATTGACTCGAATGCTTGTATAATAAGTATGTACTTTTCTGTTTCACATTTTCAAAAATTGACAAATAATTTTAGCTGTAAATATACAATCAAAACAAATAAATTAAAATCAGTCATATCATATCTGTCAAAAATTGAAAAAAAAAAAACTTAGAACAGTTCTAACAGTCCCAACTGTTCTAAAAAACAAATTTATTATACTTACTTAAGCACTAAAAAAAAAAAAAATACAAAACATCTTTTGGCAGATGCTAATACTAATTAATTAATTAATTTTAATAATGAGTAACTAACAAATTTTTAGTTAATTAGAATATTATTTATATATGTACCGTACTATGTACATACTTACTTAGTTACTTATTTATATTTATGGATTGTTTTTTGGAAACTTATATAAGCTAATTAATTAATAATATAATTAATATATTTTTCTTCAAACAATAGTTAATTAGTTAGTTACTTGTATCTAATAATTAATAAATAAATTAAAAAATCTTCCTTAAAATTTACTTTTTTTTTTTTTTTAAATATTTATAAGTAGGTAAGTATTTGTAAGTAAGTATATGTAGTTACACTAATCAAATGTATTTGAGTGTAATTAATTAAAGAAATATTCTTTGACTTTGATGTATCATTAAGTAAAGTTTTTTTTAATTTTATTTTTTGGTTTTCTGTCCCATTAATTCTTTAATGAAAGAAAAAGAAAAAAAATCAAATTTATTTTAGTAAGTAGGTACTTAATTATTTTCGAATTTTGATAGCCTTATAGTTGAGCGAACGGTATTTTCTTTATACTTAATTAGTATTACTAAAAGTTTATAGTTCACGATCAATTGCGCGTATTCTATATATATATATGTATCTACATATATATAAGATACTCCATTAAAATGAAATTTAATGACTTCCAAAAAATTGCATAAAAAAAATTTTTTTTTTTGTTTTTAATTAATTAACCTATTGGTCAGTTTTTTTCATCATACTTATTCATTGGAATTAATTAGCTTCTTTTTGTTTTTTTTTTTTTTTGTTTACCAAAAATTTTTCTTTAATCATGAAAACGGTTTTATTTAACATAAATATTAAAATTTGCTTTTATGTTTTAGCCATCATGAATTTTTGAATTACTTATTTTTTTTTTTTTTTTTTTTAAATATGATCAAAAGCAGTTTTCTTTTAAGATTTTCTTTAATGTTTAAAAAATTTTAAAATAACTAAAATGAAAAAACAATAGAAAATAAATATAAAACAGAATTACCTTATGTACATTATATTTTTCTAAAAATTTGGATTGGACTAAATATTAAAGTAATTGGTTTAAATCAATGCATACTTTTTTTTTTTTTATTTTGCTCTTACTTGATAAGTAAGTAATTTTCTTTTCTTTTAAAATCTATACTTTCTTTGCACAAAAATTTTTATAACATTTCATGAATTTATTTTTTATAAAACTAGCATAATTTAAATCGTGCTAACATGGAATGTTTAAAAAATCTGAAGATATATACATATACAAGTAAAAAAAAAAATTTTTTATAAATTATATGTACATAAGTAAGTAGTATACTCATTTACGATCGATTATTATTCAAGTATTTTCAGACTTTTAGCGCCACATTAAGATTTTATTTTTCTTTATTTTTTTTTTTTTTTTGGAAGAAAATAGATATGAAATTCCAAGTTGATATCATCGACTTGTTAGTTGATACGTTTTATAAGAAGAAACAACTGAATACCCTAACATATTGATACTGCGACCGGTTGTAAATTTTAGTTCTATGATCCATTTACGATATCGAGTTTCATCGAGACAGTCAATTCATCTATAGAAGAAAACCTTGTGAAAACCCTTGGTGAAGTACGTTTAACAGTTCGAAAAGATCTCCTCATGTAACCTCTTCTAATATTCTTCTGCATTAGAATTTCAGTCTTATAGGCATTAGCTGTGCGTTCTTTTGATTCGATTCTAGGCCAGGATTTTATTACAAAATCCAAAAGAACATTTCGGGTTAATTTTTTTTAATGATCTGGATAAATTTTTTAAATTGACAAATCCTATTGACATATAAAAATAACGTTCTGATTTCTGGCATTTCAGTTTCAATTTGAAAATAAATAATAAATAACTATAAGGTGTATCTAAATCTACTCTATATATGCAAATTTTAGTTTGATAATTTTTAATGAAATTTGTTTTTAAAAAAAATTTGAATTGTATTTATAAACACAAAAATAAAATTAAAAAAAAAAATAAAGAAAAATCGATTTTTCAAATTTGTTTAAGTACTTATTTACTTTGTGAATTTTTGAAAATGTCATTTACAAGATCTGAAAGCAATAACTAGTAACTACCAACATTTAAAAAAATAAAATAAAAAAAACGACGAAAGTTGTACACCACTTGTAACGAATTGTAGTTATTACTAATATTTTTAAACCTAGATAAAATCCAGATAATTATGTCGGTTTTGAGTTGTCATTTTATTTTTATAATAATCGGCCGACCTAGACCGTGAACCGAAGCAAAGGAACACAGCTATAGTCATTGATTATATTATATTTACAGATAAAATATAACAATCCATATTAACTTATACTTAAAAACTGTGATTATAATTATACTACAATAGTCAATATGCCATTGAAAATTTTTAAATATTGATATTGTAGTAACTATGACCAGCAACGGTATCCTTTAATGAAAGTTTAAATAAAAAATAACTAGAATTACATACTATTTATTTAACATAAGCTCTTAATATTATATTGGTTTTGATAAGATAAAAGCTACAAATAATAACTAAGTATAAAAATTATAAAGCATTTTTAGCAAGAAAAATATAAGTATTATACAAAAAAAAAATATAATTATGTAAATTAATGAATAAATAAATAAAGTACTTAAGTACTTATATCTAAATATTTTATCTTAAAGATAAGTACGTTATCAAAATTATTTGTTAAATTGTTAAGCGCCAAACTTTAAACCAAAGTAACTATGTAAGTAATTCTGACGTCGAAATAAACTCAGTAAAACGCATTTCTATATATGATTATAATATTATTTTACAATGAAACTGATAAGACAGACCATTTTTTTTTACTACGTAAACAAAAACAAAAATTTAAAATTCAAAATATATACAATTAACAGATTAAAATATAATTTTCCATTACTTATTTATAAACAAAGATTAATATCAATATGATGATATGAAAATTATCAAATCACATAAGTATTTGATTGTATTAAAACACATGAATTAGCATAACTTTACTTTTTTTAAACTTTAGTTACTCGTAATTTTGTAAATCCTATGGCTATACAATGATTTTTTTTTCTTGTTAATTTGGAATATTCTAAATACAAATTATTTTATTTTAAAACATAAAATTGAAAAATAAATTAAAAAGTATACGATTTCTTTAGTTTTCGAACACTAAAATTCAGTTTACCGACAAAAAAAATTCACTTTCCGGACAAAGAATCTCCGAAATATTTTAATAATATAATTTTAAATAAAAAGACTTTTTTATTACATTTTTGTTTGTTTTTGTTGAAAAATAATTATTTTGGGGCCTCGGTGGCCTAGTGGATAAGAGCGTATAAAATACGCTGTAAACACCGAAAGAGTGTAGGTTCGAATCCCACACACGTCGTAAGAGTTATTCCCCCTTACGACATTTACAGCCACGTCTGAACAGGAAAGGCTGTGTAATTTCCTGTCCACATTTATGGCAGAGAAATGCAATAAAAAAAAAAAAAAATTATTTATGTACTTAAGATAAGTGTAGGTATTGTGGTTGCTGGTATAGTGGCGAATCTGTTGTTTTTTGTAAATAATAAGGAAATAACGAATATTTTTAAATTTTAAATTTTTCCAAATAAAAGAAAGAATATTATGCCATGCTTACAAAAAATATTTAAGTTCTGTCATAATTTTATTAATATAAAAATAGTGAATATTTTTGCGCGGTTTTCAAATCTAGTTGTTCGCATTGTTTTCTAAAGAAATACTTAAGTTAAGTTAAGTAATACTTAAGTTTTTGTTTATTTATATATGTTTAAAAAATGGTAATTTCACAGGAAATAAATGATTTGAAATTAAAAAAGTGTATTTTAGTTAATTAAAATTAGAGTTTTTGTTATTTTAAATATGATTTGTTGGTATCGCCACTATATAAACACATAAATTACTTGCCACTAAACATGAAAATTTAGAGATTTGATTTTTTTTAAATAATTAATTAAATAATTTAAATATTTGAATAAAACTAAACAAAATATACAGAAAATTAACTAATTTTACTAAAAATGTTGAATGGACATATTATATTCTTAGAAAAAATACTCTAATTTTAAAATTAAAGTCGGAACCATCAAGCAAGATATTATTTCCACAATACATACAAATCGTTTTGACATCATAAAAGCAATTTTTATTATTTTTCTTTATTTCAAAAACAGTAATTAAATTTAAAATAATAGTGATGGCATATTAAACAGAAAACAATCTCAAAACATAGGTTACGTGAGTACAGTGATATCAAAATGGCGCAATCTAGTGCTAATTGAGGCCTTCACGCAGCCACTTTCTGTTTAGCTACTAATAGATTCACATTTTTGAAGATAGATTTTCATCAATTTTTATTTGTCCGGAAAAAAAAATAATATTGAAATATTATTACATATTTACTTTCCAGACACCACTGTCCGAAAATTAATTTTTCCGATTTTGCTTGTACCGGATATCGGACAGACAATTATAAGCAATATTAATACATAATATTAATAATTAAAACATTTTTCAATTGTATTTTTTAAATAACACTTTCACTAATATTTGAAAAAATCTAATAAAAACATGCTTTTTTCGAGTGATCGTCCACTATTTTTTTTTTAAGTAAGGCACTTTCTTTTTGTGCACAGATGCGTACTTGTCAACTATACTTTTTAATACTGAATTATTTATTTTTCTCCTTTTTTTTGTTTGGATTATTAGGAACAAAATAGTGAAAATAAATCGTAAAAGGCTTAATAGTTATTTATTTCAAATTTTCTTAATATTTAAGTAAATATGTTAATTTGTCCGGAAAGTGGTGTCTGTCCGGCAACCGATGCCACTACCCTATAAGTAACTACTTATTATAATTTTACAAATACTTATAAATCGGTACATTTCAATAACTTAACAGTTCATTGATAAGTTCGATATTTTTACGGTTAAATTACAATTTAAAAATAAAAATAAAATTTATATTAAATAACACCTTACGATTTAATTTCAAATTAATTTTGCCGACAAATTAGTAGGATCGTGATCAGCATAAACTTACGTTTAGTAACCAACTAAGTATTAAGAATATTTTTTCATTAATAGACGCTGGCTAGGATTTTTCGCAAAAAATCCAATCAACACAAACAGGGACCACGGTTGCCTAGTGGGTAAGAACGTATGAAATATGTTGTAAATATCGAGGGAACGTGGGTTCGAATCCCACACATGTCTTAAGAATATTTTCACCTTACATTTATAGCCATGCCTAAAAAGGAAAGGCTGTGTAATTTCCTGTCACATTTAAGTATTTGTGATTTTGGTAGACTGTGTAATTTTTTTTTATTGACGAAAACCTCAACTAACGCTTCGGTAATCACTAGACTCTAGGTTCGTAATGCATCTAACACAAAAGTAAAACCTTTTCGACCAAAGCTGAAATCATATTTGCCTAGATTTATGCCAAGTTGATATCACTCTGGCAAAAGAACCTTTGAAAGCTATTGAGATTCATGTTAGAATGTTCACCTAAATCTTGAGAAAAAGAACACTACCGAAATATTAATACCTTTTTCTTGACAAACTGGAGACAGATTTAGCAAAAGTGCTCCAAGCTCTTAATTCCTCTAGAAAATTTATAGTTAAATGCATGCATAGCATTAAAGACACTTAACTACTTATTATACCTGAGAAAATCAAAGTAAGTAAGTAGTAATAAATAAAATAATATTTAATTGGATAACAAGGACAATGCCGATTAATTATTACAAGGCTTGAACTTCTTGAATTAATAGAAGATAAACACCTAACCGAAGCAATAAAAAATGTAAAAAAAATTAATTAACAGATGTCGGCGACGTCGATTGGAGGTCTTTTGCTCCTAAGAAAAAGCAGAAAGCATAAAAAATGTCGCTAAGCATTAACTTGCCAAAAAAAAAAAAAACTATTAAATAGAATAACTAAATAAATATACTTTTATTGTACCTCAAATATGTAAAACAATTAACTAGAATTAAATTTCAAACTAGAAAAATAAAATATTACCTATATCGAATTTCATTAAACTGAAACATGTGGGTTAAAACATATGTACATGTACTAATTCGATAAATTACAAATAAAAACAAATTACGAAATTTCTTTAGAAATAAAAAAAAAAAAACTATAAATATTATTTTAAAACAAATTACGATCCAACTTTTTTGTTTTATTTATTTATTTAACTTATAATTTACAACGGAAATTCTAATTATGTATTACATAAAAAACAACAAAAAACAGTCCGGAACTTTCTAAAGCATTACTAAACATTCAATTTACTATAGAATCTTTCTTAACTAATATTTAATGTCAAAATAATTTTTAATTAAAATAAAATGTGTAGAATTGTTAACCGAACAAAAAAACAACAATAAAGTAAATATAAGTAAATAAGTATATACGTACATAAATCGAAACAATTTATTGACATTGATTTTGATTAATTTATAATATACTTAATAACCTTTTATTCTTTTCTTTTTTTTTTTGTTTACTAGTTGATTACATATGATGACGCATTCAATTGAGATGTAGATCAATTTCTAAAGAATAATAATGATAATAAAAAGAATTAAACAAAGAACCAACCAACTTTTTTTTTTTTTTTTCTCTTTATAGTCATCTTCAATTATTCTACATCGAAAAAAAAAATTTAAATAAGAAACGTGTAAAAATGTTATTGCAAAATAAAAAGAGAGAAAAATCATATAAGTATGAAAATTTTCCGACTTAACTAATTATATAAGATAAACGGTTATAATTTCGTCCTATTGTCGTCCTAAGGCAGATTTTTAGTTGATAACTTCGTTAAATATTTAAATAAAATTGAAGTAAGCGCAAAATATTTGATAATAATTTTATTTTTTTTTAATGCTCTGCCACATAAATATAGACAACAGCCTTTCCTGTTCAGGCATGACTGTAAATGTCGTAAGGGGGAATAACTTTTACGACGTGTGTGGAATTCGAACCCACACTCCCTTGATGTTTACAGCGTATTTTATACGGTCTTACCCACTAGGCCACCGAGGCCCCTATTTGGTAATGTTTCTATTGTAATTATTTTAAATTTCGCCTCATGTTCTCTTTTTGATCGTTTTTAAATTAATTTTAAAAAAGCAAGTGTCGTGAGTAGTGCTGTTATTGTAAAAATTCTCTACAGAAGTAAATTAAAAAAAATATTTTTTTTTGTGTTTCAGTCAAAAATTTAAGTTGGTAAGGTAATATCTTAATTACAAACCATATATATATATATATACGTTTAAATTTTAAATTTCTTTTATTAATTTTTAATTGGTTTGCAAAATGTACTTATTAGTTATAATAAAAATAAATCCGGTCGGAATTAGAAATATTTTTTTAAAACAATGTACATAATATCGATCTTATAGAACCGAATTATGTTTCTTGATAGCTTTTTTTTAAATTATTTTATTAGTTACCTCTTAAAACAGGTTTTTTTTTTTAAATTAATATCAGCATTTGAGACTTTTTTTTTATTATATATGTAATGTAAAAATCATTTATCGTCCTATACTTTTTTCACAAATTATCATGTTACATTTAAAACAAGTTTAGGTCGATTTTAGGTACATATGGAAGGCAAAGGGCCTGATCTTTCATAAAATATATACTTTTATAGTTTTTCTCAGAAATATTTCGAATGAGTCGATTTTGTGCCATGACAAAAAAAAAAATAGGACAATAATATAGCCATTTACCTTATACATAATTACATATGTATATATACTTATTTACTTACTTCCATTGTACCTAAACTTTTATAAGTATAAAAATTTCTTTGCAAATGTTATATTTTCACCCAACTATTATTATTTTATACGAGCACAATACCTTTGTAATGGAATCTAAAAATTACATAAGTATGATGACAAAATATTCTTTGTGTTTGTAAACAGTAAAGTATCGGATTATTTTGCTCATTACTACTTTTACTTATACAGTATATTATGATTAGTTATAAAAAAAAAAAAAAAACTAAAATTGTAGCTGACTACATTAAAAATTTAAAAGTAAGAAAAGAAGAAAAAAAATATTTAGAAAATAGTTCAATAAGAAAACTATGCTGTAAAAAAAAAAACTTTTACAAAGTTTTTTAGTTATAGTTAGTTAATAGTTATTTATAAAAAATAAAAAATAAAATAAAATAATATAAAAACTCGAGAGAGAATTTTTAAATTATATAAACTTGTACGTGTTTTTGTTTTGCAGCACAACACATTTTTTTTTCCCGAAAGTTTATTTAACTTTTTATTATTTTAATAACAATAAAACGTGCATATTATTTATATAATGTATACAAATATGTATATATATAACTATTTGTTATTAATATTTTAAAGAAACTTCCTTTTCTAATAACACGTAAAAGGTCTTGGATTTTACAGCTAATAGGTTTTGAAAGACTGATATAAGTTAATAGATATAATCGAAATAAATTAAATGTTTAAACCCAAAATAATTAATTCTTTTTTTTTTTTGCCTTTCTATTTTCCCATAAGGAGGCATAGAGCATTTATTATTTATATTTACCTAAACTTCATTTTCTGAAATTAACTATTAAGGAGTTTTACTAAGCCATTGTTGATTACTTGGCTGTAGTTATTGTACAAGCCTATATTAAACACAAATAAATATATTTAAGTATTTGTGCGCCATCTATTATCTTATACAAAGAATTATTTTATTTTTTATGTTTTATATAGATTCATAAGTATTTCGATATGATAAGACGAGTTTCGAACACGGTATCTTAATCATTACACCATTGACTGGATAAATAATTAATTAATTAGTTATAAATTGAAGTAGATTTGTTGTTACAAAAAACCACATATACTTAATTAAAGATAAAAATAAAAGGCGACTTTTTAATGGGTCTTTAAACCCTGACATTTAGAATATGTAAGTAAATATAATAATTTAATAAAAATTCAAATTTATCAATAAATGAATAAAAAAAAAATATTGTATATTTATACCACTTTATCATAAAAAATAACTGGTCACTCCAAAAAAAAATTTATATCTAAATATATTTAGGTATTTAATTATTGAATTAATAATTTATTTTAAATCCAAAAAGAAACAAAAACTACTTTTAAACAAGATATTATTAAAATTAGGCAGAATTTTGCGCAGTAGTCGTAAATACTTTATTTACTTGAAGGAAAATTTTTATCTAATTTGAACAAACAAACTAAAGTATATTTTTAGGTTATACTTATATACAAATAAATTAAGCTTTTTAAAAATTTTAATAATAAATAAGTATGTAGGTAAACACTAAGTCTCTATATTTATTTTATTAAAAGAATTTTTTCAAAATAAATACATAAGTAAGTATGTAAAAAAAAAAATGTACATTTCCCTAAATAGTTAGTTACTTATTTACATGCAAAAAAACAAAAAAGTTCATTTGATGATACATGCTACTACTATCTTTGGTATTTCGGAATGACCAAATTACCGTTCTAAATATTATGCAAAATTGACAAATATAAGACATGTCAAATAAAAAGTTAACAGATTTTACAAAATCAAAACAAAAATGGTAGAGTTTGTTGAGTGATACAAAAACAATATTTTTCGATTTTTAGGTGAAGTACCTTCAATTCTACAAAACATGAGTAAGTAGTACACCTCTACATTTTTTGTTCAACTGTTCTTATTTTAACATTTACTTACGTGTGTACATTTTTATGTGTACGGTGTACGGTGTATTTTTATATTGCCATTTTACGAACTACTTATTTACTTATTTTACGAACAAATTTCTTCTCTAATGCTTCCCTATATATAGTTTCATTTAATCTTTAAAACATTTTAACTATATTATACTGACTTAGTAAGTATATGTAAGTATTATATTAGAAAATAACAACTTACTTAAGTCATAAAATGTGTCAAATTATAGAAAAAGATAAATTTTTGACAGCTCACTAAACTGAAATTGTTTATTGAAACTAAAATTTTAGTTAAATTGCAAAAAAAAAAAAAAACAAATAGAAAGACTTGCTAATCAAATCTTTTAAATACTTATATGCTTGAATAAAAGTTCAATTTAACATAATTTTTTTATGTTAAAAAATCAAATTAAGTAAGTACGTTATTTACAAATTATGTAAGTACGTATACGTATTACTTATCCCCTTTCTTTTAACATAAAAAATATCATAACAAAAAGTAAAATCTTTCACTCATCTAACAAATACAAACTTAAAACCATCTCTTTTTTAACTATACTTGAAAGAAACAATAACTAAATGAGAGTTAATTTTTTTTCTTTTAATTAATTGTAACCACAAATACATGCAATTTTTTTTTTTTTTTAATAACAATAAAATAACATACTTACTTACTTACTGTTAAAAAAAAATGGGGAAAAAAAAAAAAAAACAAATGAAATTCTTGTTCTTAAACCCAGGCTTAACAAGGCTTAAAACTTTATCAAACTTAAATTTTATATTTATATAAGGAGTTCATAAAAACAATAACAACACATTCATATTATATGAATCGTTTCTGTTTTTTTTTTTTTTGTTTTGCTGTTTTTTGTTTTATTAATATTTCTTTCGACCTTGACAAGATATGGTTAATCTACCACACCATTTAATACTTACATATGTATATACAAACAAATATAATTTTATATAAATAAGTAACTAAGTAAGTAAGTATACATTGAATATTAAATTTATATACATACTTATGTAGATAGAATTTATTAATACTTATTCGTTATTTTATTTTAAGTCAGACTTTATGAAAATGACTAAAAAAGTACACAAAATTACAGAAATAATAATTTTTTTTTTCTGTTACTGTATTTTCTTTACATGTGTTTATATGTATATACATATATAGGTATATAATAAAAAAAATAACATAAATATTTGACATAGAAATGTGCTGACTATTAATTTCTAAACAAGAATAAATAATTCTCATTGAATGACTGACTTAAAAAAAAAAAATAAAAATAAAAAAAATAATAATCAACATCATCCAAACGTCATGATCAGAAGAGGAGAGTTTAAAGAATTAATTTTATTCCATGTATATACACCATTACCACCATGTATGCCAAATATTTTTTGTTTTTTTTTTTAAACTAACTAGAGTTTTATTTTTATTTTTTTTTTTTTTTTTTTTTGTATTTTAACGTTTACTAACGTAAGTATTCAATAATTTACTTTAGTTTAATTTTTTTTTTTTTAAATGGTATAAGTAAGTGTATACTTAAGTACATTTATACAGATATATTAGTTATTTATAATATAACTAAGTATGTACCATAAAGTAGTAACTATTAACAACTTTATATAGTTTATATAATATATGTACTATAATATTATATACCTATGTATGTACATATAATAGATTTTTATATAGTTTAAATAAAGTTTTTACTTTATTATATTTTATACGTGAATGTAAGTTGTTTCTTTTTTATACTTTATATACATATATACATACATACATTTGTGCAAAATATAACAAACTAAAGATACAATCAATAAAAAGACATATGTAGTTATATAGAAAGGAAATCAACGGAAAACAAAAAAAAAAAAAAAAATATAACAATTTAAATAGGATTTACTTATTGATTTATGATTTCGTTTTGAATTCCAAATTCCAGATGGCCAATAAAATTATATAGTTATACAAAATGTCTTTAATCTTTTACAAAATTTAATATGTAAGTGGGTACGTGTATAAGTAACTAAATAGTTATATATAGTTAAAAAGTTGTAATAGTAATAAAATAAAACTATCTAAGTACTGACACTGTCTAAATACATATTGATGTTACTTAACAGTTAGACATCACTATTTCTTAACTATTCCTTCACTATTTCTTTGCTATTTCTTCACTTCATTATTTTTTGAAAAATTGAAAAAATAAAATAAAATCGAAATTTTCTCATTTTTTTTTCATTCTTCATCACTATATCATATCTTCACTATTTCATTATTGTTTTTTTAAAGGCCTACAAAAAAAAATTGACACTTCGAACTTATTTCTTTATTTTTTTAAAAAAGTATGAAATAGTGACGTCTAATGCCCTAATGCCTGTTTTTCAAAAAAAAAAAGAAAATAGTAAGAAAACAGTGAGAAAATATGGAACAAATATGAATTAATAACATTGAAGTCTAACTGCGATTTAAAATACATATTAGTAAAATTTAGAATATTGTATATTGTAACGTAGTGAATGTATTTTCTTGCATGTTATGGATAAGTAAGTATACTTCGAAAAACACTTTCAGCATTTCATTTTAAGATAACTAACATCTCATATTTCCATTTTATGAACTCACAGATCCTAACTCTAACACTAGAGTAAATTTATAAAATATTGTGTTTATTTTTGACAATGCATATATACTTAATTTCTTTCACTTAAGTATATTTAAATAAGTATTTATGGGATATTTTGGAATGAGTGAAATTAAAAGGAAAAAATAATAAAAGACTGAAAAGAAATATTGACAAAACAATGTAAATACGTAATCAAAAATTGAACATAATCGTTCATTTTCTAATGAAAAACTTAATTATCTGAGGGTTTATAGAGTCATAATACTTAGGTAACTATAGTTAAAATAGTTAAAACAATATTGATATGCTAGATACAAAAATATGTAATTACCTTTTGAGTGTATCTTGACAAATGAGTAAGAGATATAATTTTTTTTTTTTTGCGTATTGAGTTATTGATAAATTAAAAATTTAAATAGAAAATGATATGATAAGATTAAAATTTGGGTTTGTTATTTATTTTAAATGGATATTTACTAAGTACTTATTAGTTCGTCTTTTTGATTGTTTTTTTCTTTACTTCCACAAAATTTATTAAATAAGTAAGCATATTTTTGATAGAAAAATCTCAGAAAAATAACTTTAGTGAACTCAAGTCAATAGAGTACTTTATAGTATAGTTACTTAGTTAAATTTATGGCGAACTTTTGATTTATACCTTCAATAAAGTTCAACGTGTCTTTCGATATTTAAGTAAGTAGTTAAGAAAAATTAAAAAATCAAATCTAAGCTTTATGATTTTTTGTTATGATCTATATAATTAAATTTCATATTACTTAAGTAAGAAAGTAATTACTTACTTATAGTATGTATTATTTTTATTTCAAACTTTTTTAAATTTATATGTAACCTTATACATTTATGTACTTTGAGTACTATAAACTTTTGTATTTCAAAAAAAAAAAAAAAAAAAACGTTTATCACGTAAACTCATTTTCAGCTGATTGCAAGAACAAAAGAATAAATGCTTTGTTTTTTTTTTTATAAAGAAGATATACTTACTTAGGTATTTATATTAACTTAGTTATTTAATTCAATCATTAAATAGGTAAGTACTTACACTATTATAATGTAATTTAATTTTATGACTAATCTGATTACAATTAAATGTCTTTTCTTTTCTTTTTTTTTTTTGTTTGTGGTATTATTTTAGTTTTGGATTGAATTTTAAGCAATTTAAAAAAAAAAATTAAAAATTTATTACTTAATATGGCAACATAATAAATAATTTTTAAAGATAAACTTTAAAACTTCTTAGTTAAGTACTTTTTTTTTTCCTATAGTTAGTTGATCGTTTAAAATGTATGAATTTTGCTATTTAGCTATTTATTAATTTTTTCCATGTATTTGAAAATGGAATTCACAAAACAAAAAAAAAAAAATTAAATATATTGAAAAAGAAAAAGCAAAAAAAAATTCTTTTCGAGATTTTATTTTACTCCTGCATTTTCGCTGTATGACTTCATACCGTTTTAATTAAATTATATTCTTTAATTGAACAAAGCTTTAGACTTGTTTATTTTCTAATTTTGCCAATTTAAATTTTTTTTTTTTTTGTTATTTTTGTTGTAACTTTTTTTTACTTTTTATTTTTATATTTTTTATTTTGTATGTGAAGAGAACATTTTGTATAGATTCTTTTAAAATATAATTAAAAACAAAATAAAACAATTAAACAAAATATAATATGATATGATACATATATGGTATATATGATTTGAAATCAAAATATACATATTTTTTTAAAAAAAAATAGAATATGCCAGTTATTTTTTTATAGTTAAGTTTGTACGTATGCAAAATATAATTGAATAATAATACTAAAATTGAAAAAACTAACTATAGAAATAGAAATTTTATGTAAGTAAGTATGTAACATATGTAAATATAAATATTTTTCTATTTTATATAAGAACCCTCATTTAGCTATGATTGAATAAAATTTAAATAATGACACTAAAGAAAATATGTACCTACTACGAATATTTTATTTTTTTATTTTTACATATTCTTTTATTTATTAATAAAAAATTTTCCTTCGTTTAATAATTAAATAATCAAAATATATACATAACTATGTAAGTAATAATGATAAATTAAAGTGAATATAAACATTTTCAAGGTTTTGGTACTTACAATCAATTATTTTTATCCTACTTTTTTTTTTTATTATTTTATCAAATTTATTCTCTATTAATTGAGTATTATTATATTGAATAGTTAATAATCATCATATGAATAAGTTATCGATTGACTCTTATGCAGGAAATATATGCATGAAATGATTAATGTTATATTTACGAAAATTGTCAATAGTTTCAATAGGCTGGCACATTCATGTGTCCTCTATTATGAATGTTCATCTAAACACCTCTGTTATGAATATTTTAGAAAAAATATCATTTGAAAAATTAATTGCAAAAAAAAAGTATGAACCTAACTACTTACTTAATTTAAAAATAGTAAAATTTTTGATAAAAATCTTTAATAATAATAACTAAGTAAGTACCCAAAAATTTACTCCTACTTTACCCTAAAATAAAAAATTTAAGTTAATATTATTTGGGTTCCGTTTACAGAGTAAACAACTCTTTTCTACTTCCAATCGTAACTACACCAGCCTTTAAAGAAAAGTATATAGGAATACATACGATTATATTTTTCTCCTTAAACCAAAAATTAGCATTTCCATTTGCCAACTACTTTCAACTATTCTTTTTTGTGTAAAAAGAAACGCAAACATTACCATCAAATTATATTTTGCATCTTATTTAGTAACAAAACTGTCAATATTGTATAAAAAAATTATTATAATTCTTATTTAATATAATGATATCATAAAATAATATAAATAAAATATTCAATAAAACTAAATTAACAAATAAATATTATGTAAACAACTAATCTTTGTATATTATGAGTCATTATTTAATTCGTTTAAAATTAATACATATTAATCATGCAAGTGTAGAAATTATGTAGAATCGTTTTATATATATGACTCTTACAAAAGTCGTTCAGATATTCTTGATCAAATGATCAAAAAACTTTAAAAATTCAGTATTTGAACTTTCCAAAAATTAATAGAAATATATATATGTACTTAGTTCCATATCTATATTAATAGACAATTGTTTACACTAACTATAAGCATATAATATATACTTACTTTAAGTATAATGATATTATATTTGGTTTTTTTTTTTTTTTTTAATTTTTTTGTTACAACAAAAAATTCTCCAAAAAGGAGTTCTGTAATATTTATGTTACATAAATCAGGTCATTCAACCTTCCCAAAAAAAAAAACAAAAAAGAAAAAAACAAAATAAAACAAAAAGAAATTAAAAAAAAAAAAAAATCAACACAGAAAATGCAAAATAACTAAATAATTTTTATATTGTTAAAATGATTTTTGCATGGCACTTTTTTTTTTTTTACAGATTAAGAACTAAGATTACAATGAATTTACAAAATATTTTCTTTTATAAGTATTTACTTTTATTCCCCGTTTTTCTTATTTTCATTTTCATTAAAAACTATTGACTGTTTTTTATTTTTTTTTTTTTTTTTTGTAGTTTCCAGAACATGAAAAAACAAGGAAAAAAATTTAACAAGACATGATAATTTTCTAAAACAAAACACAATCATATATGTATGCAATCAAATATATATATATGAATGTATTCATATAATTTTATACTTATAATTTTAGGCCTTGGGATTTTCAAATACATTTTAATTTCTCTTATTCTCTATTTTATCAAAACCTTTAAAAATTATAATATACCTTTCATATATAAAATATAATCCAAAAAATTAAAGAAACTCCCTTCTACTTTAAATAAACAAAATATAAGAAAAAAAAAAAGAAACAACAATAACAACACAAAAGTTCAAACTTTCTTCCTTCATTTCAGTGTCAGAACTGTAGTACTTTTCATTCAAATTACTTCATTTGAGAAATTAAGAATTTTTACGATTTTTTTTTTATTTTTTGTTTTTTTTTTGCCTTTACCTTTTACAAAAGACACGCAAGTCAGGTAGGTAAAGATGAAAAATAAAAATATAAAAAAAAAAAAACTAAAAAGAAACTAAGAAAATAATAATTAAATACAATATAAGCGGCAATGTGGATGAACTTTTCGATACATTTCCTATTAGGTAAAGGTTGTTGTTTAAAAGACAAAAAAAAATTTTTTTTTTCTGTTTCAACAAATTTTTGTCTTGTCAGTAATATTGTATATCAGCCAAATACAAATTACACAAATGTTACTAAAAAATCATAAAATTGAACTTCTCAATTTCTTATTCGGATGAAATAATTAAATATTGAAAACTTAAATACTGTTTGATAAATAATGTATTTTAAAAGAGTATCTTTAAAAATAAAAATCATTTTATACTTAACAATATTAATATAAATTGGTTATCCATATTATATATATGTATTAAAAAAAAAAAAGAAAAAGCATACTTTATCCAAACATTTTAACTCCTCAATTGGATAAACCACTTTATTACATCTTGCACAGCTCTTATTCATTTTCACAATCTTTGATTTTTATTTTTTCTTCTTTTTTGTTTAAAATTTCCTTATTTTGAAATAAAATTTAAATTTTTCCTATTATTTTTTCTTAAATTATTCTAATTAGAATAAATAATTTTATCACAATTTTTTTTAGTATTATTATTTTTTAAATATATTGATAATTTATTTTATTTTATTTTTTTTAATTTTTAAATAATTAAATAGATATACGAAAAAAATTTTTCTTTATTAATTTGAAATTATTAAAATAAAAATGAAATTTTTTACAATAAAAAAAAATACAAACGAAAACAATTTTTTCTTTTATTTTGAAAATTTCTCATTAATAAAAGCCGACTTTTTTATTTTTAATTCCAAAAACTACCTTCGCGTTTCACAACAAAAATCTCACTGAAATTTCCAAAAATTTCATTATGCAAAAAAGAAACATGGAATATGGAACTGAACTACTGGAGTTTTTTTTTGGAATTTGGAAATAAATATGAAACAAATAAAAATCAGAAACACTGGAGAAAATTATTCAAGAAAATTACAAAAAAAAAGAAACTAAAATCTTTGTAACGATTACATTTGGTAATTGAATATTGAAAAAATTGTAATTTCACTATTCACTTTATTTTAGTACTTATTTGTGTTTTGATTGAACAATGATGAAAAAACCTGTATTTTTAATTTATAAACAGAACCAGATCTTCTGACTTTATTTTTAATTGTACATTTGTATTTTTAATTTATAAAAAACATAATCAAAGTTTCTGGCTTATGACTTATGTCAAGTGTCAGACTTAAAGTAAGTTGTTATGTTTTCTTTTCTACATGACAGAAGTTTGTACTTTTTTTCATGTTACATTTTACATTCTTCCAGTTCTTTTCTGAAAGAAAATTCAACACTGAACATTTTTTTCGTATTCTTCTGAAAAAAATTTACAGCAAAAGTCAAGGTACAGATTAGGAAACATTTTTTTTTTTAATCTTGATCTGAAAATAATTGGTAATTGGAGAATACAGTTTTGCTCTTCAAAATGGCAGCACTAAAAATATAGATTATTTGTTACAAAATGTTTTAGTTTGGTTCGGTTAAGTAATCAGTATATTGTTGATTTTAATCAAAACATGGATTAAAAGAATATAAACTCTTTTTTTTGTACTTTAAAATTACTTTAATTAAAAATCTTTTATTTTAATATAAAAACTTTCCTTCATAATAATTTATTAGTTTATTTATTTTATAATATGTACATATATTTGCCAAAATAAAAAAAAAAACAGTTTAAAACGTTTTAAACTAGTTTTGACTAAAAACACAAATTATAATTATGTACAATGTACTTAATACTTATATAACTGTCAGTGTCAATCAAATGATAATAAGTACATAACAATACAATAATATTAAAATATTTGAAAAGGCTATAATTTTGCATGCTATATTTTAATTTTGAAATTAACAAAAATAATGAAAATTAGTAGATACTAGAGATCGCAACAGTTATCCATTTTAAATTTGTAATAAACAGTCAGTTGTCACTTGGTTACCTTTTAAACCAAAAAAAAAGGTTGCCCTTTTTCCGTTCTGTTCAAAATTTTTTTTGGTCAACAAAACTAAAACATTCTTTTTGCTACAGCAAATTTTTGAATGTGTTGTAAATATTATTTATTATTGTATTTTTAATTAAAAATTAAATTTTGTATTTTTAATATTATAATATTATTTATAAATAAAAGCTAACATTAAACTAATTTAATAAATATTATTATATTATATAAATACAATAAAACAGTACAAAAATTCTTGAAATTTTGTACCGTTTCAAGTTCCAGTTCCAAATTCCTGCTCAATTACATAATAAAATAAGTACAAAATATATTTTTATTTGCTAAAAACAAATTTATGTATAATATATATATATATATATATTAAATTATATCAAATGTTTCATTCCAATTCCACAATCCATATACTTTTTTGGATTATTTTTGTGTTAAAAACTTAAAAATATCTGAAATATGTGGAATGTGGATATATATGCATGCATTTGTGCAGTGCACTGTGCAATATAAATATGACAATTGACATTTGCCAAATTTAGTAAAAAAAAACAAACAAATATAATTGGACTAATCTGTTTCTGTTCTGCAAAGGTTCTGCATTAAAGAAATGTCAAATTTTATTAAAATTATAAAACTGAAATAAATGAAAATGAAATATATTAAGATAGACTTACACAGCACTACAGCAATAAAACAACTACATATAATTCAGATTTATTTAAAACAAAATGAAATTAAAAAAAATTTAAAAATGTTAGTTTAAATAATTATTCTTTATACAAACAGTTAAATTTTATTACCCAAAAATAAAATGAATCCTTTATTATTTATAATATAATAAAAACATTTAAAACAATAAAAAATAAAATCTAACCAGTTGTAAAGATTAAAAATATCTGTGTTATTTGTATAAAAA
The DNA here is from genome assembly GCA_947095535.1 of Poecilobothrus nobilitatus. Lineage (NCBI taxonomy): Eukaryota > Metazoa > Arthropoda > Insecta > Diptera > Dolichopodidae > Poecilobothrus > Poecilobothrus nobilitatus. Next base: position 39,352,996 of record OX352774.1, on the reverse strand, counting down.
GGAAAATAATTTTTATAAATAAAATTGTAAATTTAAGGAGCATAATAAATAAATAAATAAAATAAAAATTATTTACTCATACGCTAATTTAATTTAATTAACATTACTTTCAAAAACTGTTTAATTTTAATCTGAAATATAATCTGAAATAATAACATATTAACAGGAAAGGAGTCCTAAAATAAAATATGTAGTTTTAAATTAAACGAGTCGCCCACTCGTCACTTGCCAGTTTTCAGTCAAAATTGCCAGAATGTTAGTCTTATAAAAATATGTGTATAAATTATTTAGAAAATAGATTAATTTTCACCCCTAATGCATTTCACAAAAATAACTGTCAAAACATTTAATTGACATTTATGACATTTATCATTTTACAATTAATTGTATAAAAGTTTCATAAAAACAAAAAACGGATTTTCTCCCGTTTCTTTAGAAAAATTGCACTAGTAGTTGTATAAGTTTATATGAAAAACTTCAAAACAATCCTTTTTGTTCTACTTTTTTTTCTTCGCTTTTTCTTATTTTATTCTTCTTCTATTAAATACCATTTTCGTTATACTGTCAAAAGTCCTTTAAAAAAGTTTTTCCTTTTGCTGAAAATAAAAAAAAAAAAAAATAATCAGAAAAAATTATAATTTTCGTTTTTCGTGTAGCCAAAGTACTGGGCGTGCAAAATATGAATTTTTTCCCCAAAAAAAAAAAAATTTATTTATTAAATTAAAAATTAAAAAAAAAAAAATGTAATTCAAATATTTAAAAAAATAAAATATTTTTATATGAAAATAAAAATAATAGAAAAATGTGGAAGAAAAAAATTTAATCAAATTAAAATTTCTTTTGAATTTTTTTATAGAAAAAAAAATATACATATATTGTTAAATTTAATTTAAATCGATAAATATTTATTAATGGACTTTAATATAATAAAAAAAAATTAAAATAAATATTCATATTTAAAAATTAATTATTTGAAAAATATTAAAATGAAAAAAAATAAAAAAAATTTTTCAGTATAAAAAAAAAAGAAAAGTTTTTTCAATATTAAAATTTTTTTTTTTTTTAACTGTTATATTAGAATTTTATTTATTCTTTTGAATTTAAATTAAATAAAATTTCTCTTCAAAACAATTTTTTAAAATATTAAATATTGAAAATGGAAAAAAAAAATGATTATATTTTTATGTGTATATATATAAAAAAGGAATAAATATACCTTGTATAAAAAATTTTTTTTTTTTTTCAAATTGGAAAAATCGATAAATTGTTTGTCTCATAAAAGCCGGGAGATGAAAAAACAAAAATTCTTTATATTTTCCATAGAGAAATAAAAACTGTTATACTTATATAGATATAGAAGTACATAAATATTATGTGTTTTGTTTTACCGTTTTATATTTGAAATGTATGTAGATGTGTGTGTATGTATACCTTTGTACAATATTTATATAAATAAAAAAAAAAAAATTATTAAAACCGTGAATTATAAATTTATTTGTAGTTGTTTGTTGTTCTTTTTTTTTTTTTTTTTATTTTTATAGATTTTCATTTTACATTGTATTATTTAAATTTTTCATTTTAAAAATTCTTTTTTAAATCGATTATTAATGGTTAATACTGTAATATTAATTAAAATATTTTCTAAATTAAATTTGTGTTTTTTGTTTTTTTTTGAATAAATATTTTTTACAGTGTATGGATGTATTTTAAAACAAATAATGACGATAAATAAATATTTAAAGCAAAAATAAAATAAAATAAACAAATGCTGATATCAGTTCCTAGGAAAAATCAATAAGTGTAAAAACTAAAAATTATTTAATTTTTAATTATTTTCAAGATTCTATTGGTTCCTTTTTTTTTTTTTTTGTTTTCCTTTTGTTTTTTTCTGTACCGTTAATTTCAAAATTAAAGTGTTAATTCAAAAAAAAAAATAAAAAATAAAAATAAAAATTTAAATACATATAATTTATTAATAATAAAAAATCTATTTGTAATATTATATTGTATATGAAATTTCTTCATCATAGTAAAAATTGTATAGGTACACATATTATGAATCATATAAAACTATAACCATAAATATATATGTACATATGTATATGTGTATATCATAATTATAATTTATATATGTACATATATACAAATATAACATAAATATAAAAAGTACGGAAATATTATTTTATTGGAAAATTTAAAAAAAAAAAAGAAAAACAAATAAATAGTAAAACAAAAAAAAAAGAAAGAAAGAAAAAATAAATACAAAAATATAAAAATAAAAGGAGGACATTAAGAAAATGCAGACTTTGCGAAAAAAAACTAGTCCATGTAAATGTAAGTACAATTTATGTTAAAATATATACATACATCCATACATAATATATAGTAGAGCAGAGCAGAGCAGTTATTAAATTGTAATGACCATTTGATTCTATATTATTTTACAGGACATTATTTGTTTTATTTTTTTTTTTTTTAAATAATTATTAATTAAGAGTTTCAAAAATTAAATTACAATATTATTTCTTCATTCGAATAGAAATTTAAACCCAAATTTAATAGGTAATCTATATCAACCTTAATTACGTTGACAATCAAAGCACTAATATATGTACATACATATATGAAAACCGCTTAAAATTTGTGTTCTGATTGAAATCACCGCTTATGCCGCATCCCTAAAAAATGTTCATGAGCGCTATTTTTAAAATTTTTATTTCTTTCGGCTTTGAACAAAATAGAAAGGTTTTTTAAAGCACCATGATTTTCAAAAACAAAAAAAAGAAAGAAAAAGCGTTAGTATTTTTGTTTGTACATACATCCATATGTATATGTGTGTGTACATACTTTAATTAAAATTTCTATGTGTAATTATTAAATTCTTTAATTTTAATATTGTTTTTAACTCTTCTGAGCAGCATATTTTACAAACTAAAAAAAAAAAATAACCCAATTTACAATTACCGAACTCCACATAATATAAAATCCGTGCAAATTTGGAGGAGGAACTATATGGATTTTATATGCTAACATATTTTTTTTTTTCTACCCAAGAACTGCACTAAGTTCTTCTGGGTAGTGTTGAACTTTAACCAACTATAATATAACTATCCTCTTTGAAGTCAAATTTTAGGATAAGATCTGTAACACAAAAGTATTCTGGTTTTTCTGTCTTGGAAATATTAAGATGTGGATAGAATACTTTAAGAATAGAGTTTGGAAAAATTTTGAATTGTGGAAATTTCGAGGGGTATATTTTAAAGAAAAATAATTTTTCTTTATGATATGTTAATTTTTTTCCACCATTTTGATAGTATACAACATATCTACATGAAGTACTGTTTCTGCCTCTTGCCCACATCCCCTACATAGATTCAACTCCGTTATACCTATTCTTTCAGCGTGAGCCCTTAGCAACAGGTGTCCTGTGCTAATTCCCATGTATATTCTCAGATCGGTTCTATTTAGTTTTAGAATTTTCTGAGTCTTTTTACTATTATATTCTCGCCAGAATTTTTTCGTATGTATTGAACCTGGGGATTGCCACCAACTTTCCTTAGCTCTGGCTTTTGCCCAGTAGCTTGTTGCTAACTTTACCGCAGAGTACGGCATATCTACATCTTCTATATCCACTAGCTGTCTATTTAATACAGATTTTGCTGTCACATCTGCAATTTCATTACCTGTGTAGCCTGAGTGCGCTGGTATCTACTGCAGCTTAACTGCGTTTGTTTCCCCCAGCGTATTTAGGGCTTTCCAGCACTCAATTGTTCTCCTCGATTTGTGCAAACCACCCTCCATTATTCGAACGATTGATTTGCAATCGGTGTGTATGTTTATGATCTTACTCCCGATTCTTTTCCGAAGGATACATATAATGATATAATCGAATATACATATAATGATATAATCGAATTAAGTTTGAGGTGCTCCAGTTCAAATCTGAGTGTTACATCTACTATATATTAACAGAAAAATGTCTAAATTGACCTGTAAAAAAATAAAAAATTTATGTATGTTATATACATATGTGATTAAAAATTGTTTATACATGGGTACATATGCATATAAATAAAAGAAAAGGACTCCGAATTTCAATTTTAATATGGCATATGTATGGCATTTTAATATTACATGCATATTTACATATGGCATATGTACGTTTTATGTATATAATATATTTAGAGTAATCGTATAATAAGGATATACATTCATACATATATTTTGTTTTAAATGCTTCAATAAAATTCAATATTTAAATTTTTTATAACATTAATTAAAAATATAAAATATATACTTACGTATATTTTGTTTAATGCAAGTAGTTCAATCACTAATTGCAATTAGTGATTGAATTATTAGTGACTATAATTTGTTGAGTCATCATTTACAGATGTAAGCCCTAGCTGAGAAATCAACGACTTAGTGAACCTAATGATTCGAAAAACTAAAGCTTAGTGCAATATAAAAAATAAATGATTGAGTGCCCCTTATCAGCCTTTATGCTGCTGAAAAAGTGAAAAAAAATTTACTTAGTTAATGAGAACTAAGTTAGTAGAACTTGCATCAAAATCTTCCACTACATCAATTTATTATTACATCAAACATTTAATTTTAAATCTGAAATTAAAAACCGTACGATTATTTTTTTGGTGGTTGCTATAAGAGGATAAGGCAAATCCTAAAGTGTGAAGTTCTGCTGGATTAAGTACTTTTTTGTTAATGTAGTTTAATTTTAAAAACCTTAAACTTTCATCAAATTTGAAGCACTCTTTGAAATTGCTTCAAATATCTTGTTATCTGTTAATTAAACCATGTAAAATAATTTTAAATTATTTCGATTTTTCTATATAAGTAGTTACATACATAGTTACCACAAATTTGGTCAATAAATAAATTTCAACCACTAATAAACGAATTATAAATAAAAAATTATACCAAAAATTAAAAAATTCTAACCAATTAAAATAACAAATAATTATTTAAAATGTAATATAAGATGTATAATGAAAAACATGTAGGTACATAGCATTTAATAAAATTATAAATATTAAAATATCAAAATGACAATTAATATATAAATTAAACTATGTATACATACTAACTTTTTAAAATTTGATTGTAATGATTGAATTTAATATTATAAAAAAGGTCGAATGACGGAATGTTTGGAATAAAGATAGTTCTCCTCCCTTTTAAATAACAATCAAGTACAAAGTAGTACATATCATAAATCAAATTTAAAAATGTGCAATAAATTGGAAAAATGTAAATCAAAATTCAATAAATTATAAGGACAACAGAAAATTTTTTATAGAACTTATTAGAATTTCCCTTGTTTTATAAATACAGGCAATGAGTTCCAATTTAATAATTAACATTATTTAGATGGAACTAATTTCTAGCTTTTTAAAACCCTAAAATAATTTTTTTTATTTTGAAAAATTGATACAACCACAAGACTTTATTATTCTAAAGGGTTGCTCAAATTTGAGGTATCTTTTTAAAGTTGAAATAAAATACATAAATTGTGCGAAATCTTTATTTATTTATTTTTAGAATTAAAGTACATTGGTTCCGGTTAATGATGAAAAAGAATGTCGTTTAAGTGACCTCCTCTGCTCATAGAAAAACAAGAAGAAAATGAGAATATTTTCAACGAAATTATCTTCACCGATATGAAGATCATTTTGAAATTGGCGGCTATGTCAACAAACAAAACTATCGCATTTGGGCTGAAGAGAATCCTAGAATATTGTTTGAAAAACCAATGAAACCAAAAACAGTCACTGTATGGTGTGAATTTTGGTCAGGTGGTCAATCAAATTTGTACACTCTTTATTAGTCCTTATCATTTTCTTCTCATGTACTTACTAAAAGTATTTTTTAATCAAAATTTCGTTATATAATTTTCTATAATAAAATTTAATATGAATGTATTTTTAAATTATAGAACCGGTCACCTCATCATAAATTATTTTATAATATATGGTTATGTCGTCATTCCTTTCAGAAATAATTTTATAAAAGCAAAAAGGATATTCAATAACAAAATTCCATAAATTAAAGGTTTGTTTTTGCCTTTGACATAAAAAAAAAGATAAAAATAAATCTACTTAAATATGATAAAAATAAAAAAAAGCCAATGAATTTTAAAAGGTATTCTGTAAAGTATAAATATTTTTAAAAAAGAATATCGAAAAATAAAAAAAGAATAGAAATAATAAAAAAAAAACGAATATGAACTTGATTTTCAATCAATTCTTTCTTGATTAACAATTATTATTGGAAAATAAAAAGTTGATTGAAATGAAAAATCTATTAATTAAATATTTAAGTTTGTTATTAATTGAAAAATATGTGACCAAAATTACCTAAAACTGAAAATATACAAATTGTAAAAATTAAAGAAAAAAAGTTTATTTTAATGTAATTTTTGAAAAATATTTACTTCATACTTAAAATTATACATATTATGAAGTAATTATTACCACTAAATGTCATAAATTTTACTTTAAATAAGTTTTTTTTTTTTATTATTATTCTCAACTTTTTTTTATATTACACACATATAATGAGAATATTTTAACAAATGATAGATAATTTATGTATTTGAATTTAAAAAAAAATAACTAATTTCTACAATTTACATAAAAATAAAAAATATTAGAAACATATAAAATTCTGTAAGCTTCAGTTAGAATAATATAAAATCTGTAAGCTTCAGTTAGAAATTAAAAATAAATTATAATAAGTTTACTTAATAAATTTTCTCATTCATCTGGTGTAAAATTTGATAATTTTAAATGTTGCATTACGTTACGTGCCTCAAAATAAGCTGTATCAGTGGGATCATCTGGAGTTGGTATAAATGGTGGTTCTGTTTCTTGAATATTTTTCCAATCAATTGTCTTAAAAAATTCCATACATTTAACTTCATTTGCAGCTGGTCTTTTTGATGGTTCCATTGTTAATAATTCTTCTATAGCATTCATTGCTTCTTTTGATAAAGCTTCATCGCCTTGAGGCCATTCAATATTACGGTTTAAAATATTATCAAAAACTTTTGCCGATGTTTCATCGTTAAATGGTGGAATTCCAGTTAAAAATTCATATAAACAAACTCCTAATGCCCACCAATCAACTGGAGCACCATGAGAATACATTAATAATAGTTCAGGTGCTAAATAATCAGGTGTTCCAAGAATACGTTCATCGGAAATATGTTGGGTGCCTCGTCTTACTGACTTTGGTGTACGATATGGTGTATTTTTTAATAGTTTTGGGGTTTTTGTTATATTACCAGCATTTATTGGAGACATTGCAGGTTCATCTTCATATTTTAAATAATTTATAGAAATTTTTTCATGCGATTCAATATATTTTTTACTTTCAATTGATAACGGTAAAACAAATCTTGTTGTTTTAAGTTTATTAAGAAGTCCATTTTCAGCTCTTCTTGTTATCTAAATTATATGTTATTTTATTATTATGTACCTATTTTTAGCAAAATTTTTCCTTTAAACTTACCTTTTGTGATGAAACTGGTGTTGAAAAGACTACATTTGCTGTATTACATTTAAGAGTCATTGGAGTTTCATCATCTGAAGGTGACTTGCACTTTAACACACTTCTAACACCTAATTTTGATGGAGTCATTTTTGATTTCCGTTTTTTTGGAGTACTACTTCCAAGATCCATTATTTCTATTTCTTGAGTTAAACCAGTACTTCCAGAGCTACCATCTAAATCTTCAAAACTACCAATAAAATGTTCTATACGATGTAATATATTTCGCTTTCTTTTCATTGCACCATTTCCCACATAATCTGGTTGTTTAAAACCTTGTATTGAATTTTGAAAAGAACTGCTATCACTTTTTTGCTCATTACAATTACTATCACTATTACTTTTAGATAAATCTGAGCTTGTAGTATAATCACTTTTCATTAAATTTTGAAGATCATCACAATTTGAATAATCTCCTTTTTGACTGAATACTACCCCAGAGTCTTCTATACCTTTTGTTGTATTATCAGTTTTATTAGTACTATTTTGTGAAAAAACACCATGTGATTGCTTATATTTAAAAAAATTTGTTTCGTATTGTTTTTGTTTATTACAACAAATGTTTCTAGATTTTTCATCTTTAGAACATGTACATTTTGATGACTCTTCTGAAGTTTTACTATATTCATTGGAAGTGCAGGTATAATATGAAGAAGGTGATCCAGAATCACAAGCATTTACTTCTAAACTTTGTTCTTCAGCTGAATAAAATGGTTGAACACCTGAAATATTCTGATAATTTAATATTTTACTATCGTTGCTATTAATATTGTTATTTTTATCATCAAGATCTTCGGAAGAACTATGATGTTGATTGACTAAATTCATAAAATTTGATGTTACTACTAGACCGCTTCTTTCAATTTTTTTCTCAGTTGAACCAAAGGATAAATGAGAAGTTAATGAAAGTAATTGACCAGGTGTTCTAGCATTTAAATTTGCAGGTGACACATTAATAAGATCTGACAATTCTATATCTAGAATAGAAGATTTTATGATAAGTTTAAAAAATTATATAAGTTTAATCAAATCTTACCTCGTCTCATTTCAATTCTACTTAAACCAAAATCAGTTAATTTGACATGTCCGGTACTTGAGAGGAGCATATTGTCTGGTTTAATATCACGATGTACAATTCCATGATTATGCAAATATTCTAAGGCTAATATTACTTCTGCTATATAAAATTTAGCGGTATCTTCATCAAAAAATCCAAACATTGCTAATAATGACTTTAAATCACCTCCAACCATATATTCCATGACTAGATAAACATATGATGAAGTTTGTAATGAGTACAATAAAGTAACACAGAATGGACTGCGTGATAAAGCTAAAGCGTTACGTTCAGTTATAACTTGTGAGACCATATTTTTATATATCATTTCAGATTTTCTCATTACTTTTATTGCAAAAAACTTTTCGGGATCATTATTTTTATAACCAAGGAATACCTTACCAAAAGCACCACGACTAATGGGTTTAACAATAGCAAAATCCTTTATAGTTGGCAATTTCGTTGGTCCATTTTGACCCTGACTTTGTGGATGTAGCGCCAAAGATGTTAAAATTGAAATTTTTTCAGTTATATTTGATGTTTCTGTTTTTACATTTGTTTCATATTTTGATTCTATAATAATTTCTTGTTCTGCCATTGCAAATTTAATAAAACATTTCAATTAAAATTAATATTTTACAAATTAAAAAATCAAATCACTTAAAAAATCAGTTATTTTTTATTTAATATTTTAATGTCAACTGTCAATAAAAAAAAATTTCCCAATAAACACAATAATTCTATTGGAGTTTTTGTACGAAAATAATTCAGTACTAAAATAATATTTTAGTACAGTACAGTATGAATTACTAAACCAGTAGCGCAGTACATTTGTTTAATAAAAATTCAACTGATTTTTACTTTTGCAGTCTGTAAAATATTTTGATATGATTTTGATTACATCAATTTGACATTTAGAATTTATGCAGAAAAATAAAGCCATTGAAATTGATTGAAATCAAAGGACCAGTGTAGTGTTTAGTTTAATTAACTTAATTGGGAAGAGGGGTGTAAAATGTAAATAATAAAAAAAAGTTCTTTTAAAGTCTAATTTATTTGTGTTTAAATATATTGTAATTAATTTATAAAAGTCACGTATGACTTAATCTAGTTTGATGAAAGCGATTAGTTAATTTAGTTATAAAATATAATAAAATGTTAAAAAGTGGAAATCAAAAAGCATTCCTTACTCTGGAAACTTATAAAAGTTATTTTTATATTCAAATTCATATACTTTTCATTCTAAATAATTTCTGTATTTATTTTGATAGATCGTAATGATCCGGGAAGATTTTTTGGCGATGGAGTTACGTTTAAAGCAAAACTTATTGGAATATTGGAAGTTGGTGAAGCTAGAGGTGATAGAATGTGTCAAGAAGCGTTACAAGATTTAAAAATGGCGATCAGAGCAGCTGGGGAACATAAACAGAGAATAACAATACATGTAACGATTGATGGATTACGATTACGAGATGAAAAAACAGGAGATTCTTTATATCATCATCCTGTACATAAAATTAGTTTCATTGCGCAAGATATGACTGATTCTAGAGCATTTGGTTATATATTTGGTTCACCAGATAGTGGGCATAGATTTTTTGGTATTAAGACTGACAAGGCTGCTAGTCAAGTAAGTCACAGCGGTTAATATACTGGTTATAAAATAATTTTTAATGTATATATATTTGTTGCATTTATTTTAGGTTGTACTAGCAATGCGTGATTTATTTCAAGTAGTATTTGAATTAAAGAAAAAAGAAATTGAATTAGCACGTCAACAAATTCAAAGTAAGTCTGTGCATGATCATCAACCAATGCCATTATTAATTAGTGGTGGAAGTAAAACAACATCAAATGATTCTACTCCAAATTTATTAAGTAATAAAAATAGTGATGGAACTAAAACACTAAACAAAGAAAATAATTTGGTAAAATAAACCAAATATATTTTTTAAGAGTAACTTAATAATAATTAATATTTTATAGATGTCACCGGAATCTGTTGCTGATTTAGTAGATTTGGAGCAAGAACTGAGTTCTATTCAGAGGGGTATAACGCAAATGGAAAGAATAACACCTAGTGAACCAACACCAACTTCAAAAAATTTCGGTGAAGAAGATCCATTTGGAGATTCCTTTACAAATTTCCCGGTAATATTAAAATTTTTAAGATAAATCAATTTTTAAATAATTTTTTTTTTTTTACTATTTTAGACGTATAATTTACTTCCACCACCTGAATCTACGCGCTCGAGACATTCAAAACCAGTCAAACCGCCAGATAATAATAATAGTGGTACTTCAATTGAATCAAATACAACAAATAATTTAACCAATCCAAATCGCACAAAATCGCCACCGCCATTATCAGCTTTGTTAACATCTTCTAATACAACCAATACAGCAAATTTAGCAACTAATACAGATAATTCTGAAAATTGGTTAACTGATTTAGAAAATGTTGATGTTTTTAAAGGTGATATTGTTAATTCAACAAAAGGTTTAGAAACGATGTCTAATGCGACTAAAAATAATGATGAATCACAATTGGTTTCATTACCAATTCAAATACCAAAATCAGGTATGTAATATTTTTAAATTAATTTAAGAGCAAATAATTAAAAGTAAAATTAAAGAATTTAAAATATTATTAGATATTAATTTTGTTATTTTTTTTTTTGTTTAAGCCTAAAAATTCATTTTAATGTAGAAAAACTATGTTTATTTTATTTTACTTTTTTTTTTTAAATTCTTTTCTTTTATTAATTTCTTTTATTTAGTTGTTTGTGTATACATTATACATACAGTTTTTATATTTTTATAAGTTATGTTATATTGCTAAGTCTAAGGTGAATTCGCTTTCTATAGTGTCTGTTTTTGTATATTAAAGGTTTGTTGTAAAATTACATACCTTGTTTTTTCAATTTTATGTGTCAAAATTTGGTATTTTAATATTGTAATAATGAATTAATAAATGAAAAGGAGTTCAATTTCGTAAAGTAGTTAATATCTTCAGGTATCTTGGATACTTAATATTACCAAAGTGTTATATTTTGTTTGCTACTGTCCTGTAAGTTTAGTACTTGGTGTTAATTCGAAAATTGTAAAAGCCGTGTATTGGCATTGTTTTATAATCTATATTGTATGTAAGTCGGATATTATATTAAGGATGTCGCAATAAGAACTTTAGATTTAAATTTCAAATAAAATCAATTTTTCTTTATTAAATAGATTTTGTTGAAAGTTTTATTGAACTCTAATAGATATTTATTTGATTGAATTCTAATATTTAGATTTATTTGTTTAATTTTAAAATTAAAGCCATTAGTATTTTAGGAAATTTTTTTTTGAATTAATTGTATCATTTATTAATTATTTTTTTTTAAGTTTAAATAACGGTTTCATTTTTAATATTTCTTAAGTGAACACATGTTATCTGCTAAATTTGTCTGTGTATAGAAAAAATAAAAAATTGTTTTAATTATTTTGAAATTTTGTGTAAAGAAATATTTTTGCTCATTTTATATTCTGAAATCATTCTTTTGCAAATTTAATAGACTGTGGTTACTTAATTATCTTTAATAAATATTCATACAAAAAGAATTATTCTTATTTCTCAGTGCGTTTTTGTTAATTTTAGTTTTGAATGGAAAGGTTTTTATTTAAAAAGTTAAAAAAATAACTAAAACGATTCATAGAAAAATGAAAAATTTTATTTCATTTGAAACGTATTTAAATGTTTACAAATTATATTAAAATGTGCCTTATTAAAAAGTGATTGTAGAAAAATTCTGAAATAATCATGAATTAAAAACTCTAATTATAGTAATTTATTTTAAATGTAAAGGAAGTATTATGCTATAATATAAAGTAATTGAACACTCTATGCTCTATGGTCATATAAAATATTTCAAGGAATTTTGATGAAGGGATGTATTTGCATAAGGATGTGTTTGATGTGCAAAGAATGTAAATATATGTATAGATTGTGAAATAATTATGTATTTGTAGTTATTGTTTTTTTTTTTTTTTTTTTAAGAATAAACCAAATTTTTTTAAATTTTAATTAAAGTTGTAGTTAAATGTTTTTATAGAATTCGTATCAATATCTCTAATATTAAATCCCTTTTTTTTTTATTGTTGTATTAATTTTTAATTTTGATTTTTTGTTATTTTGTTTTAATATTCTTTAAAAAAAAAAAACTAGTATATCTGTTCAATTCATCTTTTTTAAGAATCTTTTATTGTTGTTTTATATGTGCAAAAAAAAAAAAAAAAATAAGAAAATCAAAATTTAATTAATTTTTTTAAATTCATTGGGCACTTCTTGTTATGTTGTTATTTAATTAATATATTTTTGTTTTTTTCCTTTTCTTTTTTAATTAATTTTAATATTATACTAGAATAATATTTGAGTGATATGAATAAATTCTTTTAAAAAATTTACTTTAAAAAATACAAATTAATAGATTAAAATAATTTTTAATATTTTAAAAAAAAAAAGGAACCATATATTAAAGTTCCTTCTCTTTTAGTTTTAAGGGAGTCCTAACTCTTTGAAAATTTTAATGGGACTCTTTTATTTTGAAACAAAAATAAAAAACTTAATTCTAAGCCAAATGTGTAAAACAAATTTATTCATATCATCCAACATTTATTTTTTAGACAAAATTTACTATTATTTCTTTTTTTTTTTCTTATTAGCACATATTTTAAGCACATTTTAATACACATCCCGATCATAAAATCATTCCAGAACACAAAAAACATAATAATAAAAAAAAAAAAAAAAAAATAACTCAATACAAAAAAAATTATATACTAAAGAAATATATTAATTAATTATTATATCTATAGTAAATAATTATATAATTTATTTCCTTAACATATTTTGGCTTTAATTATTTTTATAATTCTCTTAAAAACGAAATTTTCTTTTTACAAAAAAAAAAAAAAAAAAAAAAAACACTTATTTTTTGTTATTCTACAATTGTTAGACGCTTTTACAGATCTTGATCCACTAGGTACCGGTAAAATAAAACCATATATAGATAAAAAATATTTCTTCCATGAATTAAAAAATCCTCCTAAGAAAGTACTCAAGGATTTATCAACTCCTGGTGCTATAAACTCTAAAAATAATACTAATAACAATATTAATATTAATAGTAATAATAATAATGGATTAGATGTTAATAATTTAACGACAACAAATACTTCTGTATCAGGATCAGTATCAATAAATCAATCATCAACAACATCAACAATAACATCAACAGCAACAACAACAACAACAACAGCAACAACATCAACAGGGACATCAATAACTTCAGCAATTTCAGAACAAAAAAATTATAATTCAATTACAAACTCATATAATAATCTTGGAAAAAGTTATCAACATCAAACAGGTTCACAATCATTTATTAATACAGGAACATCAACAACAATATCATCATCATCAGTTATGGGTAATGATGATAAAAATGTTATTTCAAAAATAGTAGTAGTACAAAATAATAATAATAAAAATATAAATATTAATGAACAAATAAATACACATGAAAATAGTTTAATATTAAATTATCATCACCCAGAACACTTAAAATACTTAGAAAAACAAAACCAACAACTACAACAACATCAAAATAAATCTCAAGATATTTTATTAGATAATGATCTTGATTTAAATAGTACAATTATTAGTGATAATAATAATTTTATTATTATAAATAATAGTAATAGTAATTCTGAATTAGAATTAAATAATACTAAAATAATACAACATCAACATCTTCCACAACATTTAATTAATAATCATGAACAACAACGACAACAACAACAACAACAACAGATGCAATTAAAACAACTACAACAACCACAACAAATAAAACAGCAACAATTATCACAAAATCATAACATAACAAGTTTGTTATACACTTATATTCATAAATATTTTTACATTTTGTTTTAATTCAGAAAAAAAAAAAATTTTATTTTTAATTTTTTATTTTTTTATTATACGTGTTTTTTACAATATGAAATTTTTGACGAGGGAGTTTTTTAAAAAGTTTTAGGTTTTAGATGTTACCAATCTCTTTTTTTTTTTAATTTTTTAAAGCAGTTTTTCCCTTCCTATTTTTGTAAATATGTTTTTTTAATTAAAATATTATTTCAATTTTCGTTTTTTTTTTATACCTACATATTTGTTTTTTTCTTATGATGATGTGCTGATTTGTTATGTTATGTTATATATTTATTTGTTTTATTTTTAAATAATTCTTTTAATTTTTAAAAATTTAATTTTAAAATTTTGGTTAAAATTTTTAATAAGTAGCTTCTTATGGTTTTGCTGCTCGTTTAGTAGTTGAAATTAGTGAATTTAAATTTTTGAAAAATAGGAATTCGCAGAATTGAATAAATTTGAAATTTTTTTTTAGTACTGTTATATAAATTTTATATTTTATATCTAAATTCTATATGTCTAAAATGATATGGAAATTTTTTTTTAAATTTATTTCTGATCTTTAACAAATATATACAAATTTTTCTTTTCATTTTACTTGGGTTATTGTGTTTCCATATTTCAATAATTCAAAAAAAAAAAAAACTTTCATATTTTAATTTTCCGAATTGAATACCATTCCATGTAAATCTATATATATGTATATTTATTTATAACGGTAGACACACAAACATCTTTTACAGAATATTATTTATAAAAATTACATGGTGATTCAAGAAAATATAAAAAAAAAAAATCTCTTATTATTGCAATTTAGTATTTAGAATTTCTATATAATATATTAAATGTATATTAACGGTAAGAAAACTTTTTTTCATTACGAAAAAAAAAACATGGTTTTATTTTTATCTTACACAAAATTGGTGATGGGCTCTTACAACTATTGGACTTTATGACTAATTCCTATAGCTTTAGAAAATTTCCTCGTGATCATTAATTAATTAAATATTTAAATCAAAACAATACAATACAAAAAAAAAAAAAAAACTGTAACTCTTCTTATTGAAACCAAAATTAAATATTTTGACTTCAGATATGGAACGAATGTCAGGCACAGGAACAACAGTTGCAACAACAACAACTGGAACAACAACTGAACCAACAGCTGCATCCACATCATCATTTTCACATGATACTGATCCATTTTCACCTACACGTAAAAAAAGTGATCCATTTCAAGATGGTGATATATTTAGTAAATTAGATCCTTTTGAATTTGAATTTTCTAAAAGCAATATACTACCCGATACCAAAATAACAAATACAGCGAATGAACAAACAAGACCTAATGATATTGGTGGTGGTGGTTCTGCAAGTGTATTTAATGGTCCACTTCAAGTTAGTTTACCGCCAGAAAGTTGGGGAACAAATACAACAGTAGTAACATCATCAAGTGGCATTAATAATCAAAATATTGTTTATGGTACAACAACTGGTATAATTGATTCAAGTACATATAGTCAACAACAACAGCAACAGCGTATACAAAGACAAACTAGTGAATCACCAAATTCATCAACAGCTAGAAATCGTCCATCAGTTTTTAAACAAAATACAGTTGATGTTATTAGTAGTATTAGTACTAAAAAAATGCCACCATTATTTGGCCATAAATTTACAAAACGTGATTCACATAGTATTAATATGAGACGATTACAAGAGAGTGATTCATTAAGTGAAAATGAAACGGCACCAGAACCACCACCAAGACCAGATTCTTCTGGATTTTCCATTGAACCTCCACCATTACCACCCAAAAAACAATTTTCCGATATAGTAATTAGACCAAGAATAACATCTTCATCAGCTGTACAGCCTCCAACACGTTACGATTATGTTCAAGCCAAAATGAAATCTAGTCAATTATCTTCTATACTTGATACCAATAATAGCGGAGCTCCACCAATTCCATTACCATCTAGACGTATTGGACGTACTGATTCTAGTTATCCTGGTCCAGGCAGACCACGTAAACCGGGTATGATTTTATTTAATAAATAAATTTCAATATATGTATATTCACAACATCATTTATAATTCATTATTTAAAATTTTTTTTTTTTTTAATTTGGAAATTTAGCAAATTATTGCTGTAGATGTAATTTAAGAATTTTTTTCAAATTCAGAATTGAAACTATTCGTATTTCAAGTCAATTAATATTGAAATTTGCACAATAATCACAAATCACAAAAGTTTTTATAGCTTGAAAATTTCGAATTATTGCTATTCGCTTAATATAAAAAAAGTTTTTTTAGTAAAAGCAATTTTATACTGCTAAAATTCAAATTCGTAAATTGTCATTTTTTTCAAGCACTGTAACTTAATTATTCTTTTTTTTAAGAATTTTCAATTTTAAAATTCATGTTTTGCTTTTTAAGCTTTTTCAAATATAATAATAAACAAGGATGAAGCTCTTGCTTGGCTATAGAAAAATTAACATTTGATTTTATATTTATATAATTAAAAAAATAGAGTAACAAAACAAAAAACAAAATATTTTAAGTTTTTACTCAAGAGCAAATTTCAAAAAACGAATCTTGTTTTATAATATCTACATTTTGTTTCTTAAATTTTTTTTTCAGGTTGCGATGAAGATGATTATTTAGCTCCATTACCAACAAGTCGCAGTGATGTTCCTCCAATAATAGCACCACCACCACAAAGTAATAAAAGTGGTAGGCCTCGTCGGCAAGAAACTCTAGAAAATAAAATTTACGAAACAACAAATCAGGGGAATAAACAAATAACTAATTTACCTATTAATCCAGTCGATTTAGAACCTGAATCTATTTTACCAGACATTACGTTAAGTCAATTGCTAACGCTTGGTGTTGATGATTTAGCGAAAAAATTAAATGTACCAACTTCGAAATTAAATACAATGACATTAGTTGAATTAACAACATATTTATCTGAATTTATTGAATTATCGAAAAGGAAAAAACAGCAACAACAACAAGAATTGCATTTACAGCAATTACAACAACAACAGCAACAACAAAATTTAATATCAGCAATTCCTAATAAATCTTCAATTAATCGAACAATTGGTACGAATATTAATTTAGGTTCAAGTCCACCAATATTTAAAGTAAATTTTGATCAAAATTCTGATGCAACATTTATTGCCAAATTTGATGATAATTTTGGAGATGATTCATCTTTAAATCAATCAACATTTATTGCAAACTTTTCACAATTTGAAAATATTAAACCTGAATCAATGTCATTATCTTCAGTATTTGGAAAAGACGGTAGTATTGATTCTATACAAAGTTATGTGCCTCCGAAAAGCATCCCGCCTGCAGATAGATATGCTGTTTTTCGTGAAATTATAGACCAAGAAATGAAAAATGATAGTAGTATCGATATTAAAAGTTCTCCAGAAGAAGAAGATGAAGAATTTTATGATGACGATGAAGAAAATTCATCACCAATACAACAACAAAAACTTGACAATGAATATAGTGACGAAGAAAAAACGCAAACAGGTAAAATTTTATTAAAATTATATTAAAAAAAAAACTTATATTTTAATTTTTTCTAGGGTCAATTCAACAACCACTTCAATCAAAAATTATTGATACAAAAATAACTGAAGCAATATCACATGCCAAAGATCGTTATGCTGCACTACGTGATATTATTTTAGTAGAAAATTTATTTGAAAAACCTAAACCATTGGCACAACAATCAGATTCTTTTATTGGATTTTCAGCATCTTTTGGTGATTCAAACTTTGGTGAATCAGTAGAGTCCAATCAAAATAATACATTATTTCAAGACGATTCATTTCCAACTAATTTTGGAAATGCTCTTGATGATTTAGTTACCCAAGATGAATCTTTAGAAAATAACACTGAAAATATTAAAATAGAACCGAATTTACAGTCTGATTTAGACGAAAAAGATCCGCTAGAAGAAAGACAATTGAGTATCGATAGTAGTCCCGATTCTAATCAAAATTTCGATAACAATTTAAGAAGAGAAGAATCAGAATTTAATAAATCCGAAGACAATATAGCAGATTTACAAAAAGATAATGAAAACAATTCATCATTAATGCAAACTTTGAATGTTACAAATAATAAAGATGATTTAGAAATAGACGAACTTATGAATCGTGCTATATCTAATTTATCATTAGATAGTAGAGATCATTTGTCACCTAAGACACCAGCAATTACTAAATCACCAATAATCAATGAAAATTTAGATGTAAGTTCGTCACCTGTACTAATTCAGCCAACGCAGAATGAACGGCCAATAGGAAAATCACCTATAAATAATTCCGTTCTAATAAATAATAAATCACAGTTTAATGATGTTTCTACATCACCGATTCCTATTCAAAAATCACCACAAACTGTGCCAATGACACTTTCTGCTTCAGATATTGTATGCAAAAATATTGAAAAATCTCCATCTCAATTAACAATCAATTCATCAATAGCTAAATCTCCAAGTCTTAAATCGCCAAATTCTAGATCACCTATGGGTCAGCAAAATATTACTAACGGTTTAATAGATGGAAAGAAAAAAGTCTTAAAGGATGATAATTCTGAATCATGGGCTGTTTTTGATAAACCTGCAGATTTGAGAGAAAATTTATCTGGTTCTGTATTAGGAAGTCAATCACAACAACAACGGATAAAAGTATCTAAACTTCAAGTAACAAAAGATCTTGTTGGTGAGTCTCCATGTTCATCTGATGGTAAAGATGACTGGAAAACCGCTGGTATGACGGGTAGGCAAGCTTTACCTCCAGATAGTGGAGGTAGCAATAAACGTTGGCCTAAAGGACAAACTTCGTCGTCCTCTCGAGATTTAAGTCCTTGGGATGACGAAGCGCCCAATGAATACAAGAAAAGACAAATGGGTCATCCAGTTCCCGATCGACATGGTTATTATATGAGGCACTCAAGGCGAATGAATTCCTGTGATGATGATTATGAGTACGTTCTGTTAAACACAAAATAAAAACAAATATGTTAATTATTCTTTCAGGTATGAGGAAGAAATGGCTAAAAGAAGAGAACGAAAAATCAAAAGCGGAATTTCTAAAAGTCGGGACAACTTTGATTTTGGTGGGTTTTTTGAACGAAAAATTTAAAAATAAAAAAATAACAGAAAAAATACTTTTAGATTCTCCTAGTTGGTATCAAACAGGAATTATGCATCATAGTTGGTCACCTCAAGATGAAGATGACAGAGAAAGATCGTTTGAACGAGGAGTGTATGAAAGAAGTAGTTATGGTGGACCTATGTATGATAAAAGAGATCACAAACATCCTGCACATACTTCATATGATAGAAGAATTGCTTATGATAAAAGGGGAAAATATTATAGAGAATATTGCCGTCCAACTGATTATGAATTTGAATCTTATGGTGAATGCCCTGATATGAAAGATAGGAAAATTATGTATTCTAGACGTGATTATGAGAATGTGTATGACGATAACGGATTTCCACGTATTATTTCGACTGATGGTAGCAGTACTGTTGGTAGGAGTACTGGCAGTGGTATTTATAAATCAAGAGAATACTTTTACACTGGAACTGCTGAACGTCGTAGTTTTGACCGTGAAAGTATTGATTCATATGAAAGTGGGAGTCGAAGAAGAAAAAGCTTTGGAAGTGGTGATGTTTACGGAAGTTTTGATAGTCGAGAAGATTTCCGTGAAAGATATATGGCTGATAAGACTAGACAAGTACGAAAAGGGTTAAAACCACGTGGACCAGCAAGTTTAAGTGGAGGACCTCCTGATGACTATGAGCCAGACTCCGAAAATGACATACAAGTACGTAGAGAACAACGAGAGTATAGTCGAAGTTTGCAAAGACCATCTTCAGGATCTAGAATACGCAAAAGTAGTGGTTCAAGCCCATGGGATGGAGAAGGTAATGATTTTAACAATGAGACATTTAAATTCTTATTATATTTAAACAACTGATTTTTGGTTAGAACCACCTACCCATGGACAAAAAGCTCATTGGAAACGTCCTGCTAGTGCTTCAGAATCAGATCGCCGATTAGCTGCTGAAAATAGAAGAGTTTTGGCTCACAATCAATCTGGCGGATCTGATGGTGAAAAAGAAAGAAGGTAAAATATT
Source organism: Poecilobothrus nobilitatus (assembly GCA_947095535.1). NCBI lineage: Eukaryota > Metazoa > Arthropoda > Insecta > Diptera > Dolichopodidae > Poecilobothrus > Poecilobothrus nobilitatus. The sequence goes on along the minus strand of OX352774.1, from coordinate 39,332,227 downwards.
TTTTTATGAAATAAAATCTATAAATTCAAATATATTAAATTTAAGATTCCGTAAAAAACAAAGGCAACGTGGTAAAGACGGTTGTGAAATCAGACCTAATTTACCAACGGGACGCTATCCATCCGCTAGTTCACATCGTGATAATTATGATTATGTATATGATGATTTTGAACGGAATATTTCTTCACAGTCACCAATACCAGGACCACCAGTAGATGAAGATAAATTTGAAAGATTAAATAGACGTCGTCATGATTTAAATCAACGTATGATAGAAATTGAACATAGAAAACGAGGAGTAGGTGGTTCAGCAACATCAGAAAAATATAGTTACGACGATGAAGATTATGAAGATGATGATGATGATGTAGAAGCAACTAAGTCGGCTCCAGTTCAAAAATATTCGATGAATAAAAAAGATTCGTACTACTCCGAAAAGGATATTCGATATGCCAGAACTCCGAAATTCGGTAGTGAACGGTTTGATTTTGATGCAGATTTTGAAGAAACTCCACAATCAACATCAAGTGGACGCAATAAATTTAATTTTGATGATCAAGTTGGTTTTGAATCTGATTTTATAAGTTCACCACCACCATCTGTACCACCACCAGCATCAATAACATCAACTATTGTCACAACAAAAACACCTGTCAGTGGAGGAACAAAGTCAAGTTTTAGATTTTCAAATGATTTTTCTGGTAAACAATCATTATCTTCTAATTTTGGTGATGGTGAATTTCCAAACTCAAATTCAACAAGCTCCATACAACAAGTAACACCAACAACAACATCAACACAAAAATTACGTTTTGATGATAAAGTAACAATATCAAAATTTGATCACAATCAGCCAAGTAATAGTGGTGGAGGTGGTAATATATCATCATCCATTGGAGATGCATTCGATGATGATGATTTTTCTAAAGCACAATTTGATTTTGAAAATGAAGATCAATGGAATTCAGAAACCCCAATTAAAAGAAATAATAATTTAAGAACTAGCGGAAAAAATAGAATTAATAATGGTAGCAGTGGTGGTGGTGGTGGCGGAGTTGGTGGTGTAGGTAGCATCATTGGTAATACAGGCAATGAATGTACAACTCAACCAGAACATTTACGTAAATCTGAATCGGTAAATATATTTGCAAAAAAATCAGAAGATCCTTTTGAAGATGATGATTTTTTTAAATCAGTTGATAATTGTAATATTTCGAATGATAATAGTAATGGTAAAAAAATTGGTGGTAGTATTGATTGTAGTACAGGTAATAATGGAAATAATAATATTAATAACGGTAATAATAATCTTGCAAATAATTGTAAAAAAGATTCCTTTCAATGGGATAATGATTTTGCAAAATTCGATGAAAATATGTGATTTGTTTGTAAAAGTTTATGTAAATGTAATAATAATAACAATAATAATAATAATAATAATAATAATAATAATAATAATAATAATAATAATAATAATAATATTAATAATAATATTAATAGTAATAATAATAATAATAGTAATAATTATAATAACAATAAAAATAATAACAATAAAAATAATAGGAAAAATAATTTAAATATGAATAATAAAATTAATAACAAAAATAATAAGAGTAATAGTATCAATAAAAATTATATAAAAAATAATAATATTATTAATAATAATGATAATAATAATAAAATAATTTCCAATAGAATAAAAAAAACTAATAGTAATAATATTATTATAAAAAAAAATTCCAAAAAATTAAATGAAATTAATAAAGAAAATAATAATTATGAAAAACAATATACTAATTCAACAATAAAAATAAAAAAAAATAGTAAAATAATTTGCAATAAAATTAATAATAAAAATAATATAATATTTGATAATAATCAAATAAATATTAAAAATGAATTGGTAATGAATGATAAACAAATTACGCTTAAAAGTTTTAAGTATAGTAAAAATTTAATTCTTATAAAATTTCATTTAAGAAATTTTATTAGACGTTATCAATTTCAATATGATATTTTATGTTAAGTTGCTAAAAAAAAAAAAAAAAAACAAAGAAATAAAATTTTTTTTATTTTTTTTTTTATATATATATATTATATACATATATGTATTTTTATATTTTATTTGTACATTTTCAATATAAAAATTTGATAATGATTTGAAATAATGATTTTGAATGAAATTTGAATTATAAATATGTTTAATTTTTTAAAATTAAAAATTAAATTATTAATATAACATTAATATGTGCAAGAATATATTAAAAAAAGACAGATTATTTTATTTAAAAAAAAAAAAAAATAATAAAAAGAAACATTAAAATAACATCCGTTGATGATAACTAATGATTTTATTTACCATTATTATTTTTGAAAAACAAAGACATTAATCGTATAAATAAACTAACGATTACTTATAGTTAGCACATTTTTCATGATATTTAATTTATTTAAAATTTTATTTAAAATTTCAATTTTAATTCAAACAAAGTCAATAATTGACAACAGCACCAAGCCATACGAATATTTTTAAGAAGAATGTATTACTCTTAGTTTCATACCCACTTACCTTAAACGACATTATTAGTTTATAGAAAAGAGGTTATGAAACTAAAAGTAAAAAGTTCCTTATCGTGTAGCTTGGGCACAATAAATCAATTTTATAAATTTTCTTTTATTTTTTTTTTTAAATAAGAAATTTGTATTGAAAATGTATGATTTTTCTGTTTACTAAAAATTGTAATTGTAAATAATTTATTTATTGTCTTTAGGTGCTTTTATTTTGTGTTGTGTATAATTTTCATGTAACATATATTTATATTATTTTATATAATCTTATTCTGATTCTGTATCATATTTATTATATATATTTTATGTACATATTATTTGTGTTATATACTTGTGTGGTATATGTTTTCTTTACTTTTTGTTTTATAATTTAAGATTTATTTTTATATTTATTTTTACATTTTTTTTTTTTTTATAATTAGAAAAATTTTTTTCTGATTAATAATAGTTTTTTTTTTTTTTTTTTTTTAATTTATTCAATTTTTATATTATACATATTATGTATTATTTAAATTTCGATATACGTTGTTAATTTAAAAAAAAAAAAAAATCGAAATAATCTTATAATATATTTATGATTTTTATGTTAAATTGGCTTCAGTATAAAAAATATATTTTATATGAATATTATGAGGTAACTTCGAGAACAATCCAATAGAAAAAAAACAAAAGAAAGATTGTTATTATTTAATTATATACCACCGGTTATATATTATATCTTTACTCTACTCTATACTAGATTAATATTAAAAAAATTATTATTTTTTATTTATTTTTTAATTTTATACATATAATTCTGTTTTGCTTTATTTAACGAAACCATATTAACAAAATTATTTTAATAGAGATGCAAATAAGTAAATAAAAAAGAAGAATAGCTTCATAGTTTAATCTAAAATGCATTGTAAGCCGTAAATATGTAATATCCTTGGTAAAATAATTTAAAACATTTTCAAAATCTTAAAATATGATAATTAATAGAATAAAACTCATGAATTTTTGATTTGAGAATGAAACTGAAATAAATATATAGAGAAAATTCTTAAAAAAAAAAAAAACATAATTAAAAATGTATTATGTATTCTTTACAAGTGCTATTTTAAAATTTAGAATTTTTAGTTTAGTATAATATAGTAAATAAAATGCCTATACGAGAGATTAAAAAATAATATTTTTAAGGATCACTGTCCATATGTATTTTTCTGTTTTTTTTTTTTTTTTTTAATTTGAAATCGTGTAAAGCCAATGATCATGTAAATCGAGGAATGGTTATATTGTTTAATAAAAATTGATTAATTTTAAAATATATGCATCCACATCATGTTAGACTTGTGATACGTATCACTAAAATTTTTTATTATTGAATTATGATTCGATCTGATTTTCTTTGGATACAAAAAGCTAAATAACTATGCAAAATAGCTTACTGTGCCAAAATAAAAGTAATAGTTATATAGTTCGAATTTTAATTTGGTGACAAATTTTGGGTGATACGTATCTCACAAGTTTAATGTGATATGGGTAATAAGTTATAAAAAATATGAGGCAGCCAATTTTATTTTTTGTATTTTTACAATATTAAGAAAAAACCGCTTTAATTCCAGTATTTTTTTCATCTTTAAAATTTAGAAAAACTATTCTGTATTTGCTTTTTAGTTAAATTCAATTTATTTTCTTTTAATATTTAAAAGTTCTTAATATATCTGTGTATATGTAATGTATTGTGTTGTCCTTTCTGTTTCTGTAAAAGTCTATAAATGTAGCATTAAATTTTTAATAAAAGATAATTAAATTTAATATAAATTATTTATTAAAATTTCTTCAATGCTTTAATGCTTTAAATTTAATTTTTTTTTTTCTTAATGCAATCAAAAGTTTTAATATAGGTATCCCAAAATTACTTAAGTCAAAAAGTTAAACATATTTCAGTCTTGATACAGAACATAATATAATTGAATCTCTTTTAATTGATATTATTTCAATGTTATATTTTTATTTTTATAATTTAAAATAACAATTAATTTTTTTTTTTTTTTAGATTTTATTATATTTGTTTATTTAACCAAAAAATATGATATTAATTTGAAATAAAATAATTGTTTGTAATTTATTCTAAAAAAAAAAAAAATATAAAAAAAAAAATAAAACAAAATAATACTGATATTTAAATAAATTAAAATGCATTCTCAAATATTTATTAAAAATGAAAAACTCTATATATATATATACATATATAAATTAAATTGAAAATTTTCTTGTTTGAATTTTAAGCTTTTAAAAAAGAATATATTTATATTAAGTATTTAAAAGTTATTGTTCATATAAAAAACATTTTATTAAAAATATATGTAATTTTTTTTTTAGTTTTAGAAAATGATATTTTTTGCATTTATTTTAAAATTTTCTTTTGCAAAAAAAAACAAAAAAAAAAAAAAAACACATTATCTGAATTATCTGAATAGCTTTATTTTATTAAAAAAACAAAAAAAAAGATTAAAATATTTGAAAAGATTTTATTGAGTTAAAATATAGATTTTTATAGAAAATATGCTTAATAAAAAAGAAAAATAGTGCTTTTGTTTGAATTATTAATTTTATTTGAATATACCATATTATTTGTTTGAATTTTTAAATTTAGAATACATATTAAATTTATTTCTTTAACGTAAAGTATAGTTAAATTCTGCACGAGTAAACATTCCCATACAGTTTAAAATTTTTTTTTTTATTTTTTAAGTAAGTATATGAAATTTTTAATTTTTGCTCCACCATAGTAATTCGTAATTAAGTTGATCTAAAATTGTACAATAACGGTTCAATTTCTGGATAAATTAATCACCTAGTTAAAACTTTGTACGAAAATTTATACCGTTCTCAAAAGAAAGGTCTAACAAAATCTGAGACGAAAAGATCTAACAAAAACTGAGTTTACAGCAAAAATCGGCAAAAAATTACATAAACAGACTACTAGCAGTTTTCTTTATTTTAAATAGGTTTGTTAAAACTCCTAAAAAAAAATACTTTTAGAATTTATTGCTTTTATCTTTTATCTATAAAATTAATATGAATACGTCTTTCCACACGGTTCTTTTTTGAATCCACTTTTTGCTTACATTTCATTCCATCTTTCCTATAAACTAATTTTATGTTGGGAATTAAATTCTTCTTTTTCGAATCCAAAATTTTATACGGTGAATGCCAAAAGTCACAAATTCAAAGAAAAAATTAAATAAATCTTTATGATGGTCAGAAAAATTTTGGGTATCTACCTATTTACGCAAAAAAAAGGATAACAAAAATAATTATTTCAATATCCGCTTTTATTTTATATAATTATACCTTTCTTTACTTTGACTGAAGACATTTTTTACTTCGAGTGAAAAAAGTTTTACTTTAAATGAAGATGTTTTACTTTAAGTGAACACATTTGTAATAAAAACTAAAGTAAAAAATTATATATAATATACATTATGCATATACATAAATATTAGATACATAAATACCTTGTCCAAATATATATGAATTACATATTAAAATAAAGATTCTTCAATTAAAATAAAAAATGTCTTCACTTAAAGTAAAAATTGGTTTCACTTAAAGTAAAAATTGGCTTCACTTAAAGTAGAAAATACACAATCAAAGTACAAATTGTATACATACATACATATTTCTCACCCTTTCGCGACGGCTTTTAAATGGATATGTTACAGTTCAATTTTGAACTAGTTTCGTTAGATATTGCGCATTTAATCTTAAATATGGCTATAGATCAAGGGCCTTACCAAAGGTCTGAGCTGGGGATGGTGGTATAACATTGTACCATTCGTCTTTTTATGTGGTACTGCATGTGTACCAGCAGTCTTTTATGAAATAAAAACAAATTTTTTTTTTTATGTATCACTACCGAAATTTTCTCATATATATATACATATATATATATATTTTTATACTTAGAAATATGCAAAAATATTATAAAATATGCTAATAAATATTGTAATAATTTTGGATTGTTTGGATTCACAAGTTCTTTTAACAAAAATTTAAATTATACACTAATTGTTCTATTGACAATCTTACTACAAATGACCGAATGTACGTAAATGTACCAAACAAAGTCTGCTAAATGAGAAATTCCCTTTTATTGTAAATTAAAAGATGTTTATAAACATTGTTTTGTAAACATTAAAATTTCTGTAAAAAAACGAACTGGCGCATATTTGAACCAATTTTAGTGTAATTTTAATCTTTTAGTCTTTTTTTTGAATTTTCGTGGTACTTATGTGTACCAGTCGTCGTGATAGGGTTAAAAATTTATTTACAAATAAATACACATACTTATTAAAATGAATCTACTTCGTGAAGAAACTTGTGAAAATAAACAGTATACGGATCTGATTTAAGAAGACCCGTGTAAATTAAATCAATAACAATATTGTGCAGTTGACTCAAAACAGACTTTGACTTTTTTGTTTTTTGGTTTTTTTTTTTTTTGTTTCAATTTCACGATTTTATCTTTTCTTTTTTATCTTTGGTGTTTTTTTTTTCTTAAATTAAAGTCCGAAAAAATTTTTTTTTTTTAAGTGTATCTATATATAATTTGTTTAAAATATGTAGGTATATTTAAATTTTTTGTCCATAATAACTCCAAAATTATCTTTTCAATATTTTATTCTTTTTATTAACGGTATAATAAAATTTAAAAAAATATAATAAGAATATAAATTTTTTTTCTTTTTTTTCTTTTAAATTTTATTTAAATCAAATATCATAGCAAATTCTAAAATAATTTAAAAATCAAATTTATATAATAAATTAAAAAAAAAAAAAAATAAGAATGTTAAAACGAAAGTATATAGATAGATATTTAAATAATATAAATAAATTATATTTAATCGAAAAAAATATAAAATAAAAAAAAAATATATAATAAAAATTTTGATGAATAAAACAAAACAAAAAAAATAAAAAAAGCATTAATCACCATTTAACGAAAATATTTTGAACAAAATATACATATATATATATATATGCCAGTTTATAAGTTTTTAATAATCACTAATAATACTCAATAACTAAATATATATTATAGATAAATAATATAAAGGAATTAATATAAAAGCAAAAAACAAAAAAATAAATATTAAAAAAAATATTTTAGAATAATAAATTATATAATTAAAATAATACGAAATATATCTTTAATAAATTTACTATAAACCAATATTGAAAAAGAACCGGAGGAAAAACAAAAAAAAAAAAAGAACAATGATCTAGTGTATTACACCTAAAATAAATTTACTTTTGAAAAAATTAAAATTAATTAAACAAAAAAAAAAAAAAGAAAAAAATGTTATTTTACTTATAAATTAGTAATTAATTATATTATTATAGTTATTGTAACTTAAAAAAAAAAAAAAAAAAAAAAAACAAAAACAAATTTTTTCTCCCCCTCCCCTACCCGTCAAGATTTTTTGTCTTTTTTGTAAATAGATTAAATAAAAAAAAAAAAAAACAAAACTTTATTAATAATTATAAATCATAAAACGTGTATATGTATTTATATAATTGTATAAATAGATTTAAATTATGTATGCATACATATATTTAATTAAATTATACTAAAAAAAAAAAAAGAAAAAAAAAAAACAATTACATGTTTTAATTTTCAATAAATGTGTAATACAATAAATAAATATTTTTGTAAGTTTTATTTTAGATACTTATTATAGATATACATACATATATATGTTATCGTCCATTCTCCATAATTCTAATTATCCCAAACCCAAGTAATACTAAGTAATCCCAAGTAATCTTTTCTTCATCCTTTTCCCTAAAACCAAAATCTACATTATATCACTACGTATATATTAAAGGACCTTTCCTAAAGTTTAGTTTTAAGGGGGTGATTATGGTTGTTTCTAATACAACCGAATGAAACCTATACTGGTGCCTTACCGCGTACTGCTACTTTCGTTAAACGAAAATCGCATTCGAAAATTTGGAACTTTGAAAATTGAAAATCGCACCGTTGCGAGTGCAATATTAAATTTTTTATACTATATAATGCTTACACAGTTAGACACCAGTATCAAAATTTTAATTTACCATTCGCAACCCTACGATTTTCGATTTTCAAAGTTCCAAATTTTCGAATGCGATTTTCGTTTAGCGAAAGTAGCAGTCTACGCGGTAAAGCACCTGCAGTTGTTTTGAGTGACTATCGATGTTTTCCACCGTCCTTCGTAAAAAAAAAATATATTATATACTAAATAGTTATTATTATAGTAATTATTTAATAAAACTTTAAAAAAAAACGAGGAAGAGTGCAGTAGAGTAGACTGTGTCAACTCTGGGATACCCGTATGAACGTAATATATCCTGTTTCTATAAAACTTGATCATCTTTTAAAAACATTCAGAGTTTTAGTACCGAACTACAGAGATATATTTATGTAAATTGTGGAGTTGTATGATAGCTACCCGAATCTATTGCGCCGGAACCGGCTGCTTTAGACCATTCAAATTTTACAAAAGTTTTTGGCATGCAACTCGACACTTTTTCACTAAATTTCAGATAGCTAGCTTCAATAGACACTGAGTTATTTTCATTTAAAAAGAGAAGTTGTATGGCAACTATCCGAACCTGTCATATCATCACAACAAAATTTTACAGAAGTTGTTGCCATAAAACTCGATCATCATTTGCAAAATTTCAGATACCTAGATTGAATAGACACTGGGTTATTTCCATTTAAAGAAAGAAGTTGTATGGCAGCTACTCGAACCCGGCGGCCGAAAATGCTGGAGTTAAATAGCAAAACTAACAATTTTGTAAAAGTGACGTAAACAAAATTTCAGCCTCCTAACTCCTTTATTTTTTGAGTTATCGTGCGGACGGACACTGAGTTATTTTCATTTAAAAAGAGAAGTTGTATGGCAGCTACCCGAACCCGTCGCACCACCACAACCAAATTTTGCAGAAGTTGTTGCCATAAAACTTGATCATCATTCGCAAAATTGCAGATACCTAGATTGAACAGACACTGGGTTATTTCCATTTAAAGAAAGACGTTGTATGGCAGCTACTCGAACCCGGCGGCCGAAAATGCTGGAGTTAAATAGCAAAACTAACAATTTTACAAAAGTAACGTAAAAAAAATTTCAGTCTCCTAGCTCCTCTATTTTTTGAGTTATAGTGCGGACGGACACTGAGTTCTTTCATTTAAAAAGAGATTTTGTATGGCAGCTACCCGAACCCGTCACACCACCAGAACCAAATTTTGCAGAAATTGTTGCCATAAAACTTGATCATCATTCGCAAAATTTCAGATACCTAGATTGAACAGACACTGGGTTATTTCTATTTAAAGAAAGACGTTGTATGGCAGCTACCCGAACCCGGGGACAGAAAATGCTGGAGTTAAATAGCAAAACTAACAATTTTACAAAAGTGACGTAAAAAAATTTTCAGCCTCCTATCTCCTCTATTTTTTGAGTTATCGTGCGGACGGACACTGAGTTCTTTTAATTTAAAAAAAGATTTTGTATGGCAGCTACCCGAACCCGTCACACCACCACAACCAAATTTTGCAGAAGTTGTTGCCATAAAACTTGATCATCATTCGCAAAATTGCAGATACCTAGATTGAACAGACACTGGGTTATTTCCATTTAAAGAAAGACGTTGTATGGCAGCTACTCGAACCCGGCGGTCGAAAATGCTGGAGTTAAATAGCAAAACTAACAATTTTACGAAAGTAACGTAAAAAAATTTTCAGCCTCCTAGCTCCTCTATTTTTTGAGTTATAGTGCGGACGGACAATGAGTTCTTTCATTTAAAAAGAGATTTTGTATGGCAGCTACCCGAACCCGTCACACCACCAGAACCAAATTTTGCAGAAGTTGTTGCCATAAAACTTGATCATCATTCGCAAAATTTCAGATACCTAGATTGAACAGACACTGGGTTATTTCTATTTAAAGAAAGACGTTGTATGGCAGCTACCCGAACCCGGGGACAGAAAATGCTGGAGTTAAATAGAAAAACTAACAATTTTACAAAAGTGACGTAAAAAAATTTTCAGCCTCCTAGCTCCTCTATTTTTTGAGTTATCGTGCGGACGGACACTGAGTTCTTTTCATTTAAAAAGAGATTTTGTATGGCAGCTACCCGAACCCGTCCCACCAGCACAACCAAATTTTGTAGAAGTTGTTGCCATAAAACTTGATCATCATTTGCAAGATTTCAGACGCCTAGCTTTATTAACTTCCAAGAGGTGCAAGAAGTCTGAACCGGCTGTTCTAGGCCAAACAAATTTTACAAAAGTTGTTGGCATGTAACTCGACACTTCTTTACTAAATTTCAGATTCCTAGCTTCAATAAACACTGAGTTATTCTCATTTAACCGGATAAGTTGTATGGCAGCTACCCGAACCCGCCGCACCACCACAACCAAATTTTACAAAAGTTGTTGCCATAAAACTTGATCATCATTTGCAAAATTTCAGACGCCTAGCTTCATTAGGTTCCAAGAGGTGCAAGAAGTCTGAACCGGCTGCTCTAGACCAACCAAATTTTACAAAAGTTGTTGGCATGTAACTCGACACCTCTTTACTAAATTTCAGATTCGTAGCTTCAATAAACACTGAGTTATTCTCATTTAAACGGAGAAGTTGTATGGCAGCTACCCGAACCCGCTGCACCAGCACAACCAAATTTTACAGAAGTTGTTGCCATAAAACTTGATCATCATTTGCAAAATTTCAGAAACCTAGCTTGAATAGATACTGAGTTATTTCTATATAAAGATAGAAGTTGTATGGCAGCTACTCGAACCCGCCGACCGAAAATGTTGGATTTAAATAGCAAAACTAACAATTTTGCAAAAGTGACGTAAAAAAAATTTCAGCCCCCTAGCTCCTTTATTTTTTGAGTTATCGTGCGGACGGACGGACAGACGTACATGGCTTAATCGACTCAGAATTCGATTCTGAGCCGATCCATACCTTTGACACTATATCTAGCTCGACTCCTTTAAGGTGTCACAAACGTAATGGCAAATTTATTATACCCTTGAACATAGTTCATACGGGTATAAAAACAGCAAAACTTTTAAAGTTATCCTCTTCGCTTTGAAGTCAATTTCATTTTGAAGTCAAGAAAAATCGCTATCACGTCGTATTCAAAGTCTCTCAGAATTGTCACACATGATGATGTTTTTGCGTCTACGGTTTCTCAGGAAAACTTTAGTGATATTCATGGTGTGCTACGTCTCTCAGAATATGGATGATAATATTCAACCTAAATGTCACACAATCAAAAATACATAAATAGGATTCCATATATATTAATAATCACCTCATAACGAAAATGTCCAAAAATTAAAATTTAATCAATCATTCCAAAATATTTGAATTAAATTTTATTTTACAAAAAAAAAAAAACGGAAGCGCTCAAAATTAAATAAAATTTTAAAAATTAAAAGTGAAAATGAATAGCCATATCCAGTTTGTCAAAAATTAAAAAAAACTCAATTTATGATATGGATTCTGGGTAAAATCGAATAAATTTCTTAGTATTCTAAAAAAAACACACATATACATACGTATATAATCAAATATTTACTCTTTATAATTTTATAAAAATTGTGGAAATATGTCTACGCTAGGTTTAGTTTTCGTAAAATTCTTCGCACAGGATAATAAGGAAACATTTTGAGAAACATATCTCAGTGCTAAAAATTTTTCTCAGTTTTTTTTTTTTTCAATTTTGATTAACCACCCAAAACATTTTTTTGGGTGATTTTAAATTTTCAATATTTATTTTATTTCGAAAAATCATCCAAAAATTTGAAATCAAAAATACCCAAAATTAAAAGAAAAATTACTTAAAAATTTTTTATACTTGTTTTTTTTTTTTTTTGTGCGATAGTTCATTTTCTAGGTTTTTTAGTCCTTTCGGTTTTGGTGGATCCTATATCTACTTATGAAATTTATTTTTTTTTGCATCATAAAATCTATAAAAACAGAAAAGAAGACGTCCTTTTCAATTTGAATATTAATTTATTTTAGACTGAAAAATCTTAATCCCATGCCCGTAGAGGAAAAATATTTTTGTTGAGAAATATTTACAAATTTTAGACTAAGTAGGTACCTATTTGAATGAGCAGATTATCATTGATTATCAAATTGTAACAATAATAAAATAATATTACTTCAATTATATTTATATTAAAAAAAAAATCATTAAAACTTCATAACATTATTACGAAAATACCAGAAATGATGCAGTTATTAAATGAAAATGTTATGTAAATATAAGAATGTTGATAGAATAAAAACTTTTAAGGTAGCTGAATCAAAACTAGAGTAGCTTTAAAAAATTTTAACATATCCTTAAAATTATATAGAATTTATAACATTATTGAAACTATATAATACATAAATATGTATATTTATTTATAAATAAATAAGTAGATATATTTAATTGCCCATAAAACAAAAAAGAAGGAATAAAACAGTAATTTGTTTTTGCTAAATGTCTTGATAAGATTTGGTAATTGATTACCTCTCGGATATTTTAACTTAATTTTTAAATTATATAAGTGGGATCCGTACTAAATCCTCTTCTTTTAAAATTCTTTTAAATAGAATCCTGCTTTTACAAAATCCTACTTTCGAAAATCCTGTTTTTTTTTTTGAAAATTGTAAAAAATCCTTTTTTTTTGTAAAAAACCCTATTTTTTTTTTTTTGATTTTGATTTGATTTGAACATTAAAATGGCTCCGCGTTATAATTTCGAACGTCATAAATTGGAAAAAAAGCAATATGAGATCGACATAATAAAAATTTTCGACATAAGAAAAGATTATATTAATATTGAAATGTTTCACTTAAACAGAAACAGGTTATATCACCTTTTCCAGAAGACTTACACTAAAATATTTTGGCTTTATTAATAAAAATATTATATAACGAGATTTTGTAATAAAACGAGATTTTGTAAAAACGCTATTTTGAAGAACGAGCCCAAAATTATTATTAAAAAAATTATTTACAATCATCTTTTAAATACATACACTGGAACAGTTATTAGTTGCCCACAAATATATAAAACTAACATTGAATAGCGCGAAACTAACAATCGACCGAAACAGATTAAACTTGGATTGGTCAAGCAGGAAAGATTTTAATATTTGAGGTCCATTAAGTTTTAGTTTCGTTCTTGTATTATCTTTATTTTGATTGCAATATGATATATGAAATAAATATCTAATTTGTTTTTGTTAAAAAAAAATTATTGTGGGAATATTTTATTTGTGCGGAGGGGCCCAAATTTTGAAATTCCGCCACTGATTATAGAGAACAGGTATCACATCTATTACGAAGAAAAGTAATTTACAAGGACATAAATATTGTATTTCTTTTATTTTTAAAAATTTTTTGAAGTTCAAGACTTTTGAAGTTTGGTTGTAGAATCAATTAAAATAATTTAAATAAAATTTAGTTGTAATTAATCATATATATACATAAATATATATTTATAAAAAGTTATATTTTGTTCAATAATTAATAAGTATTAATAAATTTGATGTATTTTTTTGCTTCGATAATAACATGGTCGAAATTCGAACTGTAGACTATAGAGTCGAATGCAAATTTTGAATTTAATATTGTGAATACAATTTATATAATTTTATAATAATAAAACGAAAAGGGATTAGAATAATTACAAATATGTTAACAAAAAAAACATACATATACATAACAATTAAAATTGATCATAATGCAATTGATTCATAATGCAATTTATTTCGAAAATTATACATAAAAAAAAAAAATACAGTAATTGAATACAATAAAATACAGTAAAACTTCAGAAATGCAACTTATAAATATTAAAAAATAAAATATTATACATAAGTAAGTACATATGTATTATATAAAAATTTATTATTAGATTTTATTAATTTTATTTTTAAAATTATTTTAAATTAATTGTAAAATCTTCGTTCTAGTTTTATATTACATACATATATGTATTTAGTCAAAGTCAAAGTCCAAGTCCAACTCCAATACTATATATTATTATATATACGTATACACATATGTAATAATTGTGTTATTTAAATTTTTATTATGTCAAAAATACTTTCGCATATTTTGTATTAAAATATTTCTCTTTATTATTGTGATTAAATCCTTCATTATTGTGATTAAATCTATTATGTTTTAAAACTAAAAAATAAATACATAAAAATAAAATGAATTAATTTCAATAATATAAAGAATAGTTTTTTTATTGACATTTTGATTTATATTCTTTATAAATTTTTATATGTACGTGTATGTATGTATAAATACATACCTTCTTGTTCTCTATGACCAGCTATTCTTTTATTCGCTTTATTGAAATATTTTTGTTTATCATCATAACTATATTTTGAAATTGGTTTAATATAACCAACTAAAAAATAAAAAAAAAATGTGGCAATTTAGTTAAATATTTCAAAGTGTCAACTTAGTTAAATATTTCATAATTCATTATAAAAGAAAAGAAAAAAAAGACAAAAAAAAAAGAAATTATTAATTATATGTATATAATTAGTAATTACAGTTATGATTGGTTTGATAATTTTTCCAAGGTTTATTAACTCTATCAAAAATATACGGACGCTTTACTTCAAAATCATAATTATAAATTGGTTTGGGATAATATTTTTTATGTCCATTAATATTCACTATTATAACTAAAATTATAATTAACATTAAAACATTTAATTTTATTGAAATCATTTTCTTTAAAAAAAAAATTATTTTTTTAATTTAAAATTAATATTTTATTTTTTTTCTTTTAATAAAATCAAAAGTAATTTTTTTTTTTTGTTAGGTCAATTTATTTTGATATGTAATTTATAACTGATCCTGATTTCTGATTTTAAGATTTGAATTGATGTTGAATTTTATGTGAGAGAATTTTAGAAAATAAAGCGCCAAAAGATTAAAATTTCGAAAATTTTTATTCAATTTAATTTTTTTTTTTTAATACGAATTTTAAACCTGTAAGTTCTGCAAACCTTCATTTAAATTTTTTAATTATTTATTGCAGATATGTATCAATGTATGTTATTGCAATGTATATTCACAATTCACAATTAAATAGTATAAAAAATTGGATTTAAGGTATTAAAAGTTTAATAATAAATTTTAAAAACTTATATAAAATCAATTTAAAAATTTTTACTTTTGTTTTTTTTTTTTTTATATAGAAATGAAAGAAAGAAAGATTGAAATATTTTAATTTTTTTAATAAAAATATTAATCTTTTTATACCCGTATGAACTATGTTCAAGGGTATAATAAATTTGCCATTACGTTTGTGACACCTTAAAGGAGTCGAGCTAGATATAGTGTCAAAGGTATGGATCGGCTCAGAATCGAATTCTGAGTCGATTAAGCCATGTACGTCCGTCCGTCCGTCCGTCCGCACGATAACTCAAAAAATAAAAGAGCTAGGGGGCTGAAATTTTTTTTACGTCACTTTTGCAAAATTGTTAGTTTTGCTATTTAAATCCAACATTTTCGGTCGGCGGGTTCGAGTAGCTGCCATACAACTTCTATCTTTATATAGAAATAACTCAGTATCTATTCAAGCTAGGTTTCTGAAATTTTGCAAATGATGATCAAGTTTTATGGCAACAACTTCTGTAAAATTTGGTTGTGGTGGTGCAGCGGGTTCGGGTAGCTGCCATACAACTTCTCCGTTTAAATGAGAATAACTCAGTGTTTATTGAAGCTAGGAATCTGAAATTTAGTAAAGAGGTGTCGAGTTACATGCCAACAACTTTTGTAAAATTTTGTTGGTCTAGAGCAGCCGGTTCAGACTTCTTGCACCTCTTGGAACCTAATGAAGCTAGGCGTCTGAAATTTTGCAAATGATGATCAAGTTTTATGGCAACAACTTTTGCAAAATTTGGTTGTGGTGGTGCGGCGGGTTCGGGTAGCTGCCATACAACTCATCCGGTTAAATGAGAATAACTCAGTGTTTATTGAAGCTAGGAATCTGAAATTTAGTAAAGAAGTGTCGAGTTATATGCCAACAACTTTTGTAAAATTTGTTTGGCCTAGAACAGCCGGTTCAGGCTTCTTGCACCTCTTGGAAGTTAATAAAGCTAGGCGTCTGAAATCTTGCAAATGATGATCAAGTTTTATGGCAACAACTTCTACAAAATTTGGTTGTGCTGGTGCGACGGGTTCGGGTAGCTGCCATACAAAATCTCTTTTTAAATGAAAAGAACTCAGTGTCCGTCCGCACGATAACTCAAAAAATAGAGGAGCTAGGAGGCTGAAAATTTTTTTACGTCACTTTTGTAAAATTGTTAGTTTTGCTATTTAACTCCAGCATTTTCTGTCCCCGGGTTCGGGTAGCTGCCATACAACGTCTTTCTTTAAATAGAAATAACCCAGTGTCTGTTCAATCTAGGTATCTGAAATTTTGCGAATGATGATCAAGTTTTATGGCAACAACTTCTGCAAAATTTGGTTGTGGTGGTGTGACGGGTTCGGGTAGCTGCCATACAAAATCTCTTTTTAAATGAAAGAACTCAGTGTCCGTCCGCACTATAACTCAAAAAATAGAGGAGCTAGGAGGCTGAATATTTTTTTACGTTACTGTTGTAAAATTGTTAGTTTTGCTTTTTAACTCCAGTATTTTCGGCCGCCGGGTTCGAGTAGCTGCCATACAACGTCTTTCTTTAAATTGAAATAACCCAGTGTCTGTTCAATCTAGGTATCTGCAATTTTGCGAATGATGATCAAGTTTTATGGCAACAACTTCTGCAAAATTTGGTTGTGGTGGTGCGACGGGTTCGGGTAGCTGCCATACAACTTCTCTTTTTAAATGAAAATAACTCAGTGTCTATTGAAGCTAGCTATCTGAAATTTAGTGAAAAAGTGTCGAGTTGCATGCCAAAAACTTTTGTAAAATTTGAATGGTCTAAAGCAGCCGGTTCAGGCTTTTTGCATTTCTTGGAACTTAATGAAGCTAGGCGCAATAGATTCGGGTAGCTATCATACAACTCCACAATTTACATAAATATATCTCTGTAGTTCGGTACTAAAACTGTGAATGTTTTTAAAAGATGATCAAGTTTTATAGAAACAGGATATATTACGTTCATACGGGTATCCCAGAGTTGACACAGTCTACTCAACTGCACTCTTCCTCGTTTAATCATAATATTGTATATGTAATGTATTATAGATTACCTTTTCTAAGATTTTAAGCAAAATAAAAAAAAAACAAAATTTCCTGGTAAAATCGAAACTTTTAAAAACAAAACCGAGTTATTAAAGTGCAGCGTTAATCGAGGGTTACCTGTACTCGTATTGGCTGAATACGCAAAAGATCTCGTTTTCAAATAATAGTTTTTCATTAATAAATCTAAAACTTTTAACAAGCCGTCATAGCTAAGAAGAGATAAAAATGAGATGAAACGTTATTTCTAATTAAACTATGAAAACATAAATACAGGGTGTTTCCAAAGAAAATTAAGTTTAAAACATAATTTTTTGCTTTTAAATCATTTTAAACCTTCATAACATTGTACTGTTTGGTTATATGAGGATTAAAGTTGAAAATTAATCTTCAAAATGATTGTTATAAATATTATTTTTAAATTGCTTAAATGCTCAACACTGAATGGGTATATAAATAAAAGATGCCAAATGTCAAAGTGTCCTTTTTGCTAAATGTCCACTATAAATCAAATGTCCAGATTCTAAGTGAAATTTAACGAATTGTACCATACCTATATATAATTAATATGAAACTGAAGTATAATATAATAAAATAAACATTTTTTTTTTTTAAATAAGATAATAGATGTCGCACAAACAAGAATGTTTATTAGCGTTTCATAGTCTTCGTACAAGCTACAACCAAGTAATCAACAGTTTAGTGAAACTAATAATTTCAGAAACTGAAGTTCAGTCAAATATGAATAATATATAACTTAGTGGATGCCCTATGCTTCTTATATAGGAGTGGTAAGGAGAAAAAAAATATATTTTGAGTAAAATGTAAATATATTTGCTTTGGTTATGCTAATATCTGATCAGAGCGACAACTAATAAGAAAGCAATTCGACAGAATAATATTTTATTTTAATAATTGTTAATGTTATCAATTTTCTAGGACTTTAAATAATAATATTGAAACGAATGTTTAAATGTTTTCATTATTTTAGCAATAAAATCTTATTCTGTTTTTTCAGAAATTTGGAAGCATTTTTTAATGTTAAAGTGCGTCCTTAAATCATAAGTGTTTCAAAAAACAACATTTTTATTTAAAATTTATTATAAATGATGAAAAATAAAAGAATCATTTCAAAATAATATTTTTGAATATACATTACTTAAATTTATTCATTCATTTTATTAAAAGAAATACTTAATATTATATTTTATTTACTTATCCTCAACAAATATTTACAAAATTATAATAATGAGTGAGGATACAGTTCTTAGAAATTAAATTTATGTAAATTAGAATTAGCATAACTGCTAGCATGATCGTGTCCATGATGATCATGTCCTTGGTGATCATGTCCATGATGTTCATTGTGCTTAGGTGCTGGATGATCAGCATGTCCAATTCTTTTGACAATTGCATTAAAACCACTATGCTTATCAGCCGTATATTCTACAACTCTTTTAGTTCCATCAGCTTCTTTTAACTCATATGCTCCTATTAAAAATTTTGAAATAAATATATCTTTTCTTATAGATATTATTAAATTTTATTTACCTTTTACTTTATCACCATCACGATGTTCCCATTGTTGTTTAATATCGCCGGTATGAGTATCTTTTACTCCATATTCAAATTTATATGCAGGATGATGATGATCATCATGTTCATGAGCGTTTATTATTACACATGTTACAGCTAAAATCATAAATACGATAAAAGAAAATGTATTCATTTTAATTTAATTTTTGTTTTTTGTTTGATTTCTTTTGTAATTTCTAAAATGAGAGTGTCTATGAAACTGATACTGATTAGAATTTTGAGTTTCTTTTTATACTTAAAATTTTCTTGAAATTGATAATTATATGTCTAAATATTTGCAAATTATTACTTAAAAAAAATGTTGTGTAAAATTGAATTTATGAAGGTCAAAATAAAAAATTTTGTAATTGAATTTAATCTTTTTGTAGCAAAATAAATCTGCAACTCTTATAATTTCAGATCAATAATAAAAACAATAAATTCTATTTGTTTTCTTTACCAAATAACATTCAAAATAAAATACCAAAATAATTATAAATATACAATTAGTTACATTTATTTTTTTTAGGGTTCCGTTACATTTGAATGCGTTTTGAATTTTATTATAAAAACTCAAAGCTTTTGTAAAATATGTCATTCATTCAAAAGCAGTTCAATTATATTATAATTAAGAAAAAAATATTAAGAAAATAATATATTTATTTTAATAGTACAAAAATGCATTCTTTAAAAATTAGTTCATTTATTTTAATTGTTACATTTTGTTTTATGATAAACGCTGATGAACATGATGATCATCATGCACATATTGCCTATAAGTTTGATTACGGGGTAAAGGATAGTCATACAGGAGATATGAAACAACAATGGGAACATGGAGATGGTCATAATGTTAAAGGTAAACTATTCGAAAATTCTTATAAATAATTATATTGTTATACCTTGCTGTATTTAAAATAGGCGCCTATGAATTGAAAGAAGCTGATGGTACTAAACGGGTTGTAGAATATGTTGCAGATAAACATGGCGGTTTCCATGCACATGTTAAAAGAATTGGTCATGCTGATCATCCAGGTTAATTTATATTAAGAAAATTATTATGAATAAATTGCAAAAAAAAAAATATTATATTTTATTTCAGCTCCTAAACATCATGGACATCATGGACACGGACATGCTAGCAGTTACGCTAATTTTCATTTGCATCATTAATTTATTTATTTATTTAATCTAATATTAATACAATAAATTGTAAAATACTTCATTTTAAAATCATAAAAAATCAATTTAATTACTTTTTTTTTTTTGAATAAATTTGAGATTTCAGAATCCTAAATTTTTGTTTTATTATTGAACATATTTTAATTTATTTGACACTAGACTAGATATTTATTTAATTTACGCAACTTCTTCAAAATTTGGATGAATCAAAATGATTTTTTTAAAACTACCAAACCAATAAATAATGTTAAATTAACGCTTTAATACATGCTTTTCTATATATATATGATATATATATTAAATATAGTTTTATATGAGAATAAATTTATATCGTTTTTTAAATTCTCTATTTTAAAAATATAAAAACATTATAGCCAAGATTCTTAATTAGGTTATTTGTATTCCTATGTATTAGAAATTAAGTATTTAAAGACTTTTAAAAGCGTAACTAAAAAAAAAACCAAATTAGACAAAAGTAAAGAGTTGGTACAATATGGTAAAAATTTAAGTATGTGTGTAGAATTAAAAAATGTTTTTAATAATAATAGAAAAATTTTAACTGGTTCCCATACCCAGTTAAAAAGAGGTTGAATAATGGCCCAGACATGGGCGTTTTAGCATTAGCATTAAATTGTCATTATCATTCATTTTTTTTAATGCTATTGAAAATCAATTTTAATTTTCATTGAATTTTTTAATGATAATGAAAATTGATTTTAATTATCATTAAATTTTTATTCTTAGCTTTTTATCATTTTAATTATCATTAGCAGCCTACCTTACATATTGTGGACGAAGGAAGTTTTAGTTCAAAATAAAACAATTTCTAATGTCGTTATGTTATATTTAATTTGGAAAAAGCGTGTTAAACGACTGTTGAAATATGTTAAGTGAAGAAATCGTATTTTAGAAGTGAAAAAGTTTAAAAGAAAAAAAATTTCTGGCCTGTGTTTAATAAAAATCCTTCTTGAATTGTGAAACGTAAACATTTTTTAGTTTTTAGTTAAATTTTAATTAAAATCATAAAACATAAATTTTTTTTTGTATATAAATTATTATCAACTTGGCAAAAAAATTTTCTTCAGAATTTTATTAAAATTAAATATAACAATAACATAACATTAACAATAAGCTATAACTTAACATAACAGTAATCTTATAATATATCATAAGAACAGTCAAAGCAACAGTCAATTGTGATATTTAATATTTTCCATATCAATATTTAAAATTTTCATATACGAGTAATAAGAAAAATGTGAAAATAGGAATTTTTTAGGCTGTAATTCCGTAACAGCCCCACCTGTTAAATAAAAAAGTTCTTCTACAAAACAGGTTGGGCTGTTAAAAAAGTTCTTCATTTTTTTTATAAGACTTACCCATGGTTAAAATTTATTTTTCCTATCTTTAACGGTGTAGAAGTTTTATAAACAGATGGACGGACGGACGAATCTAATAGGTATATTGTTTCAAAATGTTTTTTTTTGGAAATGTGGTATGTAAAAAAATTACCCATAATAATAATTGTAAAAGCGAAATATTATTCCATACAAAAAATAGAAAAATTATTTTAGAGTTATAAAAATCATATGTAAAAATATAATAGATATTAAACAAAAAATTTTTAAAGAAGATTTTATTTTTTCTTCTAAAGGAGTTTCCAAATTTTAAAAGAAAAAAAGGTAGTATATTCATATTAGAAATAAGAAAAAGGTAATAATAACAACTAACTTCAGTATTATAACACTAATTAGTATTTAAAAAACTCACCTCACATACTATGAATTTTTTTTTGTTAATGTTCATGACATTTAAAGTATTTAATGATAATTAAAATCGATTTTCATTAACATTAAAAAATTTAATACTAATACTAAATCAACTTGGTACTGGTGTTATTCAGGGAAGTTCCTTAGGGCCGACCTTATTTTCCTGATACATAAGCAGCCTAACATAAAACTAAATGGTAAACCCTATATGTTCGCTGATGACCTTCCGATACTCTATTCAGAAACTGGATGTCAAAAATTGGAGGAAAAAATAAATGAAGATCTAAAAATAATAAACGATTGGATGGACACTCACAAACTAACAATAAACATCATTAAAACTAAATATGTGTTTTTCAAGAAAAAATCGTCAGACATTATCAAAATAAACTATAAAAATATTAATTTAGAAATGGTTCCTAGCTATAAGTAACTAGGTGTAGTAATAGACAGTGAATTAAAATGGAGTGACCAGATTAACATACAGCTAAAAAAAGCCAGGAAAATTGGTGGCATATTCAAGCTAATAAGTAAAAGAGTGCCATACCACAGAAAAAGGGGACTGTTTTTTGAACTTTGAAACATTCAATTGCGTACTCATTACATATTTGGGGTAATGCATATAAGAAGGACCTTAACCAACTGCAAAAGCTTCAGAATAAAGCTATAAAAAATTTATATGGGTATAGAAAAACAGCAGCAACTAGCAATATTCACTGTAAACATAAGATTCTACCGCTTCACATACTCACAAAATGTAGGTTGGTAACTCATATACACAATATGCAATCAAATAGTATAAATACAAATACAAGGTTAATATTGAACAATAATATACATAATTATGAAACCAGAAGAGCTGCAAACATTAGAATTGTTTCGTCAAAGGAAAGATTTAATGGATATGACACAATATATAATTTAGAATTTCAATATTTTAATGAATTACCTACTGAACTTAAAAATATAAATAATGCATTCAAATTTAAAAAAACTGTTAATGAGCACTTTTTTCAAGAAATAATCTAAATTAGTAAGCAAAGAGAAAAAAAAGAAAAACAAAAAAAAAACAAGTAAAAATAACAGTAAGTCGATGCAACCGACTTATTTATACCCTACACCTAAAACATTCAAATTAAATTAAAAATCCATAAGTTATTTTAGTTAGGTATTTAATACAAGCTAAAAAAAACAAATGCTGTTACAACCTTTGTACAAAATTTCAGGTTTCTATCTTTATTAAATTCGAAAATATGATTGTTAGGTCTTGGGAAGTGTGTGAAGGCACGCGGACCACTACCCCAATTCATCTCAAATTTTAGAGACATCAACAGGGTAGAACATTCTTATATCAAATTTCAAGTTTATATATTTATTAATTTCGAAGATATGCTTGTTTGGTCTTAGGAGTTGTGTGGCAGATACCCGAACAACCATTCTAATTCATCGTAAATTTTGGACAAATCAGGGATTCAGGAAACAAAACCCTTGTACCAAATTTGAAGTTTCTGTCTTTATTAATTTCGAAGATATGCTTGTTCGGTTTTGGGAGTTGTATGGGAGGTACCCGAACGACCACTCCAATTCATCTCAAATTTTAGGCAAATCAGGGATTTAGGAAACAGCACCCTCCTATCAAATTTGAAGTTCCTATCTTTATTAATTTCGAAGATATGCATGTTCGGTTTTGGGAGTTGTATGGGAGGTACCCGAACAACCACTCCACTTCATCTCAAATTTTGGAGATATCAGGGATTCAGAAAAACACACCCTCGTACAAAATTTTAAGTTTCTATCTTTATTAATTTCGAAAATATGCGTATTAGGTTTTGGAAGTTGTATGGGAGGTACTCGAACGCATAGTCCGATTTCGCCCATTTACAATCCCCGCCTTACCTTAGTCATTGTTAACCTACAGTATAAATTTCATCAAGATAGCATCATTATTTTTTGAGTTATCGTGCGTACGGACGGACGGACATCGCTAAATCGACTCCCGCGGTGATCCTTATTCAGAATATATATACATGTCTATACCTAACTCTCTTCCTTTTGGTGGTTACAAACACCATATCAAAGTTAATATACCCTATACTTAATGTGTATGGTATAAAAACGTGTCTTGTTATTTTGCTGTATATATTATTTTTTCTCAATTTTAATATTAATTGTTGTTATTATATATCTACACATATACATATATTTTTTTTGTTTTCTGTTTTTTTCTACTAATTTTATGTTATTGATTGATATGAATGCCTTAAATTAAAAATTGAACTATTATTATTATTAGAATTAAGAATTATATACTCTGTACGAGCGATTGGGCTCATTTGAGATAAAGAATGAATAAATGAAATAAATGAAATAAACTTAATTGACAGTTTAATGCATTACTCCCATGAATGAATAATTGTAACAATTTAATGATAGTAATGAATCGATTCAGATTATTCATTTGAAAAGTAATTGCATTTCTTTTATTTTTGAAACAAATCGATCGGTTTTTCATAAGGATATTGTGTGAATATTGGTTATCAAATGTTAAACCAAATTCTGCAGTGATTTATGTTGCAAAGAACAACACTTTTTTAACTTTTCAATTTAATAGGTTAAATTATTTTGACCGAACAAAGCAAAAATTTAAAAAATATTTTTGATATGCTCTGGTGTCATTTTGGCTTAACGGAGTTTAATAAAACTTTATCACTGACTTTGTTAAAAATTATAAAATTGACCTGAAAAATTAAGGACAAATTGTTAATAAATTGTTTAAAGCTAATCGAAATTGCTTAATTCATTCTAATTGAATAAATTTATTGAACCCCTTTTTCAAGAAAGAATACTTGTACATACATATTTTAAACTCAATCCACTGATAGCTTTTAAAAGAAATAGAGTGATACACAAAAAATGTGTAATGAGGCAACATATATACTGATATATACATAACTAATTTCAAAAACTTCACCCTTTTATTCAATCCAGCATTTGGAATTTTTTAGAACTTAAGTTACAATCATTTTATTTTAAGGCTTTTCAAATTTTAGAGGGTGTAACTTCCTCTGGTGGGTGGTGAGGGTGAAATACTTTAAAATATTTTTCTAACAAATTTTTCTTTCTTTCTTTTTTTTCCATACTTAATGTTTTGTAACATAGTTTGCGATATATTATATAAATAAATCCTTAATTCTTTGCAACTTATAGTTTTACACAAATTGCGTCACTTTTACAAAAAAATTTTTGATTTACTCTTAGTTTTGAGCTATTGATTCGTAATTTTAAGATCTCTAATAAATTAATTAACCAATATGTCCTTCGATTGTAAAGGATCCTTTAAAATCCCCATATGAGCACAAGTTAAACTATTTTACTTCATAAAGTCTTAAATACGGTTATTTTAATTTTTTTACGTGCTAGCCAAAACCTATGAATAGGTTTATAGCAGAAATCTTTCAAGGAGTAGTCATTTTTTGAATTCCAAAATGTATGTATAGTTTCAATACAAAATTCAGAATTCAATTTAATAAATTTTATAGATAACCAAATAAATTAATATTAAAAGGAAATTTTTATTTTTGTCATATTTATTAATTTTTTACAAAAAAAAATACGATTTGTATAATTTTGTCTTTAATTATAATTTTTCTATTTTTGAAACAAACGGTTAACAAGATAGTTTTTAATTAACTAATGATGTAAATGAAAATTAGCATAACTGCTAGCATGACCGTGTCCATGATGACCATGTTCATGATGTTTAGGAGCTGAAATAAAAAATAATATTTTTTTTGCAATTTATTTATAATAATTTTCTTAATATAAATTAACCTGGATGATCAGCATGACCAATTCTTTTAACATGTGCATGGAAACCACCATGTTTGTCGGCGACATATTCTACAACTCGTTTAGTTCCATCTGCTTCCTTTAATTCATATGCCCCTAGTTAGTAAATCAGATAAATTAATTTTACTATTTTGCTGAGATTAAAAATGAAATCTTACCTTTAACGTTGTGACCATCACCATGTTCCCATTGTTGTTTAATATCACCTGTATGTGTATCCTTTACACCATAATCAAATTTATATGCAATATGGGGGTTATGGTTATCATGTTCATGAGCTTTTATCGTAATGAATATGATGGCAAAGAATAGAAATCCAATGAATTTTAAAGATTGCATTCTGCTGTTGGAATTTCTATTGTTTTAATGATTTGAACTGATTTGAAAGAATGATTAAATTTTCAAATGATTTGAGCTTTTATAGAAACACTGGAAATTCAAATAAATGCAACTGATTTTAACAAAAATAATGTTTAAACGGAAATTTATTAACTTATTTATCAAATATTTAAATTTAATTTCAAAGTTGGGTGACAAAATATGACTTAAAATTGACCTTGCAATTCGCAAAACAAAGAATGTGTTGTTGTTTGCTTGCAATACTTTTCTTTCAAGGATTTTTTTTTTACTTTTGCCAATTATTGTATTTTACATGTTTTTTATATTTCTATTACTTTACTAATAATTAGCGCATATAAATTTTTCCAACAACATTAATGAACTTTTAAAAGTTTATTATTTTTGAATTTAGTATAAAAAGCGATCTAAAATTTCAATCATTATCAGTAACGCAAAGATTTCCTTACCATTAAAATATTCTGAAAATTATTCAAATTAGTTAAAATGAACACAATGTTTTTGATTAACCTTATGGTATTAGCTACATTATGTATCCTGGTTAATGCTCATGAACATGATGATCATCATGCACATATTGCCTATAAGTTTGATTACGGGGTAAAGGACACACATACAGGAGATATGAAACAACAATGGGAACATGGTGATGGTCATAACGTTAAAGGTAAACTATTTGAAAATGCTTATCAGTAATTTATTATATAATTACACCTTGGTATATTTATAATAGGAGCCTATGAATTAAAAGAAGCTGATGGTACAAAACGTGTTGTAGATTATGTCGCTGATAAACATGGTGGTTTTTATGCACATGTTAAGAGAATCGGACATGCTGACCATCCAGGTACATTTTAATAGACATTTATAGAAACAATAGTTTAAGTATAATAATTGTTATTATTAAAGCTCCTAAACATCATGGACATGATCATCAAGGGCACGGACATGCTACCAGTTACGCTAATTTTCATTTGCATCATTAATTTGTATTCGAAAATATTTTAGAAATAAAAATTTGTAATTATGCATACGTTTAGGAGATTATAATTAAAACACATGTATTAAATTGTTGAATACTTAATTTTAAAATCATAAAAAATCAATTTGGAATACCCAGCTTTATTTACTTTGTCTTTTGTTTTTTAAAGAATAAATCTAATATTGCAGAATTCTAAATTTTTGTTTTATTAATTGAACGTATTTGCTACCAGAAATTATGAATTAAAAATGAACCTCTCCAAAATTTTAATAAATCAAAATGGTTTTTTCAAACATGTCTTCCAAACCAATAAAATGAATCAATTGAAACTTGAACGAATACTTTATCATATACATTAAATGAAACTAGAATGGCTACAGGACGTTGGTCAGAAAAATTAAAAAGTTCTAGATTGCATTTTCGAATTTGGTTTTCGAAAAAAAAAATTTTTTAAGTTTGATTTTCGAAGAAATTTAAAACAGAATTTACGTAGTTGGAGGTAATTGTAATGATTTGATTAATGATCTATTAACGCATTATGTATAATTTGCATAGATCTGGTACTATTACTTCCTTACAGCACCATATATTAAATATTGTCGTATGAGAACAAATTATTATGGATTTTTAATTGTTCAAAATGTTTTGTTTTAAAATTTAAATGCAAGTGCTAAGATCCTTAATTAGATTATTATTATAGTTAGGTATTAGAAGGTATTTTTCAAAGCCTTTTTAAAGTACAACGTAATGTTTTTGTGTAGAGATTAGTTATCAAATCTTAAACAAATTGTTGCTGTGAACTGTGCTTGAAAGAACAATACCACCTCTTCAAAGTTTTGAGTTAATAGTTGATCAAATTATTTTGGCCGAGCAAAGCAAAAATGAAAATTTATCAATAACCTCTTATGTTAGAACCATTTGATGCTGCAATGCTGTTGCAATTATTGAAGTTATCCGGTTAAAAAATGTAGGCTCAACAACAATGAGGAAAGACAAATGTTTTAAAACAACTTCATGCAAGAATGGTTAAAGATAGCATTTAAATATTTTGCAGGAGCTTTCATTATGTAAAGAAATAACCTTAATCAATCATATAGTTTAGGATGAAGAGAAATAAATTTAAAAATATTTTTGAAAGGCTTCGCTTCGGATCGATTTAACGAATTCTAATAAAAGTAGTCATGGACTTTCATCCAAATTGCAAAATCCACCTGGAAAACTAGAGACAAATCGTTGAAAAAATTGTGAACCAACTTTCTTTTTTTATACAATAGATAATTCAATTATTATTCATATTATTTTACTACTAACTAAATTATTTGTAACATGCAAAAAATGCCGAATTGTTTTGCAACTGGTATTTTAATTTTACAAATTTAATTTCCTTGACTTCTGTGTTAATGTGCCTTTTATTTGCCCAAATTTATATGACGCCTGATAGGTTTTAAAAGGAAGTGATTGAAGAAAAAAAATAATGAGGTAAATTATACATAGATAAAGCTACCAAATAAAGGTACCAAATAAAGGTACCAAATAAATATTTTGTATTTGTTTGCATTTATAAAGTTCATCGCTTTCGTCAGAGACGAGATCGATATGGAAATATTTATATATATTCTTGCTCAGAATCAAATTATGAATCGATTAAGCCATGTACGTCCGTCAGCATGATAGCTCCAAAAATAAGAGAGCAAGGATTCTAAAATTCACTTTTGAAATTAAGCAAGTTCGACCGCATGTTAACCTAGCAGCAATACAACTTCTATATTTATAAGCAAATAACTCAGTGTTTTTAAAGCTAGACCTCTATATAACTTCTTTATTTATATGAAAATAACTTAGCGTCTTTAAAGTTAAAGGTATATGAAATTTTGTGAACAAAAATCAAATTGTACCCAACAAAATTCCAACAACTTCTAAAAAATTTGATTGTGCTAAAGTAACAGGTTCGGGTAGCTGCATTTCCCACTTAATTTTTATATTAGTACAACTCAATGTCTATATGAAGTGGGTATTTAAAATTTTGTCTAAAGAAGTTAAGTTTTGTGACAACCGATTTCTTCAAAATTTGGTTAGCCTAATATGTAATAATTAATAGGTTTGGGTAGCTGCGAAATTTATCTTGGTATATTTGATATTTTGTAAAAAATTATTAAATTTTATGGTAACAGCATAACTTATAAACCTGCGGCTATCCTAGAATAGACATCAGATTCAACTATACACACTCTTCCTCGTTTTTCATTATTTTCTACGTTACTCAAAACCTAGCAAGGATACCTAGAAGTAATCTTTGTAGAAGTAACTTTTTTTGAATTCGGAATTTATCTTTATAAAAATTGTTAGAATTTATACTAATTATTGAAAATTTAAAAGATTACAATCTTCTTCTTTAAAGGATTTGTCACGAATATTGTCTTGTAATTATTTTTAGTTTACCAGGGAATCGTTTAGTAATTGAGCAAGAGATAAATGTTTTATAATTTATATATGTAGTTTTGATACAAAATCCAATTTCGCAAAATCTTCACAATTTAATAAATTTTATAAATTATTAAAAGTAAATTTTTATTTTTGTCATATTTATTAAATTTTCACAGAAAAATATAGATATTACGTATAATTCTGTCTTAAATTATAATTTTTCTATTTTTGATATAAAAGATTAACAAGATATTTTTTAATTAACTAATGATGTAAATGAAAATTAGCATAACTGCTAGCATGACCGTGTTCATGATGACCATGTTCATGTTCATGATGTTTAGGAGCTGAAATAAAAAATAATATTTTTTTTGCAATTTATTCATAATAATTTTCTTAATATAAATTGACCTGGATGATCAGCATGACCAATTCTTTTAACATGTGCATGGAAACCACCATGTTTGTCGGCGACATATTCTACAACTCGTTTAGTTCCATCTGCTTCCTTTAATTCATATGCCCCTAGTTAGTAAATCAGATAAATTAATTTTACTATTTTTCTGAGATTAAAAATAAAATCTTACCTTTAACGTTGTGACCATCACCATGTTCCCATTGTTGTTTAATATCACCTGTATGTGTATCCTTTACACCATAATCAAATTTATATGCAATATGGGGGTTATGGTTATCATGTTCATGAGCTTTTATCGTAATGAATATGATGGCAAAGAATAGAAATCCAATGAATTTTAAAGATTGCATTCTGCTGTTGGAATTTCTATTGTCTTAATGATTTGAATTGATTTGAAAGAATGATTAAATTTTCAAATGATTTGAGCTTTTATAGAAACACTGGAAATTCAAATAAATGCAACTGATTTTAACAAAAATAATGTTTAAACGAAAATTAATTAATTTATTTATCAAATATTTGAACTTAATGTCAATTTGAGCGACAAAATAAGATTTAAAATTGACCTTGCAATTCGCAAAACAAAGAATGTGTTGTTGTTTGCTTGCAATACTTTTCTTTCAAGGATTTTTTTTTTACTTTTGCCAATTATTGTATTTTACATGTTTTTTATATTTCTATTACTTTACTAATAATTAGCGCATATAAATTTTACCAACAACATTAATGAACTTTTAAAAGTTTATTATTTTTGGATTTAGTATAAAAAGCGATCTAAAATTTCAATCATTATCAGTAACACAAAGATTTTCTTACCATTCAAATATTCTGAAAATTATTCAAATTAATTAAAATGAACACATTGTTTTTGATTAATCTTATGGTATTAGCTACATTATGTATCCTGGTTAATGCTCATGAACATGATGGTCATCATGCACATATTGCCTATAAGTTTGATTACGGGGTAAAGGATACACATACAGGAGATATGAAACAACAATGGGAACATGGTGATGGTCATAACGTTAAAGGTAAACTATTTGAAAATTCTTATCAGTAATTTATTATATAATTACACCTTGGTATATTTATAATAGGAGCCTATGAATTAAAAGAAGCTGATGGTACAAAACGTGTTGTAGATTATGTCGCTGATAAACATGGTGGTTTTTATGCACATGTTAAGAGAATCGGACATGCTGACCATCCAGGTACATTTTAATAGACATTTATAGAAACAATAGTTTAAGTATAATAATTGTTATTATTAAAGCTCCTAAACATCATGGACATAATCATCAAGGGCACGGACATGCTACCAGTTACGCTAATTTTCATTTGCATCATTAATTTGTATTCGAAAATATTTTAGAAATAGAAATTTGTAATTATGCATACGTTTAGGAGATTATAATTAAAACACATGTATTAAATTGTTGAATACTTAATTTTAAAATCATAAAAAATCAATTTGGAATACCCAGCTTTATTTACTTTGTCTTTTGTTTTTTAAAGAATAAATCTAATATTGCAGAATTCTAAATTTTTGTTTTATTAATTGAACGTATTTGCTACCAGAAATTATAAATTAAAAATGAACCTCTCCAAAATTTTAATAAATCAAAATGATTTTTTCAAACATGTCTTCCAAACCAATAAAATGAATCAATTGAAACTTGAACGAATACTTTATCATATACATTAAATGAAACTAGAATGGCTCCAGGGCGTTGGCCAAAAAAATTCAAAAGTTCTAGATTGCGTTTTTGAATTTAGCTTTCGAGAAAAAAATTTTTTTAAGTTTGATTTTCGAAGAAATTTAAAACAGAATTTGCGTAGTTGGAGGTAACTGTAATTATATGATTAATGATCTATTAACCCATTATATATAATTTGCATAGGTTTGGTATTATTACTTCCTTACAGCACCATATACATATTAAATGTTGTCGTATGAGAACAAATTATTATTATATAATTGTTCAAAATGTTTTGTTTTAAAATTTAAATACAATTACTAATATCCTTAATTAGATAATTATTATAGGTTATTAGAAATTTGTCAAAGTCATTTTAAAATACAAAATGGTACAACGTAATGTTTTTGGGTAGAAACTGTTTATCAAATCATAACAAATTGTTGAAGTGGTCTGTGTTGGAAAGAACAATACCACCTCTTCAAAATTTTGAGTTAATAGTTGATCAAATTATTTTTGCCGAACAAAGTAAAGACGAAAATCTATCAATAACCTATTAAGTTAGAACCGTTTGATGCTGCAATGCTGTTGCAATTTTTATTGCAACAGCAAAATTTATTTACAAAAGTTATTCGGTTAAAAAATGTAGGCTCAACAACAATGAGGAAAGACAAATGTCTTAACACACTTTCATGCACAAATGGTTAAAGATAGTATCTAAATTATTTGCAGGAGCTTTCATTATGTAAAAAAATAACCTTAATCAATCATATAGTTTAGGGTGAAAAGAAATAAATTTAAAAATATTTTTGAAAGGCTTCGGATCGATTTAACGAATTCTAATAAAAGTAGTCATGGACTTTCATCAAAATTACAAATCTGTAGCCCCATCCGTTACGGAGATACAGCTCCCCAAAGTTCGAAAAATTTCTATATTTAAATTGTTATAACAGAAGTTGTATAAGGTATATCTTCAATTTGAAAACGCCAAACGATTACTGCTTTTATTAGCTTTAAAAATATATATACAATAAATATATACTTGTGGCATGCGGTGTCACAATTTACCGTTGTTTCAAATTTCGTAAAATTCTTGATTCCTTCTATCTTTCAAACGGTTTAAAGAAAAAGGCTAGAAACTTGAAATTTTGAGAGAAGTTAGATCTTTGAAAGTAAGTATGTCATTTCAGAAAATATTTTTGAATCGCCCCCGTAGCTGTATGGTGTCAAAAATTAAAAAATTCCTTATTTTTAAACATGTGTAACTTGAACACCTGCCTAAATTTTTTTGAAGTAATATACGAAAATTAAAGCATATTTTAATTAATACATACATATGTATGTAAGTAGACCTATTATTGAACGGTTATTTTCGAATACTTTTATTTTCCGCAATCAGATTTCTAATTCTAAACAAATTTTTAAGAAAAAAAAATATTTGATTTGAATGAAAAAAGTGCAATATTATTGAATTTGTGATGCATAAATAATATACATATGTACATATTTATCATAATATTAATTTTGATGGAAACTTCAACAAATAATTTTGTGAATTGCATGAAAATTATTTTGTACATTTATTATAAATTTTAAAAATCTAAGCTTAAATTTTATTCTTAAAAAAATTTCAAAAATACATACATAACATACATATGTATGTACTTGTTTTTTACTGGTTTACAATTCAATTCAATTTTTAAAATAAACAAGGTAGAATGTAAACCAACGGTTTTTAAAAGCGCACATTTCCAAAACTCAATACAAACTGTTTAGAAGTGTGACTTACACAAAAATTTGAAAATTTCATGTAATAAGAAAAAATGTGGAAATAGGACATTTTTGAAATTTTGAGGGACCGTAAGTCCGGAATCGTATATAACTAAGAAAAGCCGTTAACACACGTAAAAATATATTATTGAACCTTTAATTTTTATGTCTTGCCGAAGAAAAATTTGTACAGGTGTCTAAAAATAGCAAATTTTCAATTTTTGAGGCGTAATAACTCTTAAAGAGGGAGTGTTACCAAAAAATTTTCTGAGGAAACTTATACTAATTTTAAAAGTTCTTTCTTGTCTCAAAATTTCAGGTTCCTATCTAAAGGGGTGCCGGAGTTATGAAAAAAGAAATTTCATGCAAAATGTGGTTTTCACATAACGGTAAATTTAAATAGTAAATTACAAAATATCACATAATTTTGATATTGTTTTATATAGATAATGAAATTTTCGATCTTCTGGCTGTTTTAGATTGCAAAATTATTACGCAGAGCCCGAGATATATACATTTGAAAATGGGGCTTTTTCGCAATTTTGAAGAGCTGCAACTTTGGAACCCTTTACAATTAAAATAAACCTTTAACACACGTAAAAATATATTATTGTAGCTTTAAATTTTATATCTTGCAGAAGTAAAATGTGTACAGGTGCCTAAGTTACAGGTGTTTAAAAATAGCAAATTTTCAATTTTTAAGCCCTAATAGCTCATAAACAGGGAGTGGTCCGAAAAAATTTTCTGAGCAAACTTATACTTATTTTAAAAGTTCTTTCTTGCCTCAAAATTTCAAGCTTCTATCTAGAAGCGTGCCGGAGTTATCAAAGTAGAAAAATCATGCAAAATTCGGTTTTCACATAACGGTAAATTTATATACTAAATTTAAAAAAATTGTATAATTTTGATATTAATTTACAAAGATAAAAGAAATACCTGTCGAATGACGTTTTCAGATTGAAAAAATCTTAAGCAGAACATAAGATATATGCATTTAAAAATAGGGCTTTTTCAAAGTTTGAGGGGCTGTAGCTCCGTAATGGAGGGGGCTACATGAAAAAGTTGTTCCACAAAATTATTTTTTTTATGAGACTTACCTATGGTTAAAATTTTTTTTCTCTATCTTTAACGGTGTAGAAGTTTTGTAAACAGAGGGACGGACGGACGGACGGACAGACAGAGTGAAACTAATAAGCACATTTTTTCAAAATTTTTTTGGAAATGTGCTAAAAATACAAATCATTTTTCATATTATATTACATACCTCAATGGAAGCGACGAATTTTTATTAGAAAATTAATTCCAATAATATCAAATTTTTATATACAATGCACACATTTTTTAGCTTTTATTTTTACAAAATGTACTTTTATACATAATTTGTCTGTAACCGAAAAAACCTCATACAATTTTCAATGTACATCATATACCTAATACTTACATTTATTCAAATTCATTCTTTACACAAAACAGAAAAAAACAAAAAAGAAACATAACAAGACAAAAAATATGTATATAAATAGTAAATACTTAAACTTGCGTAGCTACATATATAAATACATATCTATACTATTCATATCAAACTACATGTAGCAATAGCGTATATTGTATAGAAACATAAAAAAGAAAATAAAACAAAAAATATGTATAGCTATAGATGTCGAATTGTAGCTCTATAAATACATTTGTATATCATTCATATTCAAATTTTAAACTATATGTATAGCAATTAGCGTTGCCAGGTTTTGGAAATTCAAAAGGAGAACAAACGAAAAAAACTTACATTTAAAAAAAAAGTTTCCAATAAAAAAAACTTGTTTTATTTAAAACGAGGAAGAATACAGTTGTCTTTGTCAACTCTTAGATACCCGTACGAACCGTTAGTATGTTCACAGCTAACACAGCTAAGAGCTAACTCTGCTTACAATATTATTTTTTTAATATTTTAGTATTTTAAAATAGTTTGGGTGAATTTTATAATTTCTAGCACTATGGGTTGTACATATATTCAAACTATATGTTTATATGTACATTCTTCAAAAGCAGATTCTAACCTTCCACATAACGATTATCAATCCAAAACTTTTTCAAATATTCTATAGTACCATTTAATACTAACCGGTAAATTTATATTAAATTTACTTAGTACAAAATAGTAAATATAATTTTAAATATTATATTATATTATATTTAAATATTCCATTGACAGAATAATTTCTTATAAGTACAATAAAATATATATATGTATGTAAATACGGCGCTATATAATATACATCTATACTCTTATCATTCATTCATCAGTGACATATACGATATGTAAATAAACATGATATTATATAAGTATGTATGTATAACAATATCATATAAATAAAAATTCTTCAAGCAACCGTTATGTTGTTTATTTCTTTACATTTTTTTGTACTACGCATTGTATCCTCAACAATTTCAAATTATCGAGTAAAACAATATGCAAAAAATTTGTTAAAGAAATTTGTTAGAAAATTTGAAAAAACAGAAACATAACAAGACAAAAAATATGTATATAAATAGTAAATACTTAAACTTGCGTAGCTACATATATAAATACATATCTATACTATTCATATCAAACTACATGTAGCAATAGCGTATATTGTATAGAAACATAAAAAAGAAAATAAAACAAAAAATATGTATAGCTATAGATGTCGAATTGTAGCTCTATAAATACATTTGTATATCATTCATATTCAAATTTTAAACTATATGTATAGCAATTAGCGTTGCCAGGTTTTGGAAATTCAAAAGGAGAACAAACGAAAAAAACTTACATTTAAAAAAAAAGTTTCCAATAAAAAAAACTTGTTTTATTTAAAACGAGGAAGAATACAGTTGTCTTTGTCAACTCTTAGATACCCGTACGAACCGTTAGTATGTTCACAGCTAACACAGCTAAGAGCTAACTCTGCTTACAATATTATTTTTTTAATATTTTAGTATTTTAAAATAGTTTGGGTGAATTTTATAATTTCTAGCACTATGGGTTGTACATATATTCAAACTATATGTTTATATGTACATTCTTCAAAAGCAGATTCTAACCTTCCACATAACGATTATCAATCCAAAACTTTTTCAAATATTCTATAGTACCATTTAATACTAACCGGTAAATTTATATTAAATTTACTTAGTACAAAATAGTAAATATAATTTTAAATATTATATTATATTATATTTAAATATTCCATTGACAGAATAATTTCTTATAAGTACAATAAAATATATATATGTATGTAAATACGGCGCTATATAATATACATCTATACTCTTATCATTCATTCATCAGTGACATATACGATATGTAAATAAACATGATATTATATAAGTATGTATGTATAACAATATCATATAGATAAAAATTCTTCAAGCAACCGTTATGTTGTTTATTTCTTTACATTTTTTTGTACTACGCATTGTATCCTCAACAATTTCAAATTATCGAGTAAAACAATATGCAAAAAATTTGTTAAAGAAATTTGTTAGAAAATTTGAAAAAACCAAGTAACACTTTCGTCAATTATAAAGTAACCCTATATTATTAAAAAAAGTTGTTAACAGAAATTAAAGTATATGTTGAAGCTTTAATTTTTGTGTATTACTTCAAAAAAATTTTAACAGGTGTTCAAGTTACAGGTGTTTAAAAATAGGAAATTTTCAGTTTTTGACCCCTTACAGCTCCTAAACGGGGGGTGATACAAAAAAAATTTCTGAAATGACTCATACTTATTTTCAAAGATCTAACTTCTGTCAGATCTAATTTCAAGTTTCCAACTTAAACCGTTTAAAAGATAGAAGGGTTAAAGGATTTTGCAAAATTTGAGTTTCGCATAACGGTAAATTAAGACACCGTATGCACAAATATATATTTATTGTATATATACTTTTAAAGATAATAAAAGTAGTAATCTTTTGGCGTTTTCAAAATGAAGATATACCTTATACAACTTGTGCTATAATAATTTAAATATAGAGCTTTTTTGAACCTTTGGGGAGCTGTAGCTCCGTAATGGGAGGGGCTACAAAAAAAAGTTATTAAAAATAAAATTAATATTTTTGTGAGGTCTATCAGCGGTTAAAATTTCATAGCTCTATTTCAAAAAAAAAGTGGGGATCTAAAAGTTAGTTGTTAAAGAGCTACCCTAAATTTTGGTCCAAACTCAACCAA
This sequence comes from Poecilobothrus nobilitatus, assembly GCA_947095535.1. Lineage (NCBI taxonomy): Eukaryota > Metazoa > Arthropoda > Insecta > Diptera > Dolichopodidae > Poecilobothrus > Poecilobothrus nobilitatus. The sequence continues at coordinate 39,294,168 of OX352774.1, read as the reverse complement.
AAAAAATAGGGAACCTACAAATTATTCCCAGGATATTTTGTGTAAATTTCAAGATTCTAGCTTTCTTAGTTTTTGAGTTAGCATGCTGACGGACGGACGGACGGACAGACGGACGGACATGGCTCACAAGTCTTAGAATTTTTTTCTGATCCGATCCATACCTTTGAAGGTATATTTATCTCGCTTATTTCGAGGTGTTACAAACGGAGGAGTAATTTTATTATACCCGATCCTATCGTACGGGTATAAAAATAATTATCAAAATATGATAATAAACAAAAACAAAAAATAATTATATTGCCACTTAGATTTCATATTTCATTAGCATCTATTCATTAAATAATTTTATATAATATAAGTAACAGCCTCCAGCGCAGTTTATGTAAATTAAATGAAGTACTCGAAAATTCAATATTAGTTTTTAAAAATTAATTTATGTAATAAAATTACCCAATTACTTTTATTGATAATTATATTTTTTTTATATTCGTTACTTTTTGCAAGCTTCATTAATTATACCCGTACGATAGGATCGGGTATAATAAAATTACACCTCCGTTTGTAACACCTCGAAATAAGCGAGCTAGATATACCTTCAAAGGTATGGATCGGATCAGAAAAAAATTCTAAGACTTTTGAGCCATGTCCGTCCGTCCGTCCGTCAGCACGCTAACTCAAAAACTAAGAAAGCTAGAATCTTGAAATTTACACAAAATATTTTGGGAGTAATTTGTAGGTTCCCTATTTTTTTTGGTTGAGTTTGGACCAAGCCTTAGGGTAGCTCTCGAACACCTAACTTTTAGATCCCCACATTTTTTTTGCAATAGAGCTATGAAATTTTAACTACTGATAGATCTCCCAAAAATATTAATTTTATTTTTAATAACTTTTTTTTGTAGCCCCACCCGTTACGGAGCTACAGCTCCCCAAAGGTTCAAAAAAGCTCTATATTTAAATTGTTATAGCACAAGTTGTATAAGGTATATCTTCATTTTGAAAACGCCAAATGATAACCACTTTCATTAGCTTTAAAAGTATATATACAATAAATATATAATTTTGGCATACGGTGGCTTAATTTACCGTTATGCGAAACTCAAATTTTGCAAAATTCTTTAACCCTTCCATCTTCTAAACGGTTAAAGTTGGAAACTTGAAATTTTGACAGAAGCTAGATCTTTGAAAATTAGTATGAGTCATTTCAGAAATTTTTTTTGTATCACCCCCCGTTTAGGAGCTGTAAGGGGTCAAAAACTGAAAATTTCTTATTTTGAAACACCTGTTAAAATTTTTTTGAAGTAATACACAAAAATTAAAGCTCCAACATTATACTTTTATTTCTGTTAACAACTTTTTTTAATAATATAGGGTCACGTTATAATTGACGAAAGTGTTACTTGATTTTTTCAAATTTTCTAACAAATTTCTTTAACGAATTTTTTCCATTTTGTTTTACTCGATAATTTGAAATTGTTGAGGATATAATGCGTAGTACAAAAAAATGTAATTAAATAAACAACATAACGGTTGCTTGAAGAATTTTTATTTGTATGATATTGATATATATACATACTTATATAATATCATGTTTACTTACATATCGTATATGTCACTAGTGAATGAATGATAAGAGTATAGATGTATATTATATAGCGCCGTATTTACATACATATATGTATTTTATTGTACTTATAAGAAATTATTCTGTCAATGGAATATTTAAATATAATATAATATAATATTTAAAATTATATTTACTATTTTGTACTAAGTAAATTTAATATACATTTACCGCTTAGTATTAAATGGTACTATAGAATATTTGAAAAAGTTTTGGATTGATAATCGTTATGTGGAAGGTTAGAACCTGCTTTTGAAGAATGTACATATAAACATATAGTTTGTATATATGTACAACCCATAGTTCTAGAAATTATAAAATTCACCCAAATTATTTTAAAATACTAAAATATTAAAAAAATAATATTGTAAGCAGAGTGACAGGCTGTGAACATACTAACGGTTCGTACGGGTATCTAAGAGCTGACAAAGTCAACTGTATTCTTCCTCGTTTTTCATTATTTTTGATATCTTCATAAAATTCGTCGCAATTATTTGATTGATTAAAAGATACTATTAATTCACTTTTAATTAATTTCTTTGTACATCGATTTCACTGATCACTCCATTTGGCGTTCATTGCTGAAAATATTCTTTCGGTATATGTGCTACTTGAGGGTATGATTAGTAAAAACTAAATGACCTTATATGTATTTGGAATATCCGGAAAACTTTGAAAAATTCTCATATATTTTTTTATTTGTGTCCGTTAATTCATCAATTTTTATATTTTTAATGTGTTTTTCGATTATACACATTTCTTCAAATAATTTGTCGATATCTAAATTCGGCAATATACTTTTTAAATTTAATTCATCAATAACTGACAACATATCATCAAAATTAAAAGAATTTAATTTAAGTGACAATTTACTTATTTTGAAAAGCCAATTATCGTTAGAAAAATCAAACCATTCTTCAATATACTTTATAGTTATGTTTATAGAATTTATAAAATCATTTTCAATTAAAGATCTGACTTGATAATCTGTGATTTGTCCAAGTAGCTGACGCACTGAGTAACCAAAAAATTTTTTAGTGGTTTTGTCATGAAGTTTTTCTTTAAATTCAACAAAAATATCATATAATTATATAACTGTGCAATAATTTGATTCAAGCTTTTTAGTTGTTTTTATTTTTTATTTGTTGTTTAGTTATTTTAAGAATGTATGACAAAAACATTAAATATATTTCAATTTTAAAAGATATTTCATTATCTTTTATAAGCAGAATACTTTTCATTTGTTTTGATAATTGTTCACTTAAAAAATAAGATTTAAGTCCAGGCCAATTTAATATTACTCTATCAATAGCTGGTAGTAAAGAAAGCCACTTTGTCGTTACATGCCGGAGAAGTTCTTTATATTCTATTTCAGCAAAATCACAAAACTCGATTAATTTTTCTCTCCTCTTTGCCGCATTTGAAAAATGTGAAAATATTTTTAATATTATATTTTCTACATCTACATCTAAATTGTCTATGAATTTTTTTAATGCATTGTATAAAATATGTGCATGACAATTTGCTTTCAAAATATTTTTGTTTGTGTTTTTTAAATTTGTAAATAGCGAATTATGCTTACCAAAATTTGAATTCGTATTATCAGCACTTAAACAGACAACATTATTGATATCCAATTTCAATGTTTGCAAAGTATTTTTTACCATTTCAGACATGCTTACAGCAGTTTCGTTTGAGTTTTCTACAAAATCTATGATTTTATTTTGAATCCCTGTTGCTTTATCAAAAAACTGAATACAAATAGGAAAAAAATTTCTATTTTTTCGATTAGAGGCATCAGTTTGTATACCAAAAAAAATATTATTCTGTAATAAGTAGTAAACTAAATTGTCAATAATATATGGAGCCAAAACATTTTCCACAATCATAGTACTTTGAGTGCGACCACAAGATATTTTTTTTGCAATTTCCGAATCATGATATGTTTTTTTGGCTAATTTCAAATTACAATCTAAAGAATTGTACGATAAATTATGTTTCATATTGTGAAAAATATTAGCAACTTCTGCCACATAAACATTGTTTTCTTGGAAAGAATTTTTTTTTACAAAAAATGTTTGGAAATGCTGACTGGAAAGAGCAGCTGAAGTAGATGACTTATGTCCTTTTGTATTTTCATGTAATCGTAAAGCTGAATATTCTCTATATTCTACCGAAAATTCTAATCGACAAACAGTGCGATACGCCTTGCCTTTAGATTTCGAATTTTGCGCTTTTCGCAGCCACGAATATTCATTTAACCAGACTTCCTTAAAATTAGTCAGTCGTTTTTGTTTTCGTTTTGGAGCAGTAAAATTATTATTATTATTGTCAATATCACAGGAACTATCAGAATTCTCCATTTTCTCCAGGAAAAGAATCTTCTCCTCCAGAATTCTTTCTCCAGGATCAGAATTCTCGAATTCTCCAGGAAAAGAAAATTGCTAAAGTTAATTTCAATAATAAGTAGCAAAATTGGTTAAACATTGTATTTATATACTTACATTGCAGCGAGAGAAAATTTCGCTTCACTTTGACTAACAAATTCAAAATCGTTAATGATTTAAAATTAAAATTATCATGAAATGTCACGATTTTCAGTATTGCCGTATTAGAAAAACGAAGTACATGATCGGCTACAGAGATGTTATTTCCCTATTCGCAAGTTTTGAAATATTTTTTTGTAAATTTTACTTTTTTTTATATAATTTTTTTAAGGAGGACATTTAGGCTCATAGGAGGACGGAGATTTTAGGTTGTAAAAGGAGGACTTTTCTCCCCAAAGGAGAACGTCTGGCAACGCTATTAGCAATAGCATATGTTGTATAGAAACATAAAATTCGGCAAAAAAAAAAAAAAAATAAGGTAGAATAAGGTTAAAAGCGCACATTTCCAAAAGACAATACAAACTGTTTAGAATTGCGATTTGCACAAAAATTTTAAAATTTCATATAGGAAAAAATGTGAAAATAGGATTTTTTTTTCAATTTTGAGGGACTGTAAGTCCGGAACCCTATATAACTAAGGAAAACCGTTAACACACGTAAAAATATATTATCGAACCTTTAATTTTCATGTCTTACTGAAGAAAATTTTTCCAGGTGCCTAAGTTACAGGTGTTTAAAAAAAGCAAATTTTCAATTTTTGAGGCATAATAACTCACCCCATCTGCTACCAAAAAAATTTCGGAGGAAACTTATACTAATTCTCAAAGTTCTTTATCGTCTCAAAATTGCAGGTTCCTATCTCTATCAAAGCGTGCCGTAGTTATGAAAAAAGAAATATCATGCAAAATTTGGTTTTAACATAACGGTAAATTTAAATAGTAAATTACAAAATATTGCTTAATTTTGATATTGTTTTATAGAGGTAAGAAAATTTTCGGTCTTTTAGTATTTTTAGATTGTAAAACTACTACGCAGAGCCTGAGATATATACATCTGAAAATAGGGCTTTTTTACAATTTTGGGGGGCTGTACCTTTGGAACCCTACACAATTAAAACAAACCATTAACACAAATAAAAATATATTACTCGAGCTTAAATTTTTTTGTCTTGCTGAAGAAAAATGTGTACAGGTGCCTAAGTTACAGGTGTTTAAAAATAGAAAATTTTCAATTTTTGAGCCTTAATGCCCTTAATAGCTCATAAACGGGGGCGGTACAAAAAAAATTTTTGAGCAAACTTATACTAATTTTAAAATTTCAAACCCCTATGTAAAAGCGTGCCGGAGTTATGAAGATAGGAAAATCATGCAAAATTTGGTTTTCAAATAATGGTAAATTTAAGTACTAGATTTAAAAACTATATTTATTTTTAATTTATAAAGGCAAAAAAAATTCCAGTCGAATGGCGTTTTCAGATTGAAAAAATGTTAAGCGGAACATGAAATATACGGGTTTAAAATAGGGCTTCTTCAAAGTTTGAGGGGTTGTAGTTCCCTGATGGATGGGGCTACATGAAAAAGTTGTTCCACAAAATTAATTTTTTTATGAGACCTACTCATGGTTAAAATTTTTCTATCTCTAACGGTGTAGAAGTTTTGTAAACAGACGGACGGACAGAGTGAAACTAATAGGCACATTTTTTCAAAAAGTTTTTGGAAATGTGCTAAAAAGGAGGAAAACAAAGGCTCATATATTTCAAAAAAGTATTATTATAAGCACAGTGACATACTATGAACATACTAACTGTTCGTAAGGGTATCTAAGAGTTGACAAAGGCAAATGTATTTTTTCTCGTTTTTAGTGCAAGTGCAAGACTATAGTAATTGAGCAAGAGATAATTGTTTTATAATTTATATATGTAGTTTTGATACAAAATCCAATTTCTCAAAATCTTCACAATTTAATAAATTTTATAAATTATTAAAAGTAAATTTTTATTTTTGTGATATTTATTAATTTTTTACATAAAAAAATACGAGTTGTATAATGTTGTCTTTAATAATAATTTTTCTATTTTTGAAATAAACGGTTAACAAGATAGTTTTTAATTAACTAATGATGTAAATGAAAATTAGCATAACTGCTAGCATGACCGTGTCCATGATGACCATGTTCATGTTCATGATGTTTAGGAGCTGAAATAAAAAATAATATTTTTTTTTGCAATTTATTCATAATAATTTTCTTAATATAAATTAACCTGGATGATCAGCATGACCAATTCTTTTAACATGTGCATGGAAACCACCATGTTTGTCGGCGACATATTCTACAACTCGTTTAGTTCCATCTGCTTCCTTTAATTCATATGCCCCTAGTTAGTAAATCAGATAAATTAATTTTATTAGAGATTAAAAATAAAATTTTACCTTTAACGTTGTGACCATCACCATGTTCCCATTGTTGTTTAATATCACCTGTATGTTCATCCTTTACACCATAATCAAATTTATATGCAATATGGGCGTTATGGTCATCATGTTCATGAGCTTTTATCGTAATGAATATGATGGCAAATAATATAAATCCAGTGAATTTTAAAGATTGCATTCTGCTGTTGGAATTTCTATTGTCTTAATGATTTGAACTGATTTGAAAGAATGATTAAATTTTCAAATGATTTGAGCATTTATAGAAACACTGGAAATTCAAATAAATGAAACTGATTTCAACAAAAATAATGTTTATTAACTTATTTATCAAATATTTAAATTTAATTTCAAAGTTGGGTGACAAAATATGACTTTAAATTGACCTTACAATTCGCATAACAAAGAATGTGTTGTTGTTTGCTTGCAATACTTTTCTTTCAAGGATTTTTTTTTTACTTTTGCCAATTATTGTATTTTACAAGTTTTTTTATATTTCCATTACTTTACTAATAATTAGCGCATGCAAATTTTACCAACAACATTAATGAACTTTTAAAAGTTTATTATTTTTGGATTTAGTATAAAAAGTGATATAAAATTTTAATCATTATCAGTAACGTAAAGATTTCCTTACCATTAAAATATTCTGAAAATTATTCAAATTAATTAAAATGAACACATTATTTTTGATTAACTTTATGGTATTAGCTACATTATGTATCCTGGTTAATGCTCATGAACATGATGATCATCATGCACATATTGCCTATAAGTTTGATTACGGGGTAAAGGACACACATACAGGAGATATGAAACAACAATGGGAACATGGTGATGGTCATAACGTTAAAGGTAAACTATTTGAAAATGCTTATCAGTAATTTATTATATAATTACACCTTGGTATATTTATAATAGGAGCCTATGAATTAAAAGAAGCTGATGGTACAAAACGTGTTGTAGATTATATCGCTGATAAACATGGTGGTTTTCATGCACATGTTAAGAGAATCGGACATGCTGACCATCCAGGTAAATTTTAATAGACATTTATAGAAATAATAGTTTAAGTATAATAATTGTTATTATTAAAGCTCCTAAACATCATGGACATGATCATCAAGGGCACGGACATGCTACCAGTTACGCTAATTTTCATTTGCATCATTAATAAAAAATAATAAATCTATATAAAATTTAGACTATAAGCTGAAAAAAAAATCTCTATTACATGTATTGAATTAAATTATAATAAAAATTTTAAAATTAAACTTTATTTTTTCTTTATTAAATAATTAAGGTAGTATGAGTATATCAGTGTAAGTCATGTATTTCTAAAAATAAGTGTCATACGATATTCTAATAAATAAAATATTTGTTTTAATAGAATTTGTATTAAAAGTTCATAAAAAAAGGCCAGTTTATCTGAAAATATTTTCTGGAAAATAAACTACAAATATACTTTAAAGAAACGATATTTGAGTTTAAGAAGAGCATGAAAATAAATTGCTTGAACTTAAGTATTTCCATCTTTTCAGAATTTTATTGTAAGAAAAAATTGTTATAAATCAAGAGACATTTTCTAAAAATTTTAAGCAAACCCTACATAATTAGGAAAAGCTTGAAACTTGTTACTACTAACTTGCAAAATTGCTTTTTGGTTATGGATAAGACAAAAATTCAGAAAATAGATTGCTCCAATGGACATGATCTTTAAGATTCCACAAGGTGCAGAGGATCAACCATTACATCAAATCGGACCTTCCAAAGCTTGTGGAATTGGAATACCATGTCAATTTCATAATTAGAGCAATCGTTTGATATCAGTTGAAAAACACTTTGGTTAATTACATGTGGCAGATTATGCTCGATCTCAGTATCGCATAATATTAACCAAGAATATGGTTTTATTATCAAATATTACTCTTTTATTGAACTGAGCATTGGCGAATAGAGTGGTCAAAATTTTGAAATGCTCCCATTGTCCGTAATTATTTTTTGAATTGCTCGTCTTTTCTGAATTTTTTTCTTATCCATAACCAAAAAGCAATTTTGCAAGTTAGTAGTAATAAGTTTCAATAGTTGCAAGTTTCATTTATTTCATTTTTGTAAATGAATTAAATTTTACTTTTTTAAATAAATTTCATTTGTAATTTTTTTTAGTTTCATTTATTTGGGAAAAGGTTTCATTTACTTTAAAAAAGGTTTCATTTATTTTGAAAAAGGTTTCGTTCAATTGAAAAATAGTTTCATTTTATTGAAAAAAGGTTTCATTTAATCGTAAAATACTATATATAAAGGAAAATGGTAAAATTTATAATGACAATTTCTAAAAAATATTGTCAAAAGTATTTACTAAAAAATATTGAAATGTGTTCATTAAACACATCACGCTGACCCGTCCAACATTACTCTAGTCACAGTATCATGTCAAACAAAAATTGAGCTGTTTTGATATAAAAATTATTGATGATTTTGACATTACAATTTACAACAGACTTAAAAATATCATACTCAAATTAATCCAATGTAATATACGTATAGAATAGATTTCTTTTAATTACATAGTTGAGCCTATTAGAACTAGAAAAACAAAATATAGAAATTCATTCTTAGCTCGCACGTCCAAATAGTGAAACACAATATCACCACAGATATTTTCCTGTTTATACCATATTCAAAAGTTCAAGAAATCAGTCAACTTAATTCTGCTAAAATTCCCATTTAATTTCACTCCTTTGAAATTTTTTTTCTTTTTATTTCTATTCTTTTCCTCATCCTATTCACCAGCCATATTTTACTATTTTGCAGCTAGGCTAAATATCGTATTATACTGCTTACGAGGGAAGGTGGTTTTAGTATGAGTAAAAATCCGACAGTATCAAGGATGCTTATGTTTTCTTGGTGTCTTTTTTGAAAATTTTCACTTTCCACAGGAAAAACTAAATTAAATTATAGATAAATATATTGATTTTTTTGAGTTGGAGTAGGCTTTTAAAAGCATAAAAGTTATATAACAGATTTTAGTTAATAAACTTGAATTTAAGTTTAAAATTCAAATTAATAAGAAGTTATCTAAATTATCTAAACAAGAAAATCCATAAAAATAATAAAATATTTTTAATACTATTTAAAACTTTCTGAAACTTTTGATATCATAGTTTAGCAATTATCGTGGTTTATCGTTAATTTTTTTAAAAGTGCATATTAGATTGAAGATAAACTCTAAATAGTTGAGCATCTAGTATTTGATTTGATTTGAATAATTAGCACCCATTTTTCTAGTTAACATCAATTTTTATATTATTTTTACCTTTTAATTATTTAAAAAATAAATTTTTTTAAATCTATTTTAGAAATACCTAAACATTATAATTAAAATTTTTTTTTTATTATTATATAATGTTCTTATTATACCCTACACATTAAGTATAGGGTATATTAACTTTGGTATGGTGTTTGTAACCACCAAAAGGAAGCGAGTTAGGTATAGACATGTATATATATTCTGAATCAGGATCACCGTCTGAGTCGATTTTGCGATGTCCGTCCGTCCGTACGCACGATAACTCAAAAAATAATGATGCTATCTTGATGAAATTTATACTGTAGGTTAACAATGACTAAGGTAAGGCGGGGATTGTAAATGGGCGAAATAGGACCATGCGTTCGAGTACCTCCCATACAACTCCCAAAACCTAATACGCATATGTTCGAAATTAATAAAGACAGAAACTTCAAATTTGGTACAAGGGCGTTGTTTCCTGAATCCCTGATTTGTCCAAAATTTAAGATGAATTAGAATGGTTGTTCGGGTATCTGCCACACAACTCCTAAGACCAAACAAGCATATCTTTGAAATTAATAAATATATAAACTGGAAATTTGATATAAGAATGTTCTACCCTGTTGATGTCTCTAAAATTTGAGATGAATTGGGGTGGTGGTCCGCGTGCCTTCACACACTTCCCAAGACCTAACAATCATATTTTCGAATTTAATAAAGATAGAAACCTGAAATTTTGTACAAAGGTTGTAAAAGCATTTATTTTTTTTAGCTAGTATTAAATACCTAACCAAAATAACTTATGGATTTTTAATTTAATTTGAATTTTTTAGGTGTAGGGTATAAATAAGTCGGTTGCATCGACTTACTGTTATTTTTACTTGTTTTTTCTATTTAAGGTTCAAAATATAATTTTAATGAATGGTATAATATTTGCTAGTACTTCTCTTTATTATTAGACTGAAAAATTTCATCGAAAAACGAACTTAGGACAGAATCACATAATTAAAATCTGAAAATCTGAATTAAATTTCAAGTTACAATACGATTTCAAATAATAATTTAATTAAAAATTTATTTCAAGAAAATTAAATAGTTAGGTTAGGTTAATTGTATATATGTATACATAGCTTTAAGTTTTATATAGAATTTAGTGAAAAAAGAATTTTACTTCTTTTTCCTTTCCCTTAATAAAATTTAAAACTTAAAACGTAAAAATAAAATGTAATCATTCCTCAGCTGTAAAGATTTTTATAATTATCTAAAACTCTATACAAACATTAGTTTCTAAGAAAATTATTCTAAGGGGAAGATTATGAAAAAAAAAAGAATGTTCGTATTCCGCATCTCTAATGATGGATATGGTCATTACAGATGATCTTTTCCACCTCATAAAGAAAAATATTTATTAAAATTGATTCAACATAATTATATATTTATTTGTCACCCAGTATGATCACTGATCAGTATCCATCATCAACATATTTGACAATCTGTTTAGTATCATATTCATGTTTAAAGTTATATGCTTCTAAAATGTAAACAAATAAAATTTGACAGTTGATGATAAATAAGATATTAATCGTTAATAATGTTAACGATAAATTTTAAGAGTTAAAAGAGTTAAAGAGAGGGATCAGTCGTTGAACTTTAATGTTAAAAATTTACTTTGGATATACCGATGTTGAAATATTATTAACCTTATAATTCGTAATACAGAGTAATTAACAAAACTTATTGTGTTTTTCCGTAAAGGCCATATTTGTATAAGATTGTAGTCGGTTATGGTTATATTTGGTTATATTTCAACCCTATATTTTTGTTTTGTTTTAGTTTCTAATATAATTAACAGCAAATTTTACTTAAGAAAACCGGTTATTTTTTTTTTATTTTCTTTGTTATATACGTTTTTTAATCGTTATTTACGTAAATAGCCAAAAAAAACAATTTAATCAATATTGCATTTATAAAAACTTTTTCGTACAAGTATGTAATTACCTATATGAACTAATTAAAATGAGTACTTTTTTATTATCTTAACTGATTAGATATAGTAATGGATTTATTTTTCCAATTTTGGGGCTTTTTTTATAAATGATCAATTTTACCCTTAACTATAGGTCCTAGCCCTACAATGATCACACGCGGATTATAGCGAAAGTTTCGACGAAAATTTTAAGGAAACTTTCGTTTCTGTGTTTGAGCAGTTCTGGAGTACAGCTTTTCAAAAATGCTTAAAAATTTGTCTGTTTGTCTGTGTATCTATACGTTTCTCTGTCTGCACGCTAGCCGTTAAGCGGCTTGACCTATCTAAGAAGCTGAAATTTAGCAAGAGACTGTTTTTCGCAATACGTAGAGTTGTATTGGTGTTGGGTCGGATCGGATCAAGCGTTCAGGTCGGGGTCCATACAAAAGTGCGGAGAAAAATGAATTTTTTAAAATTTTCTATATAATATAAATATAAGTATCAATTTTTGGATTCCTTTTCTGAGAAATCTGTAAAGCCAATTTACATGGTTCTTGAGACACAAATAAGATATCATTGAGGAGCATCATTCAAACATCTAACTTTGGAATTTTTTCGGGTCCCGAGAAGTTCTTTTAGCCTTTTGTAAGTTGTATGGAGATTTCTTTGTTTATATGTCCAATATGTTTTTTAGTCTCATCTTAATAAATAATTAGCTTAGGTATAATGAAATGTTTACAGTGCTTAGCACATTTCCAAAAAAAATTTGAAAAAATGTGCTTATTAGTTTCACTCTGTCCGTCCGTCCGTCCGTCTGTTTACAAAACTTCTACACCGTTAAAGATAGAGAAAAAATTAATTTTAACCATAGGTAGGTCTCATAAAAAAAATAATTCTGTGGAACAACTTTTTCATGTAGCCCCCCCCCATTACGGAGCTACATCCTCTCAAACTTTGAAAAAGCCCTATTTTTAAATGCATATATCTTATGTTCTGCTTAAGACTTTTTCAATCTGAAAACGTCATTCGACAGGTAGTTCTTTTATCTTTGTAAATTAATATCAAAATTATACAATTTTTTTAAATTTAGTATTTAAATTTACCGTTATGTGAAAACCAAATTTTGCATGATATTTCTACTTTCATAACTCCGGCACGCTTTTAGATAGAGGCTTGAAATTTTGAGGCAAGAAAGAACTTTTAGAATTAGTATAAGTTTGCTAAGAAAATTTTTTCGGACCACCCCCTGTTTATGAGATATGAGGGCTTAAAAATTGAATATTTGCTATTTTTAAACATCTGTAACTTAGGAACCTGTACACATTTTACTTCTGCAAGATACAAAATTTAAAGCTACAGTAATATATTTTAATGTGTGTTAAAGGTTTGTTTTAGTTGTAAAGGGTTCCAAAGTTGCAGCTCTTCAAAATTGCGAAAAAGTCCCATTTTCAGATGTATATATCTCAGGCCCTGCGTAATAGTTTTGCGATCTAAAACCGCCGGAAGATCGAAAATTTTATTATCTATATAAAACAATATCAAAATTATATAATATTTTGTAATTTATCATTTAAATTTACCGTTATGTGAAAACCATATTTTGCATGAAATTTCTTTTTTCATAACTCCGGCACGCCTTTAGATAGAAACCTGAAATTTTGAGACAAGAAATAACTTTTAGAATTAGTATAAGTTTCCTCAGAAAATTTTTTGGTAGCACCCCGTCTTTAAGAGTTATTACGCCTCAAAAATTGAAAATTTGCAATTTTTAGACACCTATAACTTAGGCACCTGTAAAAATTTTTCTTCGGCAAGACATGAAAATTAAAGGTTCAATAATATATTTTTACGCGTGTTAACGGCTTTTCTTAGTTATATAGGATTCCGGACTTACGGCCCCTCAAAATTTCAAAAATGTCCTATTTTCACGTTTTTTTCGTATTACATGAAATTTTCAAATTTTTGTGCAAGTCACAATTCTAAACAGTTTGTATTGAGTTTGGAAATGTGCGCTTTTAAAAACCGTTGGTTTACATTCTACCTTGTTTCATTTACATTAATTTATAGAGTAATCATATGAAAACAATTAAAAAGAATCTTTTTATACAAACAAACTACTACAAATATGTACAAATAAGTGTCTCTTTAGTTTTTTCTTATTATATAAATTTCTAACAACCCAGTGTAATGGTCTGGTTAGGTGCAGAGAAAAGTAAGAAAAAACGAAATTAAATAATAATAAGAACTATGGTAATGGCCGTAACTTTAAAGATTAGAATACATATGTATGTTTTTATATGTATAATTATATGTTTTTAAAGTTTAAAGAAAAAATTGTATATCTCAAAACGTAAATCTCAATGATTAGAAATACTTCTATAAGCTTTTAAATAAAACTAATATCTTTGACATTATGACCATCCCTATGTCCCATATTGTGGTTAATTATCGCCTACTGTACGCGTATCCTTTTTTTTAAATAAACAAATCCATACAAATTTTAATATAATGTAAGAACAGTTTGAATATTTATATTTATTCAATGCCATATGACGATTGTTCGATGATAAATTCAAATGCAATTTCATAAGAAATTCAAATTGGATCTTTAATATCGCTAAACTAATCAAGCAATAAAATTTGCAGTTGATATTTTTTTATGAAGGTTTAATTAGGTTTTATTAGATTTTTCTTATTCCAATTGTTTTCTATTTTTTTATTTTCAGTTTACTTCTGTTTTGCAAATTTATATAAAAGGGGCGAATTACAATTCAATTAACATCAGTTACATAAACAATTTCGTACAGTTCAGACATTTCGGACAATTTATAATAGAATTCGGACAATTATAATAAACTAATCAAAATGAACACATTTTCTTTAATTAGTTTAATGGTATTAGCCACTTTATGTATTCTAGTCAACGTTCATGGACATGATGATCATCCTGCACATATTGCATATAAATTTGATTACGGAGTAAAGGATACACATACAGGAGATATGAAACAACAATGGGAACATGGTGATGGTCATAACGTTAAAGGTAAGATATTATTTTTAATTTTAGCAAAATAGCAAAATTAACTTATCTGGGTCAACTAATTAGGAGCCTATGAATTAAAGGAAGCTGATGGAACTAAACGTGTTGTAGAATATGCTGCTGATAAACACGGTGGTTTCCATGCTCATGTTAAAAGAATTGGTCATGCTGATCATCCAGGTATTGTAGTAATAAAACTTTTTGAAATTCTTTTTTTAATTGTTTTTTTGGTTCAGCTCCGAAACACCATGGTCATCATGGACACGGTCATGCAAGCAGTTATGCTAATTTTCATTTACATCATTAATAAGATTTATTACCAACAATAATTTTATTTTATTATAAAGTATATCTTAAAAATTTATTAAAAAAATGTAAAAATTTTGTAGTAAATGTATAGAAACAAATTATAATAAAAATTAATCTAAAAAAATTTAATTTTTGGTTATTTATTTTTTGCTTGATTTATGTTTTTCTATAGTCTTAAAAAAGTTTTATTATAAAACATGTTGAAACAAAAGTTTTATAATTTCATTCTTTTTTGACTTTAAAGTGTATAGAATATGTAACTTATATCTAAATAAACTCTAATTAATTTTATTTAACAAACTCTTATTTTACTTTCATTTGTACAGAAATTTTAGGATATGACAGTAAAAAACTAAACTAAAAAGGATCAACTGTACCCTTAAGTTCTTTATGAAGACGGGTTTTAATAACGGTTATAATTAAATAAGAAAAACAAGGATTAGATAAAAAGTAGATGAGTTATATTGTATTACTCATAATTCAACTTTAGTATAAAAGAAAAAGAAATGTGTAATTTTTAAAATTTGAAAATTACACTGCAAAGGTATTTTTGAAGCCACGCCGTTTTGCACAATTAAAATTAAACAAAAATGATGATCTCGAGAGGCGCGTTTCTAATTAAAGAGCTCTAACGATATTTTGAAAGTGTTGCGAACATTCTTTAATACCGGTATATATCTTAAAAATTGTTAAAGCTACTTAAACCGTTATAGTACCAAAAGATATAGGTATATAAAAACCCTTAAAACAGTGTATATATATCTTTAGTACTGGCTTATCTCATTTGAGTGGTGGATCCTTAAAGGAAAAAACATTTTTTTTTTTAATTTAAACGTTTTTTAATTTTATCGAAAAAGGGGTAAAGGGGGAAAAAAATTTGTTCACAAAAAAAGTACCATCATATGGAGTTTTTACAAAAAAAAAAATAGTAAATTAAAAGATGATCCCTGATCCAATTAGACTGACAATCTGCTGACTTATGATATGTACACCGTTTTTATAGACTTTTTATAGACTCATAATTTTTCCAGTGTTGCCTCAAAAACGCTCTGCATTTGTAGAACTTCATAAGATCTGCAAACATGAACTCAAGCATCTTCTACGACCATAACGGTTTAAATAGTTCTAACATTTTTTGAGATATTATGTACCTTTTAAGAATGTTCGTAAAATTTTCAAAGTATTGTTAGAGCTCATTAATGTCAAGTGCGCATTTCGGAACCCTTACAGATGTTCATTATTTTTCTTTAAATTTTATTGTGTAAAATTGTAAAATAATTAGGCATGACCGCTATTTAAAAGTTTTGCCATTTTTGCACGAATATATTAAGCATTACGAAATTTTGCTTTTTAAAATTAGCGAAAAGCTTAAACTTACATTTTTTAAATCTTTATAAAAGTGGAAGAATTTAAAAATTTTAAAATTAGGAAAAATAAGTTTATAAAAAAATTGAAAATATCAAAAATTAAAAATTACTTTTAATTTTCGAAAATAAATGAAAAATGTTCAGAAAGTAGAAAAATCAAAAATATATAAGATGTTTTTAATTTTAATGTACTCAACATATTAACCTAAGATTAATTGATTTGAAAAAGTAAAAGAAAACAAAAAAGATTTCAATATTACATAGCCAATTGTTTAAGCATAATTTCAAAATATGTTGTTTAAAAGTAAAAAAAAATTAAATAGTACAAAATTATATAGACAAAGCGATTGCAATACACAGGCATATTAGTAGCAAAAGCTTCTCCGTTATATCCGGGATATCCAGGAAAATACCCGGGTGGAGAATGTGCGGGACGACGTCGAATCCTGGTATTGATGTTAAACCCTGTTGAATCCTTAGGAGCTGAAACCGAAATAAATTGAGTTTAATTTATTCAAAAAGTATTTTTAATTTTTAACCTTTATGATCAGGATGTTCTATTCTTTTAACGTTTGTATGTAACTCGCCATATTTATCAGTAATGTAATCAGCAACTCGTTTAGTACTCTCAATTTCATTTAATTCATATGCTGATAATACGTAAAGAAAATGATTAATTTTTTTATAAACTATGAGTATATGTACAAAAAATAATATTACCTTTAATGTTATGTCCTTTACCATATTCCCATTGTTGTTTTATGTTTTCCGAATTTGAATAATTTTTGCTGTAATCAAATGTATGTACAATTTTGACGTGATTATTATTTTGTCGTTGAGCGTTGACTAGAATACATAATGTAGCAAATAATTGTAATACACTTAATTTAAAAAATTGCATAGTTGCTATATTGAAATTAAAAGGATGTTAAAAAATTAATTGAATTTACAATTCTTTTTTACAATTTTTTTCAAATTTTGAAAATTTTTTGCATTAAATCTTGAAGTCAATGGAGTGAAACATAGTCTAATATCAGAGGTGTCCATACCAGATAATATTACCAAATAAATTTCAATTATTTTGTACCTAATTAAGCGTTAAATGTTTTTTCAAAAAAAAAAAAAAAAAATTGAAACATTTACTTAATTAATCTAAAAAAAATATTTGATTAGTAAATCAAATATATTTTTAATTAATTTCAAAAGGGGGTTTAATAAAAAATTAAAATTCAAGTTTAAGGTTATATTGCAAAATTGAATTTGTGTAAATAATTTGTATTTCAACTTTATTGAACTTGGATTTGTGGTTGAAAATATGATTAAATATGCAATGAAATTTTTAACTGGTTATTTAAGTATGGCCAGGTGTACGGTATGAATATTGGACTTTATCAAATCATTTTTATTGTCTTCTCCGTAATTCTTCGGAGACATATTAATAGATTTTAAATTTTCTTAGATCTCTCGTTATGGCCATTTGGATATTGTTTGGTTTAAATTTAAGAAGTTTGGATTTATCTCAGTAGGGATTGTTTCAATTAGACACAAAAAAAAGTAGGGATTTTGTCGCAGTAGAATTTTGGATTTGCTGGTAAACGCGTTTTTATTTGCTTCTTTTATTTTGTGGTGATCACAGGATTCCCACTTAGTTTCTCAATCGTTCTTTTTTTAGACCATTTGTTGCACTTCCACAATTTCTTTGGGTATTGTTCTTTTATTTGTCATTATGGTCTTACACTTTTTTTAGATGATTTTTTTTTAAATTCTCACAACATTTTGCCATATTATAATATTTAAATAACAATTTTAAATATAAAAACTATTAAGAAGAACCTTACGAAAGATTTAGCACAAAAATTAAGAATATATTTTCTTATTAAGAAAGGATGAACTAGATTAGTAATCGCTCTAGACTCTTGGTCTGAGATTATTTCCTCTTTTTTAAATAGACCTGGGCATGTGCAAAGAAAGTGTTTCACGTTTACAATGATGATATGTATATATCTAATCTTGTAACATATCTATCAATCAGACAATGAAATAGAAATCAAAAAATCGGAAGCACATGACAAGGTTTTTCTTAGATTTATATAGTTTATTTTCTGGTAGAAAGTGGAGCATATTTAAAAGACGTTAAGGAAACCTATCTACTTTGGTATTTATATACTATAATTCCTTCATCAAACTTTAGCAAAACGAGGAAGAATACAGTTGACTTTGTCAACTCTTAGATACCCGTACGAACCGTTAGTATGTTCACAGCCTGTCACTTTGCTTACAATATTATTTTTTTAATATTTTAGTATTTTAAAATAATTTGGGTGAATTTTATAATTTCTAGAATTATGGGTTGTACATATATTCAAACTATATGTTTATACATTCTTGAAAAGCAGATTTTAACATAACGATTATCAATCCAAAACTTTTTCAAATATTCTATAGTACCATTTAATACTAAGCGGTAGATGTATATTAAATTTACTTAGTACAAAATAATAAATATAATTTTAAATATTATATTATATTATATTTAAATATTCCATTGACAGAATAATTTCTTATAAGTACAATAAAATACATATATATATGTAAATACGGCGCTATATAATATACATCTATATTCTTATCATTCATTCACTAGTGACGTATACGATATGTAAATAAACATGATATTATATAAGTATGTATGTATATCAATATCATATAAATAAAAATTCTTCAAGCAACCGTTATGTTGTATATTTATTTACATTTTTATGTACTACGCATTATATCCTCAACAATTTCAAATTATCGAGTAAAACAAAATGGAAAAAATTCGTTTTAAAGAAATTTGTTAGTAAATTTGAAAAAATCAAGTAACATTTTCGTCAATTATAAAGTAACCCTATATTATTAAAAAAAGTTGTTAACAGAAATAAGAGTATAATGTTGAAGCTTTAATTTTTGTGTATTACTTCAAAAAAATTTTAACAGGTGTTCAAGTTACAGGTGTTTAAAAATATGAAATTTTCAGTTTTTGACCCCTTACAGCTCCTAAACGGGGAGTGATACAAAAAAAATTTCTGAAATGACTCATACTAATTTTCAAAGATCTAACTTCTGTCAAAATTTCAAGTTTCCAACTTTAACCGTGTAGAAGATAGAAGGGTTAAAGAATTTTGCAAAATTTGAGTTTCACATAACGGTAAATTAAGACACCGTATGCCACAAATATAAATTTATTGTATATATACTTTTAAAGCTAATAAAAGTAGTAATCGTTTGGCGTTTTCAAAATGAAGATATACCTTATACAACTTGCGCTATAACAATTTAAATATAGAGCTTTTTTGAACCTTTGGGGAGCTGTAGCTCCGTAACGGGAGGGGCTACAAAAAAAAGTTATTAAAAATAAAATTAATATTTTTGTGAGGTCTATCAACGGTTAAAATTTCATAGCTCTATTTCAAAAAAAATGTGGGGATCTAAAAGTTAGGTGTTCGAGAGCTACCTTAAGGTTTGGTCCAAACTCAACCAAAAAAAATAGGGAACCTACAAATTACTCCAAGAATATTTTGTGTAAATTTCAAGATTCTAGCTTTCTTAGTTTTTGAGTTAGCGTGCTGACGGACGGACGGACGGACATGGCTCAAAAGTCTTAGAATTTTTTTCTGATCCGATCCATACCTTTGAAGGTATATCTAGCTCGCTTATTTCGAGGTGTTACAAACGGAGGAGTAATTTTATTATACCCGATCCTATCGTACGGGTATAATGAGTGAGAAAAACGAATTGAGAAATATTAAAAATTAAGAAAAAGTTGCTATGCATAATCTTAACCTCAACTTATAGTTTTATATAGTTAAAATATTTGTGTTTTATAATCTTGTACAGTATCTATCTACGAACTCATCAAATGTTTAATGAAAATGATGATTAAATCTTAATCAAATATGAATAATAAGCGATTTATTGGATACACTATGCTCGTCATAGAAGTGGAAAAAAAAAATATACTAGTAGACGCAACCTAAACTAAATGAAGGACATTAAAGCAGACCCATTGTTTTATAAATGCTAAGTTTGCTCATAATGTAACATACTGGTTTAATTTTATTTTTAAAAAAATAATAGAAGATCAATATTTACACATATAAAGAGTTATGGTAATGGAACAGATTATCTATAGTCAAATATTTCACATGTTGCAATTTCAAAATTTATTTTCATATTAAGATCATTTTTGTCCTTCGAATTTTAATAGAAAAAGTTTACATTACAAAACAATACCAGCATTTTTTCGCAGTTTTTAAAATATTATTTTATTTATTAAATTTACATTTGTTTTATTTACAATATAATTTATTATAAAATTTTTAGATCTTATAGTAAAAAGTTTTTAAACAATGAACTTATTTTGGATTAATTAATGATGCAAGTGAAAATTAGCATAACTAGTAGCATGACCATGTCCATGATGTTTAGGAGCTGAAATACAAGTAATATACTCATTTTTATTTGGAAAATTTGTGTTAAAAATATTTTACCAGGATGATCAGCATGTCCTATTCTTTTAACATGTGCATGAAAACCACCATGTTTATCAGCAACATAATCTACAACACGTTTAGTACCATCGGCTTCCTTTAGTTCATACGCTCCTAATAAGAAAAAAATTAAAGATTTTTCTATTAAAATAAGACTATAAAGTTTTACCTTTAACATTGTGACCATCTCCATGTTCCCATTGTTGTTTTATGTCTCCTGTATGAGTATCCTTTACACCATAATCAAATTTATATGCAATATGAGCATGATGTTGGTCATCATGTCCATAAGCGTTGACTAAAATACATAATGTAGCAAATAACATTAATTCAATTAATTTCAAAGAAAATTTCATATTGGTGCTATTATCTTGTTTGTTTTTTGATTAGTTAAAATGCTTTAAATGAATGATTGATTTTCTTGAACTTTCTAACTTTATATAGTACACTTTACAATCAGTGAAGTGAAACAGACTCAAATACCAGATAATGTTACTAAATGTATTTAATTTTTTTTTAAATAAATTAAACATTTAATAAAGTTTGACTTGGAAAAAAATTTAAATTCAAGTTTAAGGTTATTTTGATTTTTGAAACATTTAATCCGTTCAACTGATTCAATTTTGAACTTTTAGTAAATTTGAATTACACAGCCATTCTTACAATATGTTAATTAATATATTTCATTTGTTTTTGAAAAAAAATATTTTTTGTTTCATTCTAACCTTTTGACATACCGAGTAATTCTGGTTCCGAAATCCTTATATCTTATCATATTTAAAGAACATTTTAATTGAGAATAAACTTTGTTGTAAAAGATCAAAGTTATTTTAGGTTTAAAAATTTAGAAGCTATATTCCTTACAAATATTAATATTAATCGGATTAATGAACTATTATATTGCTTTTAAACCCTAACCTAAAAAATTATTTGAAAACAAATCTTATAAGATCTCTTGTTAAATTCTATTTTATTTTAAAATATTTAATTAATAATTAAATAAAAGTTATAGAAACAAATATGACATTTTGTGACCTTAATTAAACTTTTAAAAATTGGGCAGAAAATGAAAGTAAAAAATAGTTTCTTAACGTCTCTTTTGACTTTTTGTGTTATTGCTTTTTTAAAATGCATTTTTAAATTGTGAAATAATTTTTTATTTTTATTAAATGATTTTATAATTTTACTTTAAGCTTTAAATAAAGTATAAAAACGGAATAGAATGTTCAATCAGTATCAGTCCCACAAATACTTCATCATACTTCATTAAACAATTAATAGTAAATTTGAAAAATTCAATTTAAAATGAATACATTGTCTTTGATTAGCTTTATGGTGTTAGCTACATTATGTATCCTAGTTAATGCTCATGGACATGAAGATCATCATGCTCATATTGCATATAAATTTGATTATGGTGTAAAGGACACTCATACAGGAGATATGAAACAACAATGGGAACATGGTGATGGTCATAATGTTAAAGGTAAGATGTTATACTATTTTAAGTTTATAGAATACATTCTAATTTAATTTACATATTAGGAGCATATGAATTGAAAGAAGCTGATGGTACTAAACGTGTTGTGGAATATGTTGCTGATAAACATGGTGGTTTCCATGCTCATGTTAAGAGAATAGGACATGCTGATCATCCAGGTAGGACACGATCATAAATTTTTAAATAAAATTTTTAAATTAATTCTCTTTTTACAGCTCCTAAACATGGTCATGGTCATGCAAGTAGTTATGCTAATATTCACTTACATCATTAGTAATTTTTTGGTAAAATATTTATTTAAAAAAGTATAAAAATACTCGTATTTAGAAAATAGAATTAAAAAATTAATTATAATTAATAAATAATTATAAATAGAGAAATATAATAAATAAAAGTTTTAACTAAATTTTTACAAATTTTATTTAAGTATAAATACCTCACTTTCTCGAAAGAAATTTGCTTTATATGTTAAAAGAAGTTAAAGGATTACAATATTCTATAAATATGCCAATTTTCATAAAAATATCCTGAATATAGGTATAAAAGTGAAATGGCCAAAATAATTTAATAAAATAAGTTAAGAATAAATAATAAAATTTTAGATAAAATGTTAAATTAATTTACAGTACTGCAAATTATACAAAACCGTACATGTATTCAAAATTGTTACAATTCAATTTCGATTGTATAATTTTCATTCTGAAAACGTTACACCACAAGAGTTTGCCTAAGCTTTGTTAATCAAGTAATATCTATATTAAGTCATTTAATTCGCTGACGTTTTAGTGGAAAGATTTCGGGTTACAACTCCACCCAAGTCGCTTCCAAATAAATAACACAATACATACGTAAATAAAACTTACAACAATTTTATCACAACATTGTCTAGCAGAGTTTCCGAAATTTTATCCAGTTATTAATAGAAGAAAATAACAATCATTCCATTTCTAGTTTTTGTGGCCCGAAAACAGTATTCTCCCCCTCTCTAGATCTGAAGTCAGACTATTCGGTTAGTGCTATTTATTTATTAATTTATGAAGGCTATAGTTATTTTCACTTTACAAAATATTTGATTTAAGATAATCAAAGATAAGCCAAAAAAAAAGCCTAGGGAAAAAATTTAATAAAAAAAGGAAATACATTTTCAAATGTTTTTCCAAAAACATTACAATACGGACCTCGGTGGTCTAGTGTGTAAGAGCGTATAAAAATACGCCGCAAACACCGAGGGATTGTGGGTTCGAATCCCACACAGGTCGTAAAAGTAATTCCCCCTTGTACATGTACAGCCATGCCTGAAAAGGCTGTGTAATTTCCTTGTTACATTTATGTGGCAGGGAAATGCACTAAAAAAAAAAAAAATTAAAAAATGATGACTGCTCTATTATTTTAAATAATGATAAGGGAAATTAGATAAAATTTAAAAATTGCTTAGAAAATAAAGATGTTAGATTCTCAAAATTTAAAAATTTCCCAAGACACAAAAAATTCCAAAAACACAAGATAATATGACAGTCAAATCTAAAAATCTATAAAATTAAGACGCGTTTCAACACTTTCAACAAAGTTCTAATTCCAAGTGAATTGAAAAAATTAATAGGATGTCGAAATTATCGCAAATAATATGAATTTTTGTCATATATGAAGATTAATTTTGGAATAAGCAAAAGCTAATCACTTAAATAATTTAATCAGAGATAAATTAGTATAAATTTATAACAAAACTTTTTC
Organism: Poecilobothrus nobilitatus; assembly: GCA_947095535.1. Lineage (NCBI taxonomy): Eukaryota > Metazoa > Arthropoda > Insecta > Diptera > Dolichopodidae > Poecilobothrus > Poecilobothrus nobilitatus. The sequence goes on along the minus strand of OX352774.1, from coordinate 39,269,993 downwards.
AGATAAAATAAGTACACTTGAAAATAATAGTAAATCACTCTGGAAAAGTTCTTAAGAATAAGAGCTTAGGTATACAATCACTTAAAAGTAATAATGAAATTGCCTTCATAGCTTTATAGAAGACTAACTTTTTAGATGAATTTTTTGTGGAATGTGAAATTAAAACAGTTTGTAGAAGACCCTGTGCTAGAACTTGAGCACAGACGATTTTTCATTACGAACATATAATCATTGACGAAATGGATACACATACTTCAAAGCAAAAACAAAATGTCCTGTGCAAAAACCAAAAATTATCTTCTAGAAAATTTAAACAATAAGACTTTACATTATTCAAAATTTTTTAAATGCTTGTTTGAAGATTAGATATTTTTCACAAGAATAGAAAACTGTTTCTGTCATTCCTATATCGAAGCCAAATAAATGCAGCTCAAATACATGAACTATATATAGGAGAATCAGCTTTCTTAGTTATTTAAGCAAAATTTTTGGAGAAGGATTAAAAACTAGAATTATACATTTTATCGATCAAAATTCTGTATATCCATCCGAACAATTTGGGTTCCGTCCATTACATTTCACCAGTCAACCAGTGCCAATAACAAAAAATCTTTAGAAATTAAATATGTAAATGATTTTCTGGCAATTTTCTTTAGTAATTGAATAATTTTAATAACAAATTAACAAATATTTTTATAATATTAATATAATATTCATGATTATTCTGAAAACGATTCCTCCTATTACATTAACACTATTTCAAATATTGTAATGAAAACTGTGTAAAATAAGACAATAAATAAATAAATAAATAAATAGAAAAAGGTTATTTTATGTTTATCAAGGTTGAATCGATTTTCCTCTTATAATTTAATTTTGAAATAAGGTTGTAGATTACATGGCGTCGATTATTGAAAACTTCGAAGTGCAAAAAATAAAAGAAATTTTTTTGAAAGCTTCAATTCTATTGATTTGTAGGTTATATACATCAGGATACCAATTAATACAGCTAGCATATTCAAGATTTGAACGGACTAAGGACATAAATAAAGATTTAAGATTCATCAAATTCTTTTGACCGGATCTTGTTTGGTTTAAATTTTAGAATTTTGGATTTATCTCAGTAGGGATTGTTTCAATTAGACACAAAAAAGTAGAGATTTTGTCGTAGTAGAATTTTGGAAAAAAGGATTTGCTGATAAAGGCTTTTTTATTTGCTTCGTTTATTTTGTGGTGATCATAGCATTTCCACATAGTTTCTCAATCGTTCTTGTTTTACACCATTTGTTGTATTTCTTCAATTTCTTTAGGTGTTGTTCTTTTACTTGCCATTATGGTTTTACTCTTTTTTAGATGATTTTTTTTTAAATTCTCACAACATTTTGCCATATTACAATATTTAAATAACAATTTTAAATATAAAAACTATTAAGAAGAACCTTACGAAAGATTTAGCACAAAAATTAAGAATATATTTTCTTATTAAGAAAGGATGAACTAGATTAGTAATCGCTTTAGACTCTTGGTCCGAGATTATTTCCTGTTGTTCTTACATGTGCAAGTCTGGACATGTGCAAGAAAAGTGTTTTACGTTTATAGTGATGATATCTATATATCTTCTAATATATTTATCGATCAGACAATGAAATAGGAAATCGAAAAATCGGAAGCTCATGACAAGGTTTTTCTTTAAGTTATTTAATTTTTTTTTGCGGTAGAAAGTGGACCATATTTAGAAGACGTTAAGGAAACCTAATCTACCTTGGTAGTTATATACTATATTTCCTTCATCAAACTTTAGAAAAATGAGTGAGAAAAATGAATTAAGAAAAACTAAAAATGAAGTAAAAGTTGCTATGTATAATCTTAACCTCAACTTGTAGTTTGATATGGTTAAAATATTTGTGTTTCATAATCTGGTACAGTACCTATCTACGAACTCATTAAATGTTTAATAAAAATGTTGATTAAATCTTAATCAAATATGAATAATAAGCGATTTATTGGACACCCTATGCTTGTCATAGAAGTGGAAAAAAAAAATATACTAGTTGACGCAACCTAAACTAAATGGAGGACATTAAAGCTGACCCATTGTTTTATAAAAGCTAAGTTTGCTCATAATGTAAAATACTGGTTTAAAATACATAATGTAAAATACTGGTTTTATTTTTAAAAAAATAATTGAAGACCAATATTTACACATATAAAGAGTTATGGTAATGGAACAGATTCTTAAGTTGCTGCATTAAAATTATCTATAGCCAAATATTCCACATGTTGCAATTTCAAAATTTATTTTCATATTAAGATCATTTTTGTCCTTCGAATTTTAATAGAAAAAGTTTACATTACAAAACAATACCAGCTTTTTTTTGCAATTTTTAAAATATAACTTTATTTATTTAATTTACGTTTGTTTAATTTACAATATAATTTATTATAAAATTTTTAGATCTTATAGTAAAAAGTTTTTAAACAATGAACTTATTTTGGATTAATTAATGATGCAAGTGAAAATTAGCATAACTAGTAGCATGACCATGTCCATGATGTTTAGGAGCTGAAATACAAGTAATATACTCATTTTTATTTGGAAAATTTGTGTTAAAAATATTTTACCAGGATGATCAGCATGTCCTATTCTTTTAACATGTGCATGAAAACCACCATGTTTATCAGCAACATAATCTACAACACGTTTAGTACCATCGGCTTCCTTTAGTTCATACGCTCCTAATAAGAAAAAAATTAAAGATTTTTCTATTAAAATAAGACTATAAAGTTTTACCTTTAACATTGTGACCATCTCCATGTTCCCATTGTTGTTTTATGTCTCCTGTATGAGTATCCTTTACACCATAATCAAATTTATATGCAATATGAGCATGATGTTGGTCATCATGTCCATAAGCGTTGACTAAAATACATAATGTAGCAAATAACATTAATTCAATTAATTTCAAAGAAAATTTCATATTGGTGCTATTATCTTGTTTGTTTTCTGATTAGTTAAAATGCTTTAAATGAATGATTGATTTTCTTGAACTTTCTAACTTTATATAGTACACTTTACAATCAGTGAAGTGAAACAGACTCAAATACCAGATAATGTTACTAAATGTATTTAATTTTTTTTTAAATAAATTAAACATTTAATAAAGTTTGACTTGGAAAAAAATTTAAATTCAAGTTTAAGGTTATTTTGATTTTTGAAACATTTAATCCGTTGATTCAATTTTGAACTTTTAGTAAATTTGAATTACACAGCCATTCTTACAATATGTTAATTAATATATTTCATTTGTTTTTGAAAAAAATTATTTTTTGTTTCATTCTAACCTTTTGACATACCGAGTAATTCTGGTTCTGAAATCCTTATATCTTATCATATTTAAACAACATTTTAATTGAGAATAAACTTTGTTGTAAAAGATCAAAGTTATTTTAGGTTTAAAAATTTAGAAGCTATATTCCTTACAAATATTAATATTAATCGGATTAATGAACTATTATATTGCTTTTAAACCCTAACCTAAAAAATTATTTGAAAACAAATCTTATAAGATCTCTTGTTAAATTCTATTTTATTTTAAAATATTTAATTAATAATTAAATAAAAGTTATAGAAACAAATATGACATTTTGTGACCTTTATTAAACTTTTAAAAATTGGGCAGAAAATGAAAGTAAAAAATAGTTTCTTAACGTCTCTTTTAACTTTTTGTGTTTTTGCTTTTTTAAAATGCATTTTTAAATTGTGAAATAATTTTTTATTTTTATTAAATGATTTTATAATTTTACTTTAAGCTTAACATAAAGTATAAAAACGGAATAGAATGTTCAATCAGTATCAGTCCCACAAATACTTCATCATACTTCATTAAACAATTAATAGTAAATTTGAAAAATTCAATTTAAAATGAATACATTGTCTTTGATTAGCTTTATGGTGTTAGCTACATTATGTATCCTAGTTAATGCTCATGGACATGAAGATCATCATGCTCATATTGCATATAAATTTGATTATGGTGTAAAGGACACTCATACAGGAGATATGAAACAACAATGGGAACATGGTGATGGTCACAATGTTAAAGGTAAGATGTTATACTTTTTTAAGTTTATAGAATACATTCTAATTTAATTTGCATATTAGGAGCATATGAATTGAAAGAAGCTGATGGTACTAAACGTGTTGTGGAATATGTTGCTGATAAACATGGTGGTTTCCATGCTCATGTTAAGAGAATAGGACATGCTGATCATCCAGGTAGGACACGATCATAAATTTTTAAATAAAATTTTTAAATTAATTCTCTTTTTACAGCTCCTAAACATGGTCATGGTCATGCAAGTAGTTATGCTAATATTCACTTACATCATTAGTATTTTTTTGGTAAAATATTTATTTAAAAAAGTATAAAAATACTCGTATTTAGAAAATAGAATTAAAAAATTAATTATAAATAGAGAAATGCAATAAATAAAAGTTTTAACTAAATTTTTACAAATTTTATTTAAGTATAAATACCTCACTTTCTCGAAAGAAATTTGCTTTATTTGTTAAAAGAATTTAAAGTCTATAAATATGCCAATTTTCATAAAAATATCCTGAAAAGAGGAATAAAAGTGAAATGGCCAAAATAATTTAATAAAATAAGTTAAGAATAAATAATAAAATTTTAGATAAAATGTTAAATTAATTTACAGTACTGCAAATTATACAAAACCGTACATGTATTCAAAATTGTTACAATTCAATTTCGATTGTATAATTTTCATTCTGAAAACGTTATACCACAAGAGTTTGCCTAAGCTTTGTTAATCAAGTAATATATTAAGTCTATATTAAGTCATTTAATTCTCTGACGTTTTAGTGGAAAGATTTCGGGTTACAACTCCACCCAAGTCGCTTCCAAATAAATAACACAATACATACGTAAATAAAACTTACAACAATTTTATGACAACATTGTCTAGCAGAGTTTCCGAAATTTTATCCAGTTATTAATAGAAGAAAATAACAATCATTCCATTTCTAGTTTTTGTGACCCGAAAACAGTATTCTCCCTCTCTCTAGATCTGAAGTCAGACAATTGGTTAGTGCTATTTATTTATTAATTTATGAAGGCTATAGTTATTATCACTTTACAAAATATTTAATCTAAGATAATCAAAGATAAGCCAAAAAAAAAGCCTATGGAAAAAATTTAATAAGAAAGAAGGACATACATTTTCAAATATTTTCCAAAAACATTACATAATACGGACGGAGGTCGTAAAAGTAAATCCCCCTTGTACATGTACAGCCATGCCTGAAAAGGCTGTGTAATTTCCTTGTTACATTTATGTGGCAGGGAAATGCACTAAAAAAAAAAAGAAGAATTAATTGAAAGATGATGACTGCTCTATTATTTTAAATAATGATAAGGGAAATTGGATAAAATTTAAAAATTGCTTAGAAAATAAAGATGTTAGATTCTCAAAATTTAAAAATTTCCCAAGACATAAAAAATTCCAAAACCACAAGATAATATGACAGTCAAATCTAAAAATCTATAAAATTAAGACGCGTTTCAACACTTTCAACAAAGTTCTAATTCCAAGTGAATTGAAAAAATTAATAGGATGTCGCAAAAATTATCGCAAATGTTTTTGTCATATATGAAGATTAATTTTGGAATAAGCAAAAGCTAATCACTTAAATAATTTAATCAGAGATAAATTAGTATAAATTTATAACAAAACCTTTTCAGATAAAATAAGTACACTTGAAAATAATAGTAAATCACTCTGGAAAAGTTGTTAAGAATAAGAGCTTAGGTATACAATCACTTAAAAGTAATAATGAAATTGCCTTCATAGCTTTATAGAAGACTAACTTTTTAGATGAATTTTTTGTGGAATGTGAAATTAAAACAGTTTGTAGAAGACCCTGTGCTAGAACTTGAGCACAGACGATTTTTCATTACGAACATATAATCATTGACGAAATGGATACACATACTTCAAAGCAAAAACAAAATGTCCTGTGCAAAAACCAAAAATTATCTTCTAGAAAATTTAAACAATAAGACTACATTATTCAAAATTTTTTAAATGCTTGTTTGAAGATTAGATATTTTTCACAAGAATAGAAAACTGTTTCTGTCATTCCTATATCGAAGCCAAATAAATGCAGCTCAAATACATGAACTATATATAGGAGAATCAGCTTTCTTAGTTATTTAAGCAAAATTTTTGGAGAAGGATTAAAAACTAGAATTATACATTTTATCGATCAAAATTCTGTATATCCATCCGAACAATTTGGGTTTTCCGTCCATTACATTCCACTAGTCAACCAGTGCCAATAACAAAAAATCTTTAAAAATTAAATATGTAAACGATTTTCTGGCAATTTTCTTTAATAATTGAATAATTTTAATAACAAATTAACAAATATTTTTATAATATTAATATAATATTCATGATTATTCTGAAAACGATTCCTCCTATTACATTAACACTATTTCAAATATTGTAATGAAAACTGTGTAAAATAAGACAATAAATAAATAAATAAATAAATAGAAAAAGGTTATTTTATGTTTATCAAGGTTGAATCGATTTTCCTCTTATAATTTAATTTTGAAATAAGGTTGTAGATTACATGGCGTCGATTATTGAAAACTCCGAAGTGCAAAAAATAAAAGAAATTTTTTTGAAAGCTTCAAATTATCTATTGATTTGTAGGTTATATGCATCAGGATACCAATTAATACAGCTAGCATATTCAAGATTTGAACGGACTAAGGACATAAATAAAGATTTAAGATTCATCGAATTCTTTTTACCGGATCTTGTTTGGTTTAAATTTTAGAATTTTGGATTTATCTCAGTAGGGATTGTTTCTCAGTAGGGATTAGACACAAAAAAGTAGAGATTTTGTGGTAGTAGAATTTTGGAAAAAACTATTTGCTGATAAAGGCTTTTTTATTTGCTTCGTTTATTTTGTGGTGATCATAGCATTTCCACATAGTTTCTCAATCGTTCTTGTTTTACACCATTTGTTGTATTTCTTCAATTTCTTTAGGTGTGGTTCTTTTACTTGCCATTATGGTTTTACTCTTTTTTAGGTGATTTTTTTTTAAATTCTCACAACATTTTGCCATATTATAATATTTAAATAACAATTTTAAATATAAAAACTATTAAGAAGAACCTTACGTAAGATTTAGCACAAAAATTAAGAATATATTTTCTTATTAAGAAAGGATGAACTAGATTAGTAATCGCTTTAGACTCTTGGTCCGAGATTATTTCCTGTTGTTTTTACATGTGCAAGTCTGGACATGTGCAAGAAAAGTGTTTTACGTTTATAGTGATGATATGTATATATCTTCTAATATATTTATCGATCAGACAATGAAATAGGAAATCGAAAAATCGGAAGCTCAAGGTTTCAAGGTTTGTGACAAGGTTTTTCTTTAAGTTATTTAATTTTTTTTGCGGTAGAAAGTGGACCATATTTAGAAGACGTTAAGGAAACCTAATCTACCTTGGTAGTTATATACTATATTTCCTTCATCAAACTTTAGAAAAATGAGTGAGAAAAATGAATTAAGAAAAACTAAAAATGAAGTAAAAGTTGCTATGTATAATCTTAACCTCAACTTGTAGTTTTATATGGTTAAAATATTTGTGTTTCATAATCTTGTATAGTACTTATCTACGAACTCATTAAATGTTTAATGAAAATGATGATTAAATCTTAATCAAATATGAATAATAAGCGATTTATTGGACATCCTATGCTTGTCATAGAAGTGGAAAAAAAAATATACTAGTTGACGCAACCTAAACTAAATGGAGGACATTAAAGCAGACCCATTGTTTTATAAATGCTAAGTTTGCTCATAATGTAAAATACTGGTTTTATTTTTAAAAAAATAATAGAAGACCAATATTTACACATATAAAGAGTTATGGTAATGGAACAGATTCTTAAGTTGCTGTATTAAAATTATCTATAGCCAAATATTCCACATGTTGCAATTTCAAAATTTATTTTCATATTAAGATCATTTTTGTCCTTCGAATTTTAATAGAAAAAGTTTACATTACAAAACAATACCAGCTTTTTTTCGCAGTTTTTAAAATATTATTTTATTTATTAAATTTACATTTGTTTTATTTACAATATAATTTATTATAAAATTTTTAGATCTTATAGTAAAAAGTTTTTAAACAATGAACTTATTTTGGATTAATTAATGATGCAAGTGAAAATTAGCATAACTAGTAGCATGACCATGTCCATGATGTTTAGGAGCTGAAATACAAATAATATACTCATTTTTATTTGGAAAATTTGTGTTAAAAATATTTTACCAGGATGATCAGCATGTCCTATTCTTTTAACATGTGCATGAAAACCACCATGTTTATCAGCAACATAATCTACAACACGTTTAGTACCGTCGGCTTCCTTTAGTTCATACGCTCCTAATAAGCAAAAAATTAAAGATTTTTTTATTAAAATAAGACTATAAAGTTTTACCTTTAACATTGTGACCATCTCCATGTTCCCATTGTTGTTTTATGTCTCCTGTATGAGTATCCTTTACACCATAATCAAATTTATATGCAATATGAGCATGATGTTGGTCATCATGTCCATAAGCGTTGACTAAAATACATAATGTAGCAAATAACATTAATTCAATTAATTTCAAAGAAAATTTCATATTGGTGCTATTATCTTCTTTGTTTTCTGATTAGTTGAAATGCTTTAAATGAATGATTGATTTTCTTGAACTTTCTAACTTTATATAGTACACTTTACAATCAGTGAAGTGAAACAGACTCAAATACCAGATAATGTTACTAAATGTATTTAATTTTTTTTTAAATAAATTAAACATTTAATAAAGTTTGACTTGGAAAAAAATTTAAATTCAAGTTTAAGGTTATTTTGATTTTTGAAACATTTAATCCGTTCAACTGATTCAATTTTGAACTTTCTTATGATTTCTTAAAAAAAATAATACAATTTGATTTAAAAACATTTAATTAATAATTAAATAAAAGTGATAGAAACAAATATGACATTTTGTGACCTTTATTAAACTTTTAAAAATTGGGCAGAAAATGAAAGTAAAAAATAGTTTCTTAACGTCTCTTTTGACTTTTTGTGTTATTGCTTTTTTAAAATGCATTTTTAAATTGTGAAATAATTTTTTATTTTTATTAAATGATTTTATAATTTTACTTTAAGCTTAAAATAAAGTATAAAAACGGAATAGAATGTTTAATCAGTATCAGTCCCACAAATACTTCATCATACTTCATTAAACAATTAATAGTAAATTTGAAAAATTCAATTTAAAATGAATACATTGTCTTTGATTAGCTTTATGGTGTTAGCTACATTATGTATCCTAGTTAATGCTCATGGACATGAAGATCATCATGCTCATATTGCATATAAATTTGATTATGGTGTAAAGGACACTCATACAGGAGATATGAAACAACAATGGGAACATGGTGATGGTCACAATGTTAAAGGTAAGATGTTATACTTTTTTAAGTTTATAGAATACATTCTAATTTAATTTGCATATTAGGAGCATATGAATTGAAAGAAGCTGATGGTACTAAACGTGTTGTGGAATATGTTGCTGATAAACATGGTGGTTTCCATGCTCATGTTAAGAGAATAGGACATGCTGATCATCCAGGTAGGACACGATCATAAATTTTTAAATAAAATTTTTAAATTAATTCTCTTTTTACAGCTCCTAAACATGGTCATGGTCATGCAAGTAGTTATGCTAATATTCACTTACATCATTAGTAATTTTTTGTAAAATATTTATTTAAAAAAGTATAAAAATACTCGTATTTAGAAAATAGAATTAAAAAATTAATTATAATTAATAAATAATTATAAATAGAGAAATATAATAAATAAAAGTTTTAACTAAATTTTTACAAATTTTATTTAAGTATAAATACCTCACTTTCTCGAAAGAAATTTGCTTTATATGTTAAAAGAAGTTAAAGGATTACAATATTCTATAAATATGCCAATTTTCATAAAAATATCCTGAATATAGGTATAAAAGTGAAATGGCCAAAATAATTTAATAAAATAAGTTAAGAATAAATAATAAAATTTTAGATAAAATGTTAAATTAATTTACAGTACTGCAAATTATACAAAACCGTACATGTATTCAAAATTGTTACAATTCAATTTCGATTGTATAATTTTCATTCTGAAAACGTTATACCACAAGAGCTTTGTTAATCAAGTAATATCTATATTAAGTCATTTAATTCTCTGACGTTTTAGTGGAAAGATTTCGGGTTACAACTCCACCCAAGTCGCTTCCAAATAAATAACACAATACATACGTAAATAAAACTTACAACAATTTTATGACAACATTGTCTAGCAGAGTTTCCGAAATTTTATCCAGTTATTAATAGAAGAAAATAACAATCATTCCATTTCTAGTTTTTGTGACCCGAAAACAGTATTCTCCCTCTCTCTAGATCTGAAGTCAGACAATTGGTTAGTGCTATTTATTTATTAATTTATGAAGGCTATAGTTATTATCACTTTACAAAATATTTAATCTAAGATAATCAAAGATAAGCCAAAAAAAAGCCTAGGGAAAAAATTTAATAAGAAAAAAGGACATACATTTTCAAATGTTTTCCAAAAACATTACATAATACGGACGGAGGTCGTAAAAGTAATTCCCCCTTGTACATGTACAGCCATGCCTAAAAAGGCTGTGTAATTTCCTTGTTACATTTATGTGGCAGGGAAATGCACTAAAAAAAAAAAGAAGAATTAATTGAAAGATGATGACTGCTCTATTATTATACCCTACATCTAAAGTATAGGGTATATTAACTTTGGTATGGTGTTTGTAACCACCAAAAGGAAGCGAGTTAGGTATAGACATGTATATATATTCTGAATCAGGATCACCGCCGGAGTCGATTTAGCGATGTCCGTCCGTCCGTCCGTCCGTCCGTACGCACGATAACTCAAAAAATAATGATGCTATCTGGATGAAATTTATATAGTAGGTTACTAATTACGAAAGAAAGGCTAAGTTCGAATCTGAACAAAATCCGTCCATGGGTTCGGATTCTGGAAGCTTCCGAATGATTCCGGGCTTTTGGAGATAATCTCCGCAAACGAGATTATCTCCAAAAGCAACAAAGATAGAACCTTCAAATTTTGTACAATAATGTTTCTTCCCGTTCGATTTATGTCTCTGAAATTTAAGAGGATTTGGTCCATGGGTTTGGATTTGAAAGCTTCCGAACGAGCACCAGAGCAAATGAGATTATCTCCAAAACCAACAAAGATATAACCTTTAAATTTGGCAGGGTGGTGTTCTTTCATGTTTTATTTAAGTCTCTGAAATGTGAGAAGATTTGGTCCATGGGTTCGGGTTTTGGAAACTTCCGAACGAGCCCCAGAGCAAACGAGATTATCTCCAAAACCAATAAAGATAGAACCTTTAAATTTTTTATAATGATGTTTCTTCCAGTTTGATTTATGTCTCTAAAATTTAAGAGGATGTGGTCCATGGGTTTGGATTTTGGAAGCTTCCGAACGAGCCCCAGAGCAGATGAGATTATCTCCAAAAACAACAAATATATAACCTTTAAATTTGGCCGAATGGTCTTTTTTCATGTTTGATTTAAGTCTCTGAAATTTGAGAGGATTTGGCCATGGGTTTAAATTTGAAAGAATTTGAACCGTGGATTCGAATTTTGGAAGCTTCCGAACGAGCCGCAGAGCAAATGAGATTATATCCAATACGAACAAAGGTAGAACCTTTGAATTTGGTACAATGGTGTTCTTTCGTGTTTGATTTATGTCTCTGAAATTTAAGAGGATTTGGTCCATGGGTTTGGTTTTGGAAGCTTCCGAACGAGCCCCAGAGCAAATGAGATTATCTCCAAAACCAATAAAGATATAACCTTTACTTTTGGCATAATGGTGTTCTTTCATGTATGATTTAGGCCTCTGAAATTTGAGAGGATTTGGTCCATGGGTTCGGATTTTGAAAGCTTCCGAACGAGCTTCAGAGCAAATGATATTATCTCCAAATGCAACAAAGATATAACCTTTAAATTAGGCAGAATGGTGTTCCTTCATGTTTGATTTATGTTTCTGAAATTTGTGAGGATTTGGTCCATGGGTTCAAATCTTGGAAGCTTCCGGACGAGCCCCAGAGCAAACGAGTATATCTCCACAACCAACAAAGATAGAACTTTTATTTTTAGTACAAAGGTGTTCTGTTATGTTTCCTTTTCTGTAAAATTGGAAACTGACATTTGAAAGAATTTGAACCATGGGTTCGTATTTTGGAAACTTCCGGACGAGCACAAGAGCAACGAGCATATCTCCAAAACCAACAAAAGTAGAACCTTTAAATTTAATAGAATGGTGTTCTGGCAAGTTTTCTTTATGTTCCTGAGATGGATTCGATGAATTGGAGTGGCAATTCGGGTAGCTGACACAAACATCCCAAGGACTACCAATCTTCGAAAATAATTAAGATAGAAACTTAAAATTTTATACAAGGGTGTCAAGCATATCCCAAGCGGATGCCTCTTTTACGTTCTTGAAATTCGAGTTGAATAAGACAGAAAAGGGAAGAAGTTCAAGCAGCTGCCAAAAACACTTATGGATTTTTAATTTAATTCGAATTATTCAGGTGTAGGGTATTTAATAAGTCGGTTGCATCGACTTACTGTTACATTTACTTGTTTTAAATAATGATAAGGGAAATTGGATAAAATTTAAAAATTGCTTAGAAAATAAAGATGTTAGATTCTCAAAATTTAAAAATTTCCCAAGACACAAAAAATTCCAAAACAACAAGATAATATGACAGTCAAATCAGAATTTTCATTTTATTTTTAATTAACAGAAATTTTATTTAGTTCATCTAAAAATCTATTAAATCAAGACGCGTTTCAACACTTTCAACATACCCAAAAGTATCAAAAATTCTAATTCCAAGTGAATTGAAAAAATTAATAGGATGTCGAAATTATCGCAAATGTTTTTGTCATATATGAAGATTAATTTTGGAATAAGCAAAAGCTAATCACTTAAATAATTTAATCAGAGATAAATTAGTATAAATTTATAACAAAACTTTTTCAGATAAAATAAGTACACTTGAAAATAATAGTAAATCACTCTGGAAAAGTTCTTAAGAATAAGAGCTTAGGTATACAATAACTTAAAAGTAATAATGAAATTGCCTTCATAGCTTTATAGAAGACTAACTTTTTAGATGAATTTTTTGTGGAATGTGAAATTAAAACAGATTGTAGAAGACCCTGTGCTAGAACTTGAGCACAGACGATTTTTCATTACGAACATATAATCATTGACGAAATGGATACACATACTTCAAAGCAAAAACAAAATGTCCTGTGCAAAAACCAAAAATTATCTTCTAGAAAATTTAAACAATAAGACTTTACATTATTCAAAATTTTTTAAATGCTTGTTTGAAGATTAGATATTTTTCACAAGAATAGAAAACTGTTTCTGTCATTCCTATATCGAAGCCAAATAAATGCAGCTCAAATAGATGAACTATATATAGGAGAATCAGCTTTCTTAGTTATTTAAGCAAAATTTTTGGAGAAGGATTAAAAACTAGAATTATACATTTTATCGATCAAAATTCTGTATATCCATCCGAACAATTTGGGTTTTCCGTCCATTACATTCCACTAGTCAACCAGTGCCAATAACAAAAAAATCTTGAAAATTTGAAAATGATTTTCTGGCAATTTTCTTTAATAATTGAATAATTTTAATAACAAATTAACAAATACTTTTATAATATTAATATAATATTCATGATTATTCTGAAAAGGATTCCTCCTATTACACTAACACTATAGCAAATATTGTAATGAAAACTGTGTAAATTAAGACAATAAATAAATAAATACATAAATAGAAAAAGGTTATTTTATGTTTATCAAGGTTGAATCGATTTTCCTCTTAAAATTTAATTTTGAAATAAGGTTGTAGATTACATGGCGTCGATTATTGAAAACTCCGAAGTGCAAAAAATAAAAGAAATTTTTTTGAATAGCTTCAATTCTATTGATTTGTAGGTTATATATCGGATATCAATTAATACAGCTAGCATATTCAAGATTCGAACGGACTAAGGACATAAATAAAGATTTAAAATTCATCGCATTCTTTTGACCGCCTTTTTTTTTTATAAAATCCAGCATAGAATTAACTTTATTAATAATAGAATTTTGATGAACATCGAATGTAAGTTGATTGTCAAAGAGAACGTCTTCTAAATCGTACTATAATGTATGTTTGTTAATTAACTCTGAATCAAATGTATAGTTTACGAATAAAAGATTTCAACTACAGACATATGTAACCGATGCATATTTAGGGACGTTGAAACTAATCTTGTTCGATAAACACCAAATCCAAAAAGTATTTAGATCTTTCAGAAGAAGCAATATTTATTATTAATAATGTTTAATAATTGGAACATATATACCTACTCGATCGGAATAAAACACAGAATCTGTTCAAAACGGCTCTCTTTGGATATTCCAGAATTAAATAAAAACGAGGAAGAATACAGTTGCCTTTGTCAACTCTTAGATACCCGTACGAACCGTTAGTATGTTCACAGCCACTCTGCCTACAATATTATTTTTTTAATATTTTAGTATTTTAAAATAATTTGGGTGAATTTTATAATTTCTAGAACTATGGGTTGTACATATATTCAAACTATATGTTTATATGTACATTCTTCTAAAGCAGATTCTAACCTTCCACATAACGATTATCAATCCAAAACTTTTTCAAATATTCTATAGTACCATTTAATACTAAGCGGTAAATGTATATTAAATTTACTTAGTACAAAATAATAAATATAATTTTAAATATTATATTATATTATATTATATTTAAATATTCCATTGACAGAATAATATCTTATAAGTACAATAAAATACATATATGTATGTAAATACGGCGCTATATAATATACATATATACTCTTATCAATGCATTCACTAGTGACATATACGATATGTAAATAAACATGATATTATATAAGTATGTATATATATCAATATCATATAAATAAAAATTCTTCAACCAACCGTTATGTTGTTTATTTATTTAATTTTTTTTATACTACGCATTGTATCCTCAACAATTTCAAATTATCGAGTAAAACAAAATGGAAAAAATTCGTTTTAAAGAAATTTGTTAGAAAATTTGAAAAAATCAAGTAACACTTTCGTCAATTATAAAGTAACCCTATATTATTAAAAAAAGTTGTTAACAGAAATAAGAGTATAATGTTGAAGCTTTAATTTTTGTGTATTACTTCAAAAAAATTTTAACAGGTGTTCAAGTTACAGGTGTTTAAAAATAGGAAATTTTCTGTTTTTGACCCCTTACAGCTCCTAAACGGGGGGTGATACAAAAAAAATTTCTGAAATGACTCATACTTATTTTTAAAGATCTAACTTCTGTAAAAATTTCAAGTTTTAAACTTCAACCGTTTAGAAGATAGAAGGGTTAAAGGATTTTACAAAATTTGAGTTTCGCATAACGGTAAATTAAGACACCGTATGTCACAAATATATATTTATTGTATATATACTTTTAAAGCTAATAAAATTAGTAATCGTTTGGCGTTTTCAAAATGAAGATATACTTTATACAACTTGTGCTATAACAATTTAAATATAGAGCTTTTTTGAACCTTTGGGGAGCTGTAGCTCCGTAACGGGTGGGGCTAGTTATTAAAAGTTATTAAAAATAAAATTAATATTTTTGTGAGATCTATCAGCTGTTAAAATTTCATAGCTCTATTTCAAAAAAAATGTAGGGATCTAAAAGTTAGGTGTTCGAGAGCTACCCTAAGGCTTGGTCCAAACTCAACAAAAAAAAATATGGAACCTACAAATTACTCCCAGAATATTTTGTGCAAATTTCAAGATTCTAGCTTTCTTAGTTTTTGAGCTAGCGTGCTGACGGACGGACGGACGGACATGGCTCAAAAGTCTTAGAATTTTTTTCTGATCCGATCCATACCTTTGAAGGTATATCTAGCTCGCTTATTTCGAGGTGTTACAAACGGAGGAGTAATTTTATTATACCCGATCCTATCGTACGGGTATAAAGAATTTGAACTTACGTAAATCAAATACTTATTGATATGTAAAATATATCAATCAGACAATACCGTAATAAAGTTTTATCGAAAAATCGGAGAACTATTATAGTGTAATTGGAACAAGAAATCTATCCACTGAAACGTCAGCGAATTAAATGACTTAATATAGATATTACTTGATTAACAAAGCATGGGCAAATTGTTGTGGTATAACGTTTTCAGAATGAAAATTATACAATCGAAATTGAATTGCAACAATTTTGAATACATGTACGGTTTTGTATAATTTGCAGTACTGTAAATTAATTTAACATTTTATCTAAAATTTTATTATTTATTCTTAACTTATTTTATTAAATTATTTTGGCCATTTCACTTTTATTCCTCTTTTCAGGATATTTTTATGAAAATTGGCATATTTATAGAATATTGTAATCCTTTAACTTCTTTTAACATATAAAGCAAATTTCTTTCGAGAAAGTGAGGTATTTATACTTAAATAAAATTTGTAAAAATTTAGTTAAAACTTTTATTTATTATATTTCTCTATTTATAATTAATTTTTTAATTCTATTTTCTAAATACGAGTATTTTTATACTTTTCAAAATAAATATTTTACCAAAAAATTACTAATGATGTAAGTGAATATTAGCATAACTACTTGCATGACCATGACCATGTTTAGGAGCTGTAAAAAGAGAATTAATTTAAAAATTTTATTTAAAAATTTATGATCGTGTCCTACCTGGATGATCAGCATGTCCTATTCTCTTAACATGAGCATGGAAACCACCATGTTTATCAGCAACATATTCCACAACACGTTTAGTACCATCAGCTTCTTTCAATTCATATGCTCCTAATATGCAAATTAAATTAGAATGTATTCTATAAACTTAAAAAAGTATAACATCTTACCTTTAACATTGTGACCATCACCATGTTCCCATTGTTGTTTCATATCTCCTGTATGAGTGTCCTTTACACCATAATCAAATTTATATGCAATATGAGCATGATGATCTTCATGTCCATGAGCATTAACTAGGATACATAATGTAGCTAACACCATAAAGCTAATCAAAGACAATGTATTCATTTTAAATTGAATTTTTCAAATTTACTATTAATTGTTTAATGAAGTATGATGAAGTATTTGTGGGACTGATACTGATTAAACATTCTATTCCGTTTTTATACTTTATTTTAAGCTTAAAGTAAAATTATAAAATCATTTAATAAAAATAAAAAATTATTTCACAATTTAAAAATACATTTTAAAAAAGCAATAACACAAAAAGTCAAAAGAGACGTTAAGAAACTATTTTTTACTTTCATTTTCTGCCCAATTTTTAAAAGTTTAATAAAGGTCACAAAATGTCATATTTGTTTCTATCACTTTTATTTAATTATTAATTAAATGTTTTTAAATCAAATTGTATTATTTTTTTTAAGAAATCATAAGAAAGTTCAAAATTGAATCAGTTGAACGGATTAAATGTTTCAAAAATCAAAATAACCTTAAACTTGAATTTAAATTTTTTTCCAAGTCAAACTTTATTAAATGTTTAATTTATTTAAAAAAAAATTAAATACATTTAGTAACATTATCTGGTATTTGAGTCTGTTTCACTTCACTGATTGTAAAGTGTACTATATAAAGTTAGATAAGTTCAAGAAAATCAATCATTCATTTAAAGCATTTCAACTAATCAGAAAACAAACAAGATAATAGCACCAATATGAAATTTTCTTTGAAATTAATTGAATTAATGTTATTTGCTACATTATGTATTTTAGTCAACGCTTATGGACATGATGACCAACATCATGCTCATATTGCATATAAATTTGATTATGGTGTAAAGGATACTCATACAGGAGACATAAAACAACAATGGGAACATGGAGATGGTCACAATGTTAAAGGTAAAACTTTATAGTCTTATTTTAATAAAAAAATCTTTAATTTTTTTCTTATTAGGAGCGTATGAACTAAAGGAAGCCGACGGTACTAAACGTGTTGTAGATTATGTTGCTGATAAACATGGTGGTTTTCATGCACATGTTAAAAGAATAGGACATGCTGATCATCCTGGTAAAATATTTTTAACACAAATTTTCTAAATAAAAATGAGTATATTATTTGCATTTCAGCTCCTAAACATCATGGACATGGTCATGCTACTAGTTATGCTAATTTTCACTTGCATCATTAATTAACCCAAAATAAGTTCATTGTTTAAAAATTTTTTACCATAAGATCTAAAAATTTTATTATAAGCTATATTGTAAATTAAACAAACGTAAATTAAATAAATAAAGTTATATTTTAAAAATTGCACAAAAAACTGGAATTTTTTTTTTGTATATTATAAAATATCTGCCTATATTTTTTAGAGCCTTTTGCTTTAAAGCATGTGGGCCATCTCGGTACAAGTATTATGTTATAATTATATTTAATATTTTTACATTATTTTTATGATATTATATATATTATTTTTGACCTTACTGCGGTTTGAACCCGAGACCTTTCGTCTGAAAGACCGGTGACTTATGCTCTGCACCAATGGTCAGATTACTGGAATTGTTCTCTGATGTTTATTTTTCTATTAAATACAAAGGATAAAATTTATATGAATAAAACTTTGAAATTACATGGTGTCGAATATTTGACTTTAGTATAAGTTTAATGTAGTAACTTAGACATGTGCTCCATCCCTAATAATACAGTCACTATATAAATATTGAAGCCCTGTTCATCTTTACTTTTTTTTGCCTCTTCTATTTTATATTATGATCGAGTTTAGCTTTTACAAAAATCTTCTTCTTCTACTTTCTTTGATTCAATTTAAGTTGAATCTCCTTGTATATTTAATAACCAATTTATATTAAAATCTGTAGTTATTATTTTTTGATTTGATGAATCTGTAAAAATTTCCATATATTTTTGGAAAAAATTACAGAAGTCTCTTTTGGATCTGCTAGGTAAGGATGATATATAACTCTCTAAAACTAAATCAATTTCCTTTGATCAGGCAATACATGAGTACTAAAAGTCATATAACCTATTGTTTCGAAAAAAAAGAGAGATGGTATTAAATGGGTTAAAGGCCCTCATAGAGAACTCGTGCTGTGTCTTTTGATAATTCCCACCTACTCACAAAAAAAAAAAATTACCATATTATTAACTTCTATATTTTTCTATTTTTCGTTTTTCACATTCTTTAGTTTTCTGGTTTTCCAAGCATTCCATGTCATCTTTATTATAAGTTGTCGCTTTATGATTAAACCCATGACATTTAAAGCAGGGCATTTATTTCAACACTATTGATTATTTTACACCTTTCCCATCATATACTTTGTTTTTCAAGTGCAACAAATTTCTGAAATATTTCTTCGTCGATCTCCGATTTTGTAAATATTTCACCGTTGTGCAACGAATACTTCATTAAATTATTATTTTTTCCGTTTAACTTATTACATATATACTTTTTTACGATCTTAATTTCACTCTCAACAAATATAGGGTTTTGCTTAGTTTTGACACCAACTCATCGTTTTCATATTTAAAAGTCATAAATAATATTTTTAGTATTGGTTTAATGTGTGCGAAATTTTTGTTCCATTGTCTAATTTACTAAGGTTCTTTCAATTTTTGTGTATTTCCGTTGCAATTACAATTGTACCATTCCTTTTATTTTCACCATTACTCTCAGATTCTTACGGTTTACTTTTTTAGTTAAGTTTTCTTTTGTTAGATATAATATTCAATAAAGTGGATCTTGGATGCTATAATTAATAATAAATTTTGCTTCTACAACATTTAATTTGGGCTAATAAAGCTAAAATTGTGATTTACATTTAATTTTTGACTCATTTATAACGGATTAGGTGGCTAGTATTGTAATGAAATCGGCTCTGTACAAATTGTACATTCAACGCCAACTTTGTTACATAATTACGCCAAATTTGTTTATAATAATTGCTAGAATTTCTGTCAAAAGACGTAGTGTCGGAACGGATTAACGGAACTTCTCAAAAGTTTGTCTAACTTGTTCTTAAAGTCATCAAATCATTAAGCCAAATCATTAAAAGCACTCTGTTAAATGGTAAGGACCTACTTTTCAATAAAGTTTGAAAAAGTTCCAGCGAAAATAAAAAAGGACCTTACTGGCTCTAAAACGTGTATTAAGTTCTAAATTGTATTGTGTTTCTTTCAATATGATGTATTTTTATTTTCGTTTCCTTAATGATTTGTTTAGTTTTTAGCACATTTCCAAAAAAATTTTGAAAAAATGTGCTTATTAGTTTCACTCTGTCCGTCCGTCCGTCCGTCCGTCCGTCTGTTTACAAAACTTCTACACCGTTAAAGATAGAGAAAAAAAATTTTAACCATAGGTAGGTCTTATAAAAAAAATAATTTTGTGGAACAACTTTTTCATGTAGCCCCCCCCATTACGGAGCTACACCCCCTCAAACTTTGAAAAAGCCCTATTTTTAAATGCATATATCTTATGTTCTGCTTAAGATTTTTTCAATCTGAAAACGTCATTCGACAGGTATTGCTTTTATCTTTGTAAATTAATATCAAAATTATACAATTTTTTTAAATTTAGTATTTAAATTTACCGTTATGTGAAAACCAAATTTTGCATGATTTTTCTACTTTCATAACTCCGGCACGCTTCTAGATACAAGCTTGAAATTATGAGGCAAGAAAGAACTTTTAGAATTAGTATAAGTTTCCTCAGAAAATTTTTTCGGACCACCCCCTGTTTATGAGCTATTAGGGCTTAAAAATTGAAAATTTGCTATTTTTAAACACCTGTAACTTAGGAACCTGCACACATTTTACTTCTGCAAGATGTAAAAATTAAAGCTACAATAATATATTTTTACGTGTGCGAAAGGTTTATTTTAATTGTAAAGGGTTCCCAAGTTGCAGCTCTTCAAAATTGTAAAAAAGCCCCATTTTCAGATGTATATATCTCGGGCTCTGCGTAATAGTTTTGCAATCTAAAACCGGCAGAAGATCGAAAATTTTATTATCTATATGAAACAATATCAAAATTATGTAATATTATGTAATTTACGATTTAAATTTACCGTTATGTGAAAACCACATTTTGCATGAAATTTCTTTTTTCATAACTCCGGCACCCCTTTAGATAGGAACCTGAAATTTTGAGACAAGAAAGAACTTTTAGAATTAGTATAAGTTTCCTCAGAAAATTTTTTGGTAACGCCCCCTCTTTAAGAGTTATTACGCCTCAAAAATTGAAAATTTGCTATTTTTAAACACCTGTAACTTAGGCACCTGTAAAAATTTTTCTTCGGCAAGACATGAAAATGAAAGCTACAATAATATATTTTTACGTGTGTGAAAGGTTTATTTTAGTTGTAAAGGGTTCCAAAGCTGCAGCTCTTCAAAATTGTAAAAAAGCTCCATTTTCAGATGTATATATCTCGGGCTTTGCGTAATAGTTTTGCAATCTAAAACCGGTAGAAGATCGAAAATTTTGTTATCTATATAAAACAATATCAAAATTATGTAATATTATGTAATTTACGATTTAAATTTACCGTTATGTGAAAACCACATTTTGCATGAAATTTCTTTTTTCATAACTCCGGCACCCCTTTAGATAGGAACCTGAAATTTTGAGACAAGAAAGAACTTTTAGAATTAGTATAAGTTTCCTCAGAAAATTTTTTGGTAACGCCCCCTCTTTAAGAGTTATTACGCCTCAAAAATTGAAAATTTGCTATTTTTAAACACCTGTAACTTAGGCACCTGTAAAAATTTTTCTTCGGCAAGACATGAAAATGAAAGCTACAATAATATATTTTTACGTGTGTGAAAGGTTTATTTTAGTTGTAAAGGGTTCCAAAGCTGCAGCTCTTCAAAATTGTAAAAAAGCTCCATTTTCAGATGTATATATCTCGGGCTTTGCGTAATAGTTTTGCAATCTAAAACCGGTAGAAGATCGAAAATTTTGTTATCTATATAAAACAATATCAAAATTATGTAATATTTTGTAATTTATGATTTAAATTTACCGTTATGTGAAAACCACATTTTGCATGAAATTTCTTTTTTCATAACTCCGGCACCCCTTTAGATAGGAACCTGAAATTTTGAGACAAGAAAGAACTTTTAGAATTAGTATAAGTTTCCTCAGAAAATTTTTTGGTAACGCCCCCTCTTTAAGAGTTATTACGCCTCAAAAATTGAAAATTTGCTATTTTTAAACACCTGTAACTTAGGCACCTGTAAAAACTTTTCTTCGGCAAGACATAAAAATTAAAGCTTCAATAATATATTTTTACGTGTGTTAACAGCATTTCTTAGTTATATAGGATTCCGGAGTTACGGCCCCTCAAAATCTCAAAAATGTCCTATTTTCAAGTTTTTTCTTATTACATGAAATTTTCAAATTTTTGTGTAAGTCACACTTCTAAACAATTTGTATTGAGTTTTGGAAATGTGCGCTTTTAAAAACCGTTGGTTTACATTCTACCTTGTTTTTTCATGTTTATAATCGACAAAAATCGGTATATAATCGACAAAAACACAATCCGGTAAGGTTGAGTGAGGAAAGGTCTATAGTAAGCTTACTTTTCAAAAAAATTATACGTAATCTTATGCAAAAAAAATTTAGGTCTACCACAAATCTTGAAATAACGGAACAACTATCCCTTTTTTATTAATTTGACCAAAGTTAAAGTTAAAACAAATGTTCGAAATATCGTTTAGGCAGAATTTTTACAATACTATTTTAAGGACATCTATTTGTTTTTTTTGTTTATTGATTAGCAAAATATAAAGAATAAAAATACATTTTTTTATTATAATTTGTTTTAATTAATAAAATAAACTGATTAATTACATTTTTAGTTTTATATCATAATATATCTATTCTAATGACTTTGTCATGGTATATCTATTTTAAAGACGATTCTTATTAATGATGTAAATGAAAATTAGCATAACTGCTAGCATGACCGTGTCCGTGATGAGAATGTTCATTATGTTTTGGAGCTGTAGTAAAAGAAAATATACTTTATATAAAATGTAAAAATTATAAAATTTTGAATTAGGTCTTGCCTGGATGATCAGCATGTCCGATTCTTTTTACATGAGCATGAAAACCACCATGTTTATCAGCCACATATTCTACAACTCGTTTAGTACCATCAGCTTCTTTTAATTCATAGCCTCCTATTATAAATGTATCAAATTGCATAATGATATAATTATTGATAAAAATGTTCGAATTGTTTACCTTTAACGTTATGACCATCTCCGTGTTCCCATTGTTGTTTAATGTCACCAGTATGCGTATCCTTTACACCGTAATCAAATTTATATGCAATATGATCGTGATGATCATTATGTCCATTAGCATTAATTAAAATACATAATGTAGCTAACATCATGAAAGCAACTAAAGAACAAGTGTTCATTTTATTTATTTTTTAATTTAGTCAAAGTAAATGTTTTAACTCTAGGAAATTATTTATGCAACTGATGTTTTTGAATTTTTATTTCGCTTTTTATATCAATTTGAAACAACAAAATTTTTTCGTAAAATTATAATCGTAAATTACTAGAAATAGAAATAAAAAGGGTTAAAGTGTAATAAAAACTATAGTATAACCTTTAAAGAAAAACATTATGTAATTGCTGTTTTTTCGTTATACAAAAAACCATTGTGAAATTAAAATTTTATTAATATTTTCAATTATCTATCAAAGAAAAGCATTCACTTTAAATTTAATGTATTAATCAAAGCTTATATTGCATAAATGTTATTGACACATTATAACATATAGGATATATTCAACATGGAAAATAGGGATGATCATAATTTTAATAAAGACTGTCATTTTTACAATTGATATAAAATTTAAGATTCTTCATTCATAATATTAAGCATTGAAGTATTCATTGGTGAGTATTGAAGAATTCTTATGATACTAAACAAGTTTGTAGAATATGTTACTGATATACGATATATGGTTGATATAATGCATTTAGATATGTTAATAGAATTGGACATGTCGCTCATCCGTGTAAAGAATTTGTTTTGTAGCCTATAAATATCATGATAAACATCTTGGGCATCGTCTTTCTGTAAGATTTGTCAATATTCATTTGCATAGCATTCATTAACTAAAAGTTAAAATTCATTTATAAAGAATCATATTGAAGAATACTAACATTATTGTTTATAATGTTTTTATTAACTTATTACAAAATAAAATAAAAAAAAATCACTTTTAATTTAATTTTTAACGATTTCAATTTAAACCTATCATTTTTAAACTTTTTGTTAATAACAAGCAAGGGTTTATATCCTAACATATCAGTATTTTCTTTTACAAAAAGAATGGAGAATGGAGAAATTTTGAAAAAGAGTAGATAATGTTGAAAATCATATAAAAGTTTATTTAATTTTTTTTTGCTTGCTAATTGTTCAAATGTTAGGCTAATAATCCTTTCTATACGCCATTGCCAGAAAAATTGAGATATTCTGGATAATGCATAAAGGAAGTGAGAATATGCTAGAAGTATTCCCTTATTAATAGAATTGATCTCAATTACTAAATTAGACAGTTTAGACCTTGTAACATATGGAATTTTTTAAATTGCAATCGGTACAATTCCATTTGTTTGTATTTTGTTATAATTTTATATTTAAGTAGAGTATAGATATAATGAAAATATTTTTTTTATATTTCGATATTTGAATATTTATTAACCTTTACAAATGTAAATTACGCTAATTTGCATGTGGCATTTGTTATTATTTTGCTATTATATAATATGTTTATATTTTTATATGATTGATATATTAAGTATTAATTATTGTTTTCTATAAAGAATTTGAACCACTGAGCGCTAAACCTGATTCAATGGTGAATCAGATCAAAAATCAATAAAAAAAAGTTTTCACATTTATTGCAGGGATCTTAAACTGGGTTCATCGAATGATAGTCTGACACTCTAACTATTGTGTCATAACACTGTAACTACTCCGTAACTCGTCGCAAAATAAATCCAACTTTTTATTCCAAATTTCTAAAATTGCTACATTTGTCTATCATAAGCAACATGTCATAATACCACGATGAACTCAATTTAGTTAGGTTATATAGGTCCAAAATTATATAATCGTATCTTGATCTCCAATTGGCGAAACGTGAATTCACTCAACAATTAATTAAAATTAATTGAATAAAAAATGTTTGTAAAATTTCTGGAAAAAACTATTAAACTCAGCTCTTTGCAAAAAAACTACACATTCGCACAAGAAATGATTTTGTTAAATATAAAAATAAAAACATGTTAACTGTTGTTATTTTTGGACACAGGGTTTCCATAATTGGGTTTAGTGAGGATTTGAGTATATTATGCTCCACTTTATCAATGTATAATTTTAAGACAACATTTTCTTAGTCGACATTGTAACGTGAACTCATACAATTTCTAAGAAAACCCTTTAACTATTTAGGCCTTTAACTAACCTTTAACTATTTTTAGCTAAACTTACATAGTATATACTCGTAGAAAATTTCATTTAACTAAATTATTAAAGCCTTGATTTTCTAACCAATTAAATAATTCACACTATTTAATTTGTTTTACATAATTAGAGGACTGCCGCTCCAAGTCCTCGCTAACACAATTTTTGAAACCCACATTTTATAACCCACTCTAAAATCCTCATACTTCTGATATATTTTTTTAAATCTTCCAAAATGGTTAATAAGAACTAACCAGTGGGAGTTTTCGAGATCGTGATAAAATCAATAATTTTCTATATAATAACGTTTATCAGAGTAATAATATATTTAGCCTTCAGACGGTAACCTCCATTATTTTAAGTGTTTTGTTGTTGAAATATTTTATTTTTTTAGTGCATTTCTCTGCCACATAAATGTGAACAGAAAATTACACAGCTTTCCTTTTCAAGCGTGGCTGTAAATGTCGTAAGGGGGAATAATTGTTACGGCGTTTGTGGGATTCGAACCCACACTCCCTCGGTGTTCACTAGGCCACCGAGGTCCCTAGTGTTGAAGTACATATGTATTAAAAAATATAATTAGAAGAGATTTTATAGACAGTTAAAAAAGTAAAATTAGCGTTCTCCAAAATATTTTTATATATGTGTATGTGTATGCGAGTTTCTAATTTAGCAGGGGTTTTACAGTTGGTTGCAAAATTTAAGTTCAGATCCTATTGGGACTTTTGACTTTGGACATGTAAGAGAATTGCAATTGAGAAAAATTGATGGATTGAAAAAAAGTTACTGATGAAACGTTGTACGGTTACAAACAGAACTGACAGAAGACAGATATATTACGAAAATTATATGAAGTTATACATGTTCATATAAGTAGATACTAAAAATAAAACAAATCTTGTCAAACAAATCAAAGATTAAAATCCACTTACAGGCAAAGTTTAAGGACTTTTTCAATAAATAGAAGAAAAAAATTTAATAGTTTTAATCTTAATTTTTATTGTAATTTATTTTTATGATTGTATAATATAATGAATAAAATATGTCTTTTTATTTTCTACCATTAAATTCTATATTTTAAATACATTAATTGATTTCATAAAATTCTTATTAATGATGCAAGTGAAAATTAGCATAACTACTAGCATGACCGTGTCCATGATGACCATGTCCGTGATATTTGGGAGCTGTAGAAAGAAAAAAAAAAATTTAGTTAAATAAATGTTTAAAAATTTCAAATAGTATTTTACCCGGATGATCAGCATGTCCAATTCGTTTAACATGAGCATGGAAACCACCATGTTTGTCAGCAACATATTCTACAACTCGTTTAGTACCATCAGCTTCTTTTAATTCATAGGCACCTAATAAATAATTCTTTAAGTTAACTTCTTTTTGAGAAAATATTATTTGTTTTACCTTTAACATTATGACCATCACCATGTTCCCATTGTTGTTTCATATCTCCTGTATGTGTATCCTTTACACCATAATCAAACTTGTATGCAATATGAGCATGATGATCATCATGTTCATAAGCATTTATCATAATGCTTAATAAGGCAAATAATATAAATCCACTAAGTTTTAAGGATTGCATTTTATTGTTATAAGTTTTATTATATCTAAGTTAATAGAAATGCAGTAATTGAATGATTAATTTTTCAAAAAGTCTACTATTTTTATAGTAATTTTCGAAACTGCTAAAGCAAATTGACTAATTTTATATTATTTTGTTTTTCTTTATATTCAATGAAGTTCAATGATATATGAAGGTCATATTAATTAAATAGAGAATTAAAATTAATTTTTTTTCATGAAAAATAAGAAATAACATTTTTAAACTACACCCTTAGAGAAAAAAATTTCTTTTTCAATAAACTGGAAAAATATGATCAATCAACCTTAAATTTACAAAGTTTTTTTTATTAGCTTTTGAATATTATGATAAAACTTTAGTTTGTCACACGGCAGGCAACGATATTACATTATTAAAATTCGATCTAAGAATTTATAAGATCAAGAGTAAAGGTTATACTGTTTTTGTTACAATTTTACGAGTATTTTTTCAAGGATTTATTAAATTTTTGTTTCTCTTTCACTAATTATTGCATTTTAATTTTTGTTTTTTTTTTATTAGCATTTTCTAATAATTAACCGCATAATTTAACCAAATAAATCCATTAATTTTTCACTCTTATTCAATTAGTATAAAAGGAGCGATCTAGCAGTTTATTCAATATCAGTTACATAAATATTGTCTTACTATTAACATCCAATAAATAAAAAATTTAATAAAATGAATATATTTTCTTTAGTTAGTTTAATGCTATTAGTTACATTATGTGCTCTAGTCAAGTCACATGAACATGATGATCATCACTCTCATATTGCATATAAATTTGATTATGGTGTAAAGGATACACATACAGGAGATATGAAACAACAATGGGAACATGGTGATGGTCATAACGTTAAAGGTACATTATTATAATTTTTATAGTTTAGAGAATATAGTAGGTTTTAATCTATAATTTGCATATCAGGAGCATATGAATTGAAAGAAGCTGATGGTACTAAACGAGTTGTAGAATATGTGGCTGATAAACATGGTGGTTTTCATGCTCATGTAAAAAGAATTGGACATGCTGATCATCCAGGTAATATAATAAAAAAATTTTTGTATAAATTTAATTTTTTTTTTTGTTAGCTCCGAAACATCATGGACACGGTCATGCCAGTAGTTATGCTAATTTTCATTTACATCATTAACAAGGACTAAAAAAAGTCATTGTATTATAATTAATGTATGTTAGATATGATATGCTTAAAACAAAGAATATATTAGTAAATAAATATTGTATATGTAATGTATTCATTATTAGCATTAAAATAAATTTAATATTACAAAAAAATAAATTTACTATTACAAAAAAATATTTTTGTTTTCTATATTTATTTAAAAAAATGGTGAAAGGTTTTCTATGAATGACTTCAGCTTGATTGCTTTTACATAATATAAAGTTTGGTTTTTAGTGCTTTTAGAAACTGTCATGTGCAGTAGTAGACAAAGACTTGAAATTGTTTTTAACAGGAACAGGAAACAGGAAAATTAAAATTGTTTTTAACGGAAAAGTAACAGGAAATTTAAATACCAAAATTCATAAAAAATGTTTTATCTTTTAATGGGCGTTTAACGTTTTACGAGGTGCCCCTTTAGAGTAGACAGAGTGGTACGTAAGCATATACAGAATATGTGAAGTTATTATATTTATTTATATAAAGTGACGTTTATGCAAGTTTTTTATATGACGTTTTTGCAAAATTTTTGTTGTGGTTTTATTGTATTATTGACATTGTGATTTAAATTACATAAATAAACGAGGAAGAATACAGTTGACTTTGTCAACTCTTAGATACCCGTACGAACCGTTAGTATGTTCACAGCCTGTCACTCTGCTTACAATATTATTTTTTTAATATTTTAGTATTTTAAAATAATTTGGGTGAATTTTATAATTTCTAGTACTATGGGTTGTAGATATATTCAAACTATATGTTTATATGTACATTCTTCAAAAGCAGATTCTAACCTTCCACATAACGATTATCAATCCAAAACTTTTTCGAATATTCTATAGTACCATTTAATACTAAGCGGTAAATGTATATTAAATTTACTAAGTACAAAACAGTAAATATAATTTTAAATATTATATTATATTATATTTAAATATTCCATTGACAGAATAATTTCTTATAAGTACAATAAAATACATATATGTATGTAAATACGGCGCTATATAATATATATATATATACTCTTATCATTCACTCACTCATATCATGTTTATTTACATATCGTATGGCATATACGATATGTAAATAAACATGATATTATATAAGTATGTATATATATATCAATATCATATAAATAAAAATTCTTCAAGCAACCGTTATGTTGTTTATTTATTTACATTTTTTGTACTACGCATTATATCCTCAACAATTTCAAATTATCGAGTAAAACAAAATGGAAAAAATTCGTTAAAGAAATTTGTTAGAAAATTTGAAAAAATCAAGTAACACTTTCGTCAATTATAAAGTAACCCTATATTATTAAAGAAAGTTGTTAACAGAAATAAAAGTATAATGTTGAAGCTTTAATTTTTGTGTATTACTTCAAAAAAATGTTAACAGGTGTTCAAGTTACAGGTGTTTAAAAATAGGAAATTTTCAGTTTTTGACCCTTTACAGCTCCTAAACGGTGGGTGATACAAAAAAAATTTCTGAAATGACTCATACTTATGAAATGACTCATACTCATACTTATCAAAGATCTAACTTCTGTCAAAATTTCAAGTTTCTAACTTAAACCGTTTAGAAGATAGATAGAAGGGTTAAAGGATTTTGCAAAATTTGAGTTTCGCATAACGGTAAATTAAGACACCGTATGCCACAAATATATATTTATTGTATATATACTTTTAAAGCTAATAAAAGTAGTAATCGTTTGGCGTTCTCAAAATGAAGATATACCTTATACAACTTGTGCTATAACAATTTAAATATAGAGCTTTTTTGAACCTTTGGGGAGCTGTAGCTCCGTAACGGGTGGAGCTACAAAAAAAAGTTATTAAAAATAAAATTAATATTTTTGTGAGATCTATCAGCAGTTAAAATTTCATAGCTCTATTTCAACAAAAAATGTGGGGATCTAAAAGTTAGGTGTTCGAGAGCTACCCTAAGTTTTGGTCCAAACTCAACCAAAAAAATAGGGAACCTACAAATTACTCCCAGAATATTTTGTGTAAATTTCAAGATTCTAGCTTTCTTAGTTTTTGAGATAGCGTGCTGACGGACGGGCGGGCGGACGGACATGGCTCAAATGTCTTAGAATTTTTTTCTGATCCGATCCATACCTTTGAAGGTATATCTAGCTCGCTTATTTCGAGGTGTTACAAACGGAGGAGTAATTTTATTATACTCGATCCTATCGTACGGGTATAAAAATCTTTTCGTTTTAATATGTTTAAGTATATATTATATTTTCTTGCAAATTTGTAAATTTAATTTAATTATTATGAAAATGTAAATTTACAAAATATAACAGAAAAAATTTAAAAACTGATACTTCGTTTTATTGATATCGAATACTTTGCCGAATCGATTATTCTTATTATTATAAAAATGCATAAATATTAAATTTTTGTTACATTTTTCTTTTTACAATATGTGGCGATATCGCTGTTACTGACAGAAGGAAGTTTATGTACGGTTTGAACTATGAAATATGTGCGTGAATATGTGAATCTATTTGAAAAAATCAGTTGTATCCATCATAGGACCGACCGCTATTGTACGAAAAGTATTTTTTTTATTCAATAATAATAATAAGCAATGAAATCGTAAAAATATATGTACATTCATTCATACATCCATTTACATATTATGTAAGTACATGCGATTTTTTTTTTCATTTAAAAATATTATGATATTCATTCAACCAACTTTTCAACCATCAAAATGGTTTTACAACTTGCTCATACACTATACAACTCATCAAATCCGCGTACCAAGTTTACAACCTAGTCCGTTGTGTATGGGCAGCGTTAGAAGTAAAAAATATTAAAAACTGTAAACAAATACAAAACAAACATAAGATTTAATATTGAATCTGCTAACAAGTATGTATATAAATTTTTAGAGATATAAAACAAAAAAAAAACAAAAAAGAATTGTTCATATAAATTCATATGGCGTGTTATAACTTATATGTATGAATTTTGGATTTAGAAAAAAAATTAAATAAAAGTTAAAGTCGGATCAAAAAATGTTCTATGACAAAGTTGTTGCTCTTTACTTGTGTAACAATTTTTTCTTAATAATTTTTCTGATAATATTTTTCTGTAACGAAATATTCGTAAAAATCTTAAAATTGACACTAGTAAACTATTACTTCCGGTTGTCGGATTTGCTCCAAAACCTTATCAATACGAAATATTTACATCAAAGCCTAGTTTTTAAACCAAAAAGTACTTTTTTTTTATATGTACATATCTCTAAAAATTTATATACATTCATATACATATGTGGATATTATTTGCTGATGATTTGTGCATATTATTTGCATATTATTTGCATTATGATTCATACATGTGCATATTATTTGCATATTAATTTTATTATTTGCATATTAAAAACAGATGTTAAATTATTAGAAGTGTCTTTGCTTTGATATACATATTATGTACATACATATTATATAAATTATTATGTAAAAAATCTTAGAATTTTAGCTTTATACTTTTCGTATAATATCGGTCGGTCCTGTGGTGGAGATAGCTGATTGTTTTATAATTGGTACTAAGTAAAAAAAAAATTTACATTATGTTTATAATTTATAATAAAGTATAATTACATTAGAAAGAGCAAATTAGTATTTATAATAAGGATTAGTAAATATTAAAAGCACATACATAATATGTATGTACATATTTATAAGTTCGATATGAAACATTTAAGTGTTTGTTTAGTGTTTTATGATTTAATTCGATTTTTGTAAGCGTTTCCTATAATTAGTAATCTGTAAATTGATTCAAATTTGCTGCGAAAGATTCTATCTAAATATTTTATTAACATCTTAGGAGAACCTATACAGATAATATTGTTAATTAAAATTTTGCTCCGAATGGAAGTCGAATCCGTAGTTTTATTTAATATATATATGTATATATATATGGAAATTAAAATCAGCTACGTCACAACTTCTTGTAAGCGAACTTAATTGGATTAGTTTTAATCTGTGCTCATATTGAGGTAAGTTATTTGGGTTATTCCAGTTTAAGTGATGAAAAGGAAATTTAAAAAAAATTTAAATTTATTTATGTTATCTTTATAGTTGTTGTTATTGTTAAAGCTGACATCGTCATATTTAATGTTTTCCATTTCCTTTCATTATTTTCTGCAAGAAATACAGAGCAGGTTTCTACCGGAACATCAATTTTATAACAATAATACCAAACTCTTTTCTTATTTATTGAATTATAACATAACCATTTGTATATTAGAAAAACATATAATAAGAATATCTTACTACTAAATAAATTCTATGGTTAAATTTTCAATTTCTAAAACGGGTAAATAATTAGCTAACAAACGAACACCACGACATAGTGAAACTAATTATCACTTTTATCAGTATTTTTTTTGATAAATTAAATTCACAATTGTTACAAGTTGAATTTTACATATAGGTATTTTTCTTTTATTTTGCTCATAATTAATTTAATATAATAAGTTATAAATTATAAAATTCTTATTTTTCTTAATAAAATATACAAAACTAAACTTTCAATTAATTAATGATGTAAATGAAAATTAGAATAACTGCTAGCATGACCGTGACCATGATCACCATGTCCATGGTGTTTAGGAGCTGATAAATAAAAAAACTTAAACCAATTTTTTCATAAAATTTTATCAATATTTTACCTGGATGATCAGCATGTCCAATTCTCTTGACATGTGCATAAAAACCACCATGTTTATCAGCGACATATTCAACAACCCGTTTAGTACCATCAGCTTCTTTTAGTTCATATGCACCTAATGAATAAATATTTTAAAAGTTAAATATAGACTTATAAGAATTCATTTGAAGTTTTACCCTTAACGTTATGACCATCACCATGTTCCCATTGTTGTTTCATATCTCCTGTATGTGTGTCCTTAACACCGTAATCAAATTTATATGCAATATGAGCATGATGATCATCATGTTCATGAGCATTGACTAGAATACATAATGTACCTAATACCATAAAGCTAATCAAAGACATTGTGTTCATTTTAATTAATTTGAATAATTTTCAGAATATTTTAATGGTAAGGAAATCTTTGTGTTACTGATTATGATTGAAATTTTAGATCGCTTTTTATACTAAATTCAAAAATAATAAACTTTTAAAGTTCATTAATATTGTTGGTGAAATTTATACGCGTTAATTATTAGTAAAGTAATAGAAATATAAAAAAAAACATTTAAAATACAATAATTAGCAAAAGTAAAAAAAAAATCCTTGAAAGAAAAGTATTGCAAGCAAACACATTCTTTGTTTTGCGAATTGCAAGGTCAATTTTAAATCTTATTTTGTCGTTCAAATTGACATTAAGTTCAAATATTTGATAAATAAATTAATAAATTTTCGTTTAAACATTATTTTTGTTGAAATCAGTTGCATTTATTTGAATTTCCAGTGTTTCTATAAAAGCTCAAATCATTTGAAAATTTAATCATTCTTTCAAATCAGTTCAAATCATTAAGACAATAGAAATTGCAACAGCAAAATGCAATCTTTAAAATTCACTGGATTTATATTATTCGCCATCTTATTCATTATGATAAAAGCTTATGGACATGATGATCATCATTCTCATATTGCCTATAAATTTGATTATGGTGTAAAGGATACACATACAGGTGATATTAAACAACAATGGGAACATGGTGATGGTCACAACGTTAAAGGTAAAATTTTATTTTTAATCTCAGCAAATTAATTTATCTGATTTACTAACTAGGAGCATATGAATTAAAGGAAGCAGATGGAACTAAACGAGTTGTAGAATATGTCGCCGACAAACATGGTGGTTTCCATGCACATGTTAAAAGAATTGGTCATGCTGATCATCCAGGTTAATTTATATTAAGAAAATTATTATGAATAAATTGCAAAAAAAATATTATTTTTTATTTCAGCTCCTAAACATCATGAACATGAACATGGTCATCATGGACACGGTCATGCTAGCAGTTATGCTAATTTTCATTTACATCATTAGTTAATTAAAAATTATCTTGTTAATCTTTTGTAAAAAAAATAGAAAAATTGTAATTAAAGACAAAATTATACTAATCGCATTTTTGGTGTGAAAATTTAATAAACATCACAAAAATAAAATTTTTCTTTTAATCATAATTTATTTGGCTAATCTATAAAATTTAAATTGAATTTTGTATCAACAATTCACATATAAATTGTAAAACATTTATCACTTACTCAATTACTATGGTCTTACACTTTATATGAACCTAAACAATGCACTGATAAACTAAAAATAATTAAGATACTATGTTCTTGACAAATCTCTTATAGAAGAAGATTGCAATTTTTCAAAATTTTAAATAATCAGTAAGTTTTAACAATTCTTATAAAAATAAATTTTGAATTCAAAAAAATATTATTTCTTCAAAGGTTACTTCTACAAAGGAACCTTACTAGGTTTTAAATGACACGTAAAAAAATAATAAAAACGAGGAAGAGCGTGTAATTGACTGTGTCACATCTAGGCCGAACGCATATAAAGTAAATTTCGGAGTTGTAGCTCCGAACCAACGAAATTTTATAAAAGTTACTACCAAGATATAAGGATATCAATTTCGCAGCTACCCGAACCTATTTTTGAAGACTCGGTTGGTATCAAACTTAACTTCTTCTAACAAAATTTTAAATACGCAGCCTTATATAGACACTGAGTTATGCCTATATAAAAAAAGAAATTGTATATACAGCCAGCTATACTCAGTACAAACAAATTTTGCGGAAGCTGTTGACATGCAAATTGATTTCTTTTTACAAAATTTCTGATAACTAGCTTTAATAGACTTTGAGTTATTATCATATAAATATAGAAGTTATATGAATGTCTACCTTTAAGGACACTGATTTATTTCCTTATAAATATAGAAATTTTATTGCAGCTACATAAACCTGCGGTCGAATTTCTTTAATTTCAATAGCGAAATTAATAAATTTACAAAAGTGAATTTTAGAATCCTTGCTCTATTAATTTTGGAGCTATCGTGCTAAGGAACGTACATGGCTAAATCGTTTCATAATTTGATTCTGAGCAAGAATATATATAAATTTTGGCATATCTATCTCATACCTAATGAAAGCAATGACCTTCCTAAGTGAAAACAAATACAAATTATTTATATGGCATCGTTATGTGGAATGCTAGTTTAAAACGGTCAGTTTTCTGTTCATTCCAAACGCTGGTATAGAAAAATTAAAATCTTTAAAATTAGCTATATGAATAATTTGTCTCAGCTGTGCAAATAAAAGGCACGTTGAAAACACCAGTTATAAAAATTTAGTTAATGATAAAGCAATAAGAATTAAAATTTAATTATTTATTGTATAAAGCAGAAAGAGATCATTGATAGTCTTTTGTCTTTGATTTGTTCGGCTACTATCTGAACAGCTATTAACTCGAAACTTTGAAGACGTGATATTGATCTTTCCAACACAAACCACTGCAACAATTTATTTAAGATTTGATAACCAGTTTCTATACAAAAACATTTAGTTGGGCTTTAAAAACGCTTTAAATGCCAAATTTTTAATATCTAATAATAAAAATAATCTAATTAAGGATCTAAGTTACTATGTTTAAATTTTCATAACAAAAGATTTTGATAAATTAAAAATTATAATAATTCACTTTTATAACGCAATATCTAATTTCGGTGCTAAGTGCTCTAGAAAGGTGCTCTAGATAAGTAAGAATTTTAGATCTATGCAAATATTACATATAATTTGCATAGATATAAAATTCTTACTTCTCTATTTAGATTTATTGATCATTAATCAAATAAATACAGTTATCTCCAACTGTTTATCGAAAATTCTGTTTTAAATTTCTTTAAAAATTAAACTTAAAAACATTTTCTTTTCCGAAAACTAAAAAAAAAGATAGTCTCAAAAATTTTCAATTTTTCCGGCAACGCTCTGTAGGTAGTTTCATATATATGCTAAAGTATTCGTTCTAGTGTTAATTTATTCATTTTATTGGTTTGGAAGTCATGTTTTTAAAAAACCATTCTGATTTAGCAAAATTTTGAAGAAATCACTTAAAATAAATAAATATCTAGTCTAGTACCAAATACATAAGATATGCACAATTAATAAAACAATGATTTAGGATTCTGCAATCTTCGATTTATTATTTCAAAAAAAAATATAAAGTAATAAATTTCTTATAATTTTAAAATTAAGTATTCAACATTTTAATACATGAGTTTTGGTTTTAATTATAATCTCCTAAAAGTATGCATTATTACAAATTTCTATTTCTAAAAAAATTTTGAAAACAAATTAATGATGCAAATGAAAGTTAGCGTAACTGTTTGCATGTCCGTGTCCATGATGTTTAGGAACTGAAAAAGAAAATAATTTTTTTTTTTTGCAATTTATTTATAATAATTTTCTTAATATAAGTTAACCTGGATGATCAGCATGACCAATTCTTTTAACATGTGCATGAAAACCGCCATGTTTATCAGCAACATATTCTACAATCCGTTTTGTACCATCAGCTTCTTTTAATTCATAGGCTCCTATTTTGAAATGCATCAAAGTGTATAATAATATAACTATTGATTAAAAATTTTCAATTGTTTACCTTTAACATTATGACCATCACCATGTTCCCATTGTTGTTTAATATCTCCAGTATGCGTATCCTTTACACCATAGTCAAATTTATATGCAATATGAGCGTGATGGTCATCATGTCCTTCAGCTTTTGTAATCATAAATAAGTTAGCAAATAACATAAATCCGATAAGTTTTAATAAATGCATTTTGATGCTGTGACTTTTGTTATCTTATTTAATGGAATCACTTTGATTGAATGAATAATTATTTTCAAAAGCCTTTCAGTTTATATAGCAATATTTTAAACTGAATGAAAATATAAATTGATATAAATTTTTAATTTAAATAAAAGATTTTTTTAAATAGGTAATTGAACTTTGTGTGTTTTCAATGCCGGATCACGGTCAGTGATTAGAAAATGCATTTTGTGAATTATTTGAGAATAAAAATATATAAAATATAAAAAACTTTTTTAAAATTTTCTAAAATAACAAAATCTTACTATATTTAATAGTATGAAAAGTATGAGAATTTGGTTTAATCATAGGTTTTTTTTTTATACTTCATATTACGAAATGTTATCAATGTTTTACCATGTAGTTCGTAAAATCAATTAAACGCAGATTTTACAGTATTTTGCTTTCAAGGTTTTATTAGTTTAATTGTTTTTGATTTCTTTCAATTTGATATAAAAAGCGAAATAACAATTAAACAAACATTAGTTTCATAAACAATTTCTTAGAGTAAAAACATTTACTTTTAATAAATTAAAAACAAAATATAATTAAAATGAATACGTGGTTTTTAATTTCTTTTATGGTATTAACTACATTATGTATTCTAATCAATGCTCATGAAAATGATGATCATCATGCTCATATTGCATATAAATTTGATTACGGTGTTAAGGACACACATACAGGAGATATTAAAGAACAATGGGAACATGGTGATGGTCATAACGTTAAGGGTAAAACTTCAAATGAATTCTTATAAGTCTATATTTAACTTTTAAAATATTTATTCATTAGGTGCATATGAACTAAAAGAAGCTGATGGTACTAAACGGGTTGTAGAATATGTGGCTGATAAACATGGTGGTTTTCATGCACATGTTAAAAGAATTGGACATGCTGATCATCCTGGTAAAATATTTTTAATACATATTTTCTAAATATAAATGAGTACATTTTGGTTGTCTTTGTAGCACCTAAACACCATGGACATAGTCATCATGGTCACGGTCATGCTAGCAGTTATGCTAATTTTCATTTACATCACTAAACATTTTCTCATAATTATATATTTAAAAAGTATTTATTTAGAATCAATAATAAGCTAAATTAAATAGCTCGATATATATTTTAAACTAATTTGTAAAATATGCAGTAATTTTTTTAAGAAATATAAATGAAAATAAAAATTAAAACCAAATTTTTGATTTTAAAGTGGTATAAATATAAGATTTAGATTTTCAAGTGATAAATTACAAAAATTTATAATTATTATTTGAATTTTGTGATAAATGAATGAATGAATTGTGTGAAATACATTGTTCATGAAATTAATTTATGACGGTTAGCACTAAAAAGTTAAATTTCAAATTGAAATTTTTTTCAAAATATTTTCTTTAAATTATTGAAATTGGAAATAGGAATTTATTCCCCATATTAATTTTGACACGCCTAAAAATATGTGATAAATTTAGAATACTAAATTTTTCTTAATGCATGGAGTGTTCTTATGTGAAAATAAATAAAATGAAATACTAATCAAATCTTAGTAGCCAAGTAGTTAAGCAGTATATTAACTGAAGAAGTGCAAATTCAAATGATACACTAGCTGCAACCATTTTATTTATTCCAATTAGAAGAAGTATTACTGAAAAAATAATTTTAAATTACAAATCCGCCTGTCGGATCATATAATATGAACTAAAAAGAAATATATAATATAAACGAAATAAATAAAATTACAATATAAATTAATTAAAATTTTTTTTTGAATTGGAATTAAAGCCCTTAATTAAAAGGAATTAAAATTTTGTAAAACTCGCGGGCTTTAATTCCTTTTCAATTGGAATTTTTGGATTGAATTGGAAAACGCCCACTATTTTATGTTATTAAAAGAAGAAGTCATTATCGGTAATAGCAAACTTAAATGTAAAGCAAACACATTAGGAGGGATTTTAGAATTTTGTATAAAAAATTGCAATATCCCCTTTTTCAGAAAATTTACTAATATTTATATGTGCGAAATTCTGAATTGGGAGATATTTTAGAGTTGGTTATAAAATCAGGATTATATGCTTTTTCTAAAATATGTATATAAGGTATGTATGTAAATATGCTTTTTCTAAAATATGTATAAAGGTATGTATATATATATGCATATATATTTAAATATTCTGTAAAAGACATATAATCTTGATTTTGAATTCAATTCTAAAATACCTCCCAAAATCTCTGAGGTCTTAACAATGAGACAGGTCTCCCATGGGACTTCTTGCTAATTGAAGTGAGTCAAAAGTCTCAATGGAACTTCTGCGTCTAACTTGATATGTCAACAAATAAAATCCAATCAAATGGTAGGTATTGTTTTCATACTAAAAATTTGTACCCGAGATTTTCGCAAAAATGCACTACTCCGGTGTGGAGAAGGCTGTAAAAAAATGTCCGTCTGTGTGTGTGTGTGGGTGCGTGTGTGCGTGTGTGGGTATGTCTGTGGGCACGTGTACAGCTTAAACGACTGAGCGGAATTTTTTGAAATTTCATATTTAAGGTTATAACGTAAATATCTCGGATTGATAAGCTTTTGGTGCAAATCGAACAACCGCAAATGGTAGTTTACTAGTGTATTTTTTAAGTTTTTTACGAATATTTCGTAACAGAAAAATTTTATGAGAAAAATTATTAAGAAAAAGTTGTTACACAAATAAAGAGCAACAATTTTGCGATAGAACATTTTTTGATCTGACCAACTTTAAAGTTTTTTTAATTTTTTTTAAGTCCAAAAGTTCATATTATATACACTCCATATGAATTTATATGAACAATTTTTTTTGTTTTTCTTTATATTCCTAAAAATTTATATACATAATATGTACTTGTATCTATGCATATTATTCTTTTGTTGATGACATAAAATTAAAACGGTAAAATATTTGTTAGCAGATTCAATATTAATCTTATGTTTGTTTTGTTGTTTACAGTTTTTATTATTTTTTACTTTTAATATTTTTGAATGAAAAAAATCATGTACCTACATTACACAATAATGGAAATGGATGTATGAATGAATGCACATACATACATATGTAAATACATATATTTTTACGATTTCATTGCTTATTATTGTTATTGAATAAAACAAAATGTTGTTAAATTATTAGAAGTTATTTTGCTTTGATATAAAATTATTATTATAAAAAAAATCTATAAATTTTGGCATTGCACTTTTCGGGTAGGGGCAGTCGGCCCTGTAGTGGAGACATCCAAACATCCAAACACAATATTCCATACAGTTTGATAATTCATATGTGATATTTTAAAATTGCCATTTTCATTATTTGCCTCTATTATGGCTTGTAAAATTATTGTTATTTTAAAAAAATGTGTAATATTTAATTTAAATTTAATTTAAAATTGTTTCGTTAAATTTATTATATTTTTTAATTCCTTCTTCTTTGCTTAATTCATTTAGAGTAAAAAAAAATGTTTGCATTAAATGAACATAAAACTTGCAGAATTTCCAAGCAAATGCAGAATTCAGGTAGACTTTTTTTTCAATATTGCAAAATAGGTAGATTGACGGCAGACTAATTATCAGTCTGCAGCATTTATGAAAACACCCAAAATTTTAAAATTTAGTCAAGAAATTCTGTAAATATTCTTTGAAATCTTATATCTTTGAAAAGCTATAATTTTTTTCTATAAGTTGTGCCTACATACTTAAGGCCGCATTACATGTACTCACATAATTCATTTTTGTACCTTTATAATCTTAAACCTGATTAATATTTTTTAGAGAGTTTCAATAAGTAATGATATATCTCAACCAATCGATAACAAAAAACCATTCGAATGAAATGTGTCAAAAAATATTCGAAACTATTTTTACATAATAAAATTTAAAATTCGTAAAAACGATTTTCGAACTGTCAAAACTGTTTTTTGTTCAAATTTCGTATTACAGAGTAGCAATCTTTCAAATACGAAATTTGTTTTACGAAAATCGAATTTTGCGGTAGGCCCCCAAAGCAGAGCACAAACTTTCAAAAAAAAAATTGTGTTTTTTTCGCTCAGAGCAATGTTTTTCCAAAAATCATTAGTACTAAACATCAAAGACATTAACTTTTGACAGATAAAACTCTTATATGTTTCAAAATAACTTCGGAGCGTTCAGATATAAAATATTTTTACTCTGGGTTCAGAGCACAACTCTGAACTAAAAAAGAAAAACGCCCAAAGCAAGAATTTTAAAATATAGGTGTATTTAAAGTGAAAAAGAGTTTTTGAGCAAACTTCGCATCATATGATTTTATCATACTTTCGTTGCTTTTCTAAGCTGAGGTTTACATTGGATAGTATTATAATAATAATGCTAAATGGTAGCATTCGAAAATGTGTTCGAAATATATCTTCGGAAAATTCTTCAATTATTTTAAAATAATTTTTTGCTTTGGGTATAACTTTAATTTTTCTTTAATAAAAGAGCAAGCAAGAACATTTTTCTTTTTTTTTTTTACAAAATTTTTAAATG
Source organism: Poecilobothrus nobilitatus (assembly GCA_947095535.1). NCBI lineage: Eukaryota > Metazoa > Arthropoda > Insecta > Diptera > Dolichopodidae > Poecilobothrus > Poecilobothrus nobilitatus. The sequence goes on along the minus strand of OX352774.1, from coordinate 39,228,025 downwards.
GTAAAGGGGTATTCATATTCTGATGCTTCGCAGTTGTCCAAAAATGTGTTTAAACCTATATTAAATAAAATCTTATTCATCTTTTTAACTCTAATTAAAAATTAGAATTAAAAATATTCAAACGTCAAAGGCATCAATTGTGAAAATATAAACGTTCTAAAATGTCACAATTGTATCAGCAACATTATTGCATCGCATCATGAATTTTGTAGTAATACAGTAGTAATACAGTATCAATACTACATCATTACTAAAAATGACGCATTTCGGAATTTACCCAATAACAGTTTTGATTCAATGAGAAAAACAAAGATTGTCATCGTCAAACGACACATCGTCAGGGGAATCGTCATATTTATGGTAGGGAAGTAAATTAAACAAAACAAAAGTATATGAGGAAGACTTTTACTTATAAAAAAAACGTTTTACTCGTAATTCAACTTTCGTACAAAAAAAAATTAATGTGTACTTTTTAAAATCATTCACTCCTGAATATTTTGCAACACAACTAACCAAAAAAGTACAGAGTAGAAAAATTAAAAATATATAATGTTAATGTAATTTACTTATTGAGCTTAAATCTGCTGACCATATTGACCATATAGTACAAGTATGTGTGACTAATTGATTAGAAAAAATAAAACAAAAAATTTTAATATTTATATATATGCTTTTGTCTAAGCATAATTCCAAAATATGTCGTTCAAAATTAGAAAAAAATTAAATAGTACAAAATAATATAGACAAAAATTGCAATACAAATGAATATTAGTAGCAATACCGTGTCCGTGATGTCCGGGAAAAAATCCGGGTGGATAATGTCCGGGTCTTCCGGGCTTACCACCACCTCCGGGCTTACCTCCACCTCCGGGCTTACCTCCACCTCCGGGCTTACCTCCACCTCCAGGCTTACGACTATGTTCGTGTTTACCTCTTCCTCCGAACTTGACTTGTTCTGCAAGATCAAATCCAGGACTAGGATACTCGGTTAAATCTTTGGATGCTGAAGTCCAAACAAATTTAGTTTATTTTATTCAAAAAGTGTTTTTTTATATTTTACCTTTTTGATCAGCATATCCCATTATCTTAACATTTGTCTGAAAAATACCATTTCTATCAGCAACGTATTCAACAACTCCTTTAGTACCTTCAACTTTATTTAATTCATATGCTGATAATACGTAAACAAAATCATTAATTTGTTTTATAAACTACAAGTATAATATATAAATAAAATATTACCCTTAATGTTATGTCCTTTACCATATTCCCATTGTTCTTTTGTGTCTTCTGAATTTGAATAATTTATGCTGTAATGAAATTTATATACAATTTGATCTTGATGATCATTTTGTCCATCAATATTGTCTAGGATACATAATGTAGCAAATAATTGTAATACACTTAATTTAAAAAATTGCATAGTTGCTATATTGAAATTATGGATGTTTTAAATTAATTGAATTTACAATTCTTTTTTACAATTTTTTCGAATTCTGAAAATTTTTTACTATTCAAATTTAAAGTAAATGAAGTGAAACTAACTTTAACACCAGAGGTATCCATACCAGATAATATTACTAAATAAATTTTAATTATTTGTACCTTAATTAAGCGTTAAATGTTTTATCAAAAAAAAAAAAAAAAATTGAAACATTTACTTAATTATCTAAAAAAAAATATTTGATTAGTAAATCAAATATATTTTTAAGATTAATTTCAAAAGGGGGTTTTATAAAAAATTAAAATTTAAGTTTAAGGTTATATTGCAAAATTGAATCTATATGTAAATAAATTGTATTATATTATTATTTGTATATATAAAGGGTGTTCAAAATTGAGGTATCATTTTGATTTTGCCGCCATTTTTTTTCTACCTGGAATTTTTTTTAGGTATATTCTAAATACATTCCGGTTAGTTAATATGGAACGTTACACGAAGGAACAACGTGTTTTTGTTATTACAACAGTTTTTGAAAATGGTAAAAGTTTTCGAGATGTAATTAGGAAATTTCGAGCAAAATTTGGTAGAGAAAATGCTCCAACAAATCGTGCCATCAAGCTGATGGTTGATAAATTTCTAGAAACTGGATCTGTTCTTGATAACAGAGGCAACATTTATCAACTTAGTGGCCGTTCAACCGAGAATGTAGCAGCTGTGAGCAGAAGTGTTGGAAGAAGATCCAAAAACTTCCATTCGTCATCGTTCGCAGCAATTAAACATCAAACCATCCACATTATTCAACATTTTGCATCGCGATCTCCATTTAAAGGCTTATAAGATCCAGCTGACGCAAGAATTAAAACCAACTGACCATGCATTACGTCGGCAATTCGTTTCTTGGACAATCGAAAAACAAGAAGAAAATGAGAATTTTTTTAACAAAATAATCTTCACCGACGAAGCTCATTTCCAGCTCAATGGCTACGTCAATAAACAGAATTGCCGCATTTGGGGTGAAGAGAATCCAAGAGTTATCTTAGAGCAACCAGTACATCCACAAAAAATTACGGTTTGGTGTGGTTTGTGGTCAGGAGGAATCATCGGACCATATTGTTTTGAAAACGCAAATGGAAATGCGATTACGGTCAATGGAAATCGCTACAGGGAGATGATCCGAAGCTTTTTGTGGCGGGAAATTAATGATTTGGACGTAGAGAATATGTGGTTTCAACAGGACGGTGCCACTTGCCACACAGCAAGAGAAACAATGGATCTTTTGAAGGAAAAGTTCGAAGATCGCATTATTTCTCGTAGAGGAGGAGTGATGTGGCCACCAAGATCGTGCGATTTGACACCGTTGGATTTTTTTTGTGGGGTTTTGTGAAATCGAAAGTGTACAACAATAATCCCACAACAATTCAAGAGCTTAAAAACAACATTATCGAGCAGATTTCAACCATTGAGAACAGTTTATTGAACAACGTGATTCAGAATTTTGGTAAAAGATTGGAAGCTTGCCGAAGTAGTAGAGGGGGCCACAGACATAATTTTTGATTATTAAACGGAACCTATTTGTAATAAATTAAAATAAAAATATATTTAATATTTCAAAAAAAAAGTCTTTTTTTATTAAAATTTAAATGATACCTCAATTTTGTATATATGGCATTATGAAAAAAATTTTAAACGGCATTGGAGATAATTTTTTGATAATAGGTGACATTAAAACAAAACGTGGTCATTATTCTTAAACAGATTTAAACAATTTATAGGGGTAAGCCAATTGAAATTTATTTTTAAAAATATATAAACTTTAAAGATTTTAAGTTGTTTTTGGATAAGTTCTTATTATATTTTGTCATACAATATTTAAATACTAATTTTAGGCATAGACCTTTATAGCTAATTATTGCTAAGAAGATACTTCCAAAATATTTAGCAAAAATGAACAATATTTGGTTTTTTGTTAATAAAAAATTAGCTGGATCAATAAATGCAGATATTCTCACTTTTTCTTAGATAGATCTAGTAAGATGTAAAGAAAATTTTTCACATTTTCACACATTTTTTATGACATTAATTCCTCTGCAAAACTTACAGCTGATATTCATATAATGTTCATAGTGTTCAAATTTTGAAAGAAAAAAAATATTTTTGGAATTAGTATAAGCTACCACAGAAATATTTTTTATACCACCACCAATTTAAGAGCTATTTAGGCTCAAAAATTAAAAATTTGTTAAAATTTGCTTTTCTTAATTATGTACGGTTGCCTTAAAATTGAAGACACATTGTCTCTTAATTTTTCACAATTTTTTTTATGGTACATTTATACATTTTTCTATTATATGTAGCTGCGGTTATTCAGTTCTTTTCTTTAAAAGAATCTTTTGAAATCTTAACAACCTTATACATTTAAATCCCATCCACATGCAACACGTTTACAATGTTCATACCATTTAGTGATATTCTTATATTTTGTCAAATCATATTTTGCAACTTTGCAAAATCAGCTGCATATAATTTAAGTCACAGTATTCTAAATTGTTTGTATTGTCTTTTGAAAAATGTGCGCATTTAAAAACCATTGGTTTTCATTCTACCTTGTTTACCTTTCATAAGACCCTCAAATTTTAATGTTAAAAATTTTTTAAAGTCAAACAAATGCTCTTTTATATTACCATAACTCAGTGTCTAATTACGCTAGATATCTTGAATTTTGTCAAAAAAAATTAATTTATGCCAACCACCACTGCAAAATGTGAGTGTGGTTTAATTGTTTTAAAAAATGTATGTGAAAATTTATTAACGCACATTAATTGAAGTATACTAAAAATATAAGTGATAAAATCGGCCGTTCATTTATAAAAAAAAAATTAAAAAATATTAATTTAATTTAACAACAATTTATTAGTCTTTAATTGAAACATATTATATAGTTCAAAGTATAAAAGTATAAAAGTTTAACATTATTTGATAATTTATTTAATATAAGTATATAAAAAATTCTAATTAATTCTATTTATTAATGATGTAAATAAACATTTGAATAACTAACAGCCGGTCCACGATAACCATGATGACCATGTCTGTGATGACCATAAAGTTTGGGTGCATGTGCTATTAAAATATTTATATATATATATATATATATATATATATATTAATAATGAAAAAATAAAACCGGTAATGATAAAAACTTTTTTAAATATTCTTACCATAATGACCAGCATGGCCAATTTTTTTTACAATTGCATTAAAACCATTATGTTTGTCTGCCATATATTCTACAATTCGTTTAGTACCATCAGCATCATTTAATTCATAAGCTCCTAATTGATAAATCGATTAAAGAAAAATTTATTATTAAAAGCTATAACGGTTTACAATCTCACCATTAACTTTATCACCGTCACGAGTCTCCCATTGTTGTTTAATATCTCCAGTATGGGGATCTTTTACACCATAATTAAATTTATAAAATGGAAGAGAATGATGATGATGATGACCATGATTGTAACTATTTACAAATATAAATAATGTAATTAAAAATATTAATTCATTTAATTTTATATAATGCATTTTTATTTTTTATTAGGGGATCGATCGATTTATCTTTTTTGTTTCCTCAACTAAACTACTTCAAGGTTTTTTTAAAACTGACTAATTAAAAATAAATTGAAATACTTTTTATAGTAAATTGAAAAATTCATTGATCTGAAACAAAGCCCTAAAATAATAAATAATTTAAAATTTTATGCATCAAATAATAATATTTTTCTGTAATTTTTAACAATTTTTTCTAATATTCACTGAATTTCGTGTATTCTGTCTGAATCTGTTTCAAATTTCAATGTCAATTTTATTTCCTTTTGCCAGTTTAATCCATGATTTATGATAATAATTAGAGCAATAATAGAGAATATTGAAAAATATGAGTAAAATAAAAATATGGGTGAAAGTTTTCATAAATATGGTGAAAATCATTATCTATCAGAATACAATTAATTAAAAGTTCAACTTTTTAATAGGTAATTTATTTAATTTTTTTGTTTAAGTATTTAATAAATTTCTTAGGACTTTTCTTAGTGGCCAACATTCAAATATAATCGAGACAATGCTATCTAAAAACTTAACTGTAGGTTTATCGCAAATCAAGGGTTCTTTAACATTTTCTATGTAAGTTAACTTAAAGGGTATATAATCGATTGCAGGGTTTTCGTGTAAAAGTAGTCTACAATTCGCTCTATCAAACACAAAAAAATTTGAATTGAAAATGAATCTACTCAATTAATTGGTTATTTGTTTGTCTGATGGGATAATTTTATTTTCATTCAAAATTAACATTTAACTGTTCATTTAATTGAAACCAAACTTTGCAGGAATGTTTTTGAATGAACTTCGAAAAGATCAAGAACTGTTTTTTTTTTCGACTCGTTAACTCTTTTCAGCATAGAGTTTTTGGATTTTTTCGTTCCCTTGGCTAAACGATATGACCGAGTGACTTTCAATTTTAAAATTTACCATGACAATAGTTGCTTAATTCATTATCACCCGTTGCGGCCGTTACGAAACATTTTTCAAATATTTTTTTCCACTCTAAATTAAAAACGTATATTAACCGAATGCTTTCAAATTTTGAATATGTTTTGCTCCTTGACAATAGAGCATTTACTTTCAAATCGTATACATGTGTACCCGGTTGACAGTAGATTAATCGATTACCTTCAGTTATTATATATGTATTGATAATTGACAGTGGATATGACTCTAATAACATACTTGTAATTCGTTAACCCATTTCGGCACAACAATTCAGCAAAAAAAAAAATCCAAGCGTATTATGTCCAATTTTGCACAGGAGTACTTTTAACCAAAAGAAAGTCTTAACTTTTTTTTTTTGTGATAACTTTTTTAAAATATCTTTCGTATTTTCTATCTAAATTAAAAACGGTTTGGTCGACTTTCTTAAATGCCGGCAAAAGAAATTTTTTAAATTAATTATTTCTAAACATTTGTTAAATTATTTCTAAAATGTTTCACCTTTTTAACAAGTGTTACCGACTTTGATTTTGATTTGATTTAATGATTTGAAATAATGTGAATGTGAATTTTAATGATCACATTGTTTTGATTTATGCTGATACAATTTTGTTTTGTTTTTTTTTTTTTTTGTAATAAGAAAAAACAAATATTTGAAAGAACCCATGAAACAAAAAGAACCCGAGTTTAGTTAGTTACATATAAAAAAAATAACAGTAAAAATAAATTATCAAGAAGTAATTTAATTTAAGCACATAATTCAATTTCAAAAGCATATTGTAATGCATAATGCATCAACTACTAGTTAGAAATATTATAAAATGTTCTGTTCGATTCGAATTCAATACATACTATTTAAAAAAAAAACTGATTAAAATAAATAAATTATTAATTTTGGTTGATTTAACATAAAATTCATATAATTCATATAAAAATTTGAAGGTTATAAAAAATTTGAATTACAAAATAAATTGAACTTTTTTAAACAATCATAACAATCAAATCGAACAACAATTGAAAAACAAAAAATTAAACAAGTTCAACAACATTTTCGCACATAGTTATTTTTTTTTTTTTTTTTGTTTAGTTTCAATTAGTAAATTATAAACACTGATATTTTTTTTTTTTAAATTTTTTTTTAATTTTTTTATTTAAAATTCAATTTTTATATCTTTCATTTTTTTTTTTTGGTAAATAAAAGTTCAACAACTTAAAAATTTGTTAAATTTCCAGTATTATTGTTGTAACAAGCCAGAATTTGGATTAATGCCATGATAAATTTTACTTTCGAATAAAATTAATTGAACAATTTCTAAGAAATATTATATTTACAAATGTTATAATAAATACAGTGCAGTAAAAAAAGATTTTATTAGGACTTAATTCAAATTAAATATTAGCCTTATATGGGAAATAATTATTGATAATTAATGACATCTTACAGACGCGCTACCTAGCAAAACACTCAATAACGGCAAATAAATTTTTCAAAAATGTTTCAAAATTAAAACCCTTGCTCCACTAATCTTTTTAAAAGTAATAGTGACTTTTTTATAGCCAAAATCAAAAGAGAGAGTTTATAAAATTTATACAGTACAGAAGTGGATAAAATTTTTTGAAACATTTTTAACATTTCGTTTTTTTCTGTTAGCCGCTACAGTTATAGCGATATGTAAAATTCATGCGCAAAATCTTTTCTTTTAGATTTTTTGAATCGTAAACAAAAAAAATCAAAAGAGACAGCATATAGAATTTCTATAATACAGAAAGAGGTAAATTTTTCAAGTTTTCGGAATATTTTTGACATTTCGATTTTTTTTGTTAGGCGCAATAGTTATAGCGATATGTAAAATTCATACGCAAAATCTTATATTTTAAATTTTTTCCATCGTAATCAAAAAAAATTTTAATATAAAGTTAGATTTTATGAATGTTTTTATATACAAATTCAGTTATAAACTTTAACATTCAAACGTTTTTCTCTTTTTTTCATTACTTCTTCTATAGGAAAAAGTCATTAACACTTTTAAAAAAGACTGTTGGAGCACAGCCTTAATAATATGTATTTAAAAATAAAACTAATTTTATCAACTTTTAACTGTATAAACAAGAAACTGCAATTAGGTTAATTTTTAGGAAAATTAGAGTAAATTTTTGTAATAAAATTTTATTTTTTCTCATTTTAATTATTGCTTCAATTAAAAGAGTTCTTAAAGTTGAAGTTACCACAATTTTCTTAAGCTGTCATATTTTAAACTGTTTGTTAAATCGTTAATCTAAACTGTTTATATAAGAAATCTTTTTATATACACTATAGAATACTTTATGGTTACAATAAATTAAAGGCTAATGGTATCATTGCGTATTACTCGCAGTTATTCTTACTTTTCTATTATAGAAAGTTTTTTGTGGAAAATCTTTAAGTTTTTCTTTTCGAAATTCTGTTTTTGCTAGAATATTTGTTTTGTTTACATTGAAAACTTTTTATTTGTTTTTTAAATATTTGGTTTTGTTCTTGAAAAGTCCAACAGAGAGTGTAACATATGTCTTGAGTGAGAGTGTTTAACATATAGTTTTCATTTTCTATTGATATAAATTTATTTTTTGATAATTCTTTTTAACTAGTCCAAGCGGTAACCCTTATGTAATATTTTTTTTTTCAAAAATAAGTGCAAATTATCGAATTATACTATAGGGGAGCAGGGATAACATGTGTTTTTCCTATGAGTGTGCTAAACTACCTTCTCTTTTTAACAAAAATACTTTGAAAAATATTTTTGATAATTATAATGAATTTATATCTTTTTCTTTTTTGTTGCTTAAAAAAGGAGATTTTATATCCTCAAAAGACATTACAAAAATCTATACTCCCTTGGTATAGTGTTACATTATTACTCACTAAACTCATCATCTTCTGTAACCAATATAATGGGATGATATACCCTAATTGATTAATCAGTATAGTCGATGCAAAGTAAGAATGAGATAGAGATACGGATATGGGTTGGAATGACTAAAATGGAATGACTTTAGTTTTAAAACTCATACTTTTTTTAAAACATTATTTATAAACTTAGTTTATGTATATACATATCAATCATTTATATAAGTGATGAAATGTTAAACTAACTGTTTAATTTTATTCTAATTCATTTCTTTAAAAAGTATAACATTTTGCACAAAAAATCTATCATTTTCAACCATCAAATTTAATTTCATTTTTTTACATCATTTACATCTCTAAACAATTTATTATATGGTTTTACGTATTTTACAAGGTTATAAATCTTAACCATATTTTTAACATCTAAATTTTTAGTTGGTCAATTCTAAATTTACATATATTAAAAAAAAAAAGAAAAAAACTGAATCCTTATAAATAAATTGAATCTTCATAAAATTAGACTTTCTATGGTTACCAAACTAAAACGAGTTCACAACTGGAAAGACGATATAGTCCTAACTATTTGGATTCAAAAAATCTTCCTGAACAAGCAGATATTTAATCTATACATAGACTTATTGTTTTATATTTTAAATTATATTACATATATATTATAATCCATTAATAACCCATTTATAAATTAAATTTAATAAAAATAGTCTTTAATAAATTAACTGTAAAATGCTTAAATTAATTTTGTTTTAAAAATTAAATTTTAATAGCTTTAGTTTTAAAACTTATTCTGATCATTTCTTTTTAAAATATTGTAGTTTAATCAAGATATTATAGATATATACATAATATATTCACTTGTTATATTCCACAGAGCATAATTTGTTAACAAGTGAGGAATCAGTTATCAAACATTATTATATGTGAGGAATCAGTTATGAAACATGTTATTATATGTTAATACTCCAATAAAAAAGAAGGACGCTACACTTAAGAAATAACAAAAAAAAACATATTGAGAATGACTCCAGACTGATTACTGAAACCCCCAAGGCACCGCTACGAAAATACGATCGACCGCCGTTTTCAATAACTGGCGACAAACAATTCTTCTGAAACTGAATAAAATTAATATATCCTGGAAAAATGTCAAAATAATAGCCACGAACCAAGTTCGATAGAAATATCTAATAGAGGTCCTATATGCCTCCAAGAGAAGAACATAATGTATTATCATAATTATAATTAATAATAATTTATTAAAATAAATTTTATAATTTTCATTTTTAATATTATTTAAAAAATTATTTGATTACATGTAATTGATGTTATATTAATAATCCTTTAATTTTATTATCAACATTAAAATTATTGTTGCAAATTATGTATCCAATACTGTATTAATTTTATTAAACTTTGCTCTAATAGGTCAAATCGGTTCAATTTCTTTTATAAATTAATTTTATGTTTAACTATCAACTATTTTTAAATTGTTTAAACATCTTTATTTTTGGTACATTTATTATTACAACAGATCAGGTTTATAATTTTAATTTAATAATTTTCGTTTTTTCGTTTTTTTTTTTTTTTTGGTTTTTCCTCTCAAAAATTTTTTGACATGATTATAATTTTTATTTAAAAAAAAAAAAAAAAGATCTGATAAAAAAAAAGTTGAATACAATCTATAAAAGAAAAAGAAAAAAAAATATTAAAAAATTGAACATTTTTTTTTTTTATTTTTTGAAAAATTTAAGAAAATGACTATTTTGTAAAATAATGAAAAGAAAAAAATAAAATATGAAGGAGATTTACTTTACGATTTTGGTTTGTTAACTTTACCATATTTATTAATTGAAAACATTGTAAAAGCCATGATATGTTACTACTTCTTTCTAAGTCAATTAACCGGGTAATATTTTCGAATTACTCGAAAAATTTTTTTTTTTTATTTTTATAAAGTAATTTACACTTAAATTTTGTTTTGTTTTTGTTTTTTGGTTTTTTTTTTTTTTCTGTTGTTGTCACTATTGTGTTTTTTTACAGTCATTACAAATAAATAAATAACAAGATGACTTGACGCCAACCATATCGAAATGATTTTATTCGTATGAAAATAATGATTAAAAATATTATATGTAAAAGTTGTTCTGAAGATCTATAGGAATATAATTAGAAAATTAATATAAAAATATTCTTTTGTAATTTTAAATCAAAAAAAAAAAAAAAAATGCAATAATAAAATAAATTTCTATGTTATCTTTTAGTTTTTTTAAAGTTTTTGGGTTACATAAGTGTTATTAGGTTTAAAATGTAGGCGAAAAGGAGAATAATTGACACTAAAAAAATGTTAGTTAATTCCGTTATTTTTTTAATAATAAATAGCATTTAAAACAGCTTTAAATGATATTCATGTTGATAAAAAATTTAATAATTTTTAATTTCAGACTCCAATAAATGCCATTCTAAAAGATCTAGAAATCTGATTGACAAAGTTTTAGAAGGGAAATTTATTAACCTATTAAATTTTGTACTTTGCTTTATTCTATTTTATATAATCTCGATTTTATAGACAAAAATCTAAATAAAATTATTTAAAGAGAGAAAAATATTTTTAAGACCCCATATATCTCCCAAACGACTAAGAATACACCCCATATCTAAAATAATTTTTTGTTAGTTTTGAACTCTAAAATATCCTTTAGTTTTGTGATAGGTTTTTCGCTAAACACCATATATAAACGATAATTATAATAGTTGGTGTACATAATTACGATAATTATGAGCTAAAATTATAAAGAACGAAAAGCTAATACATAGATTAAAAGAGAATTTATGTTACATGTAATTTTATTAAAATCTATTTATTTAAATTCCCAACTAATACATTTGGGACTATGGTGTAAAAAATTGAAGATTTGGCAGTTAAGATACATAAATATTATTTTAACTATATTTATTATTTTATTTTAAAATAAAAAAAAACTGTTTTTAATTTTACTCTTCTAATTTTTTATAAAATATTTTTTTTTTTTTTGTTTTTTGTTGACAACTTTTATTTTAGGTCAATTTTAACCCTTTTGAAAATTTTCCTTTCATTCAAATAAGAAAATGACATTACAAACAAAATAAGTGGAATTTAGGTACCTAATAGTTTTAGTGATATATAAAGAAAAATATCTTTAAATAATTTTTAATTTTTTTTTCTTAACTGACAAAAAATTATAAATGATGTATTGAAAACGTTGAATTCAAGCGGAATAAAACTGAACGCACAATTGAAAGATGAAGAAGACAACAAAATAACGACAACGATATTAAAAGTAAATCTGATGGAAAAAAAAAAAAGTTGAACTTGAATAGTGACTTTTTTTTTCTTTTTTATTCTTTTTTATACCCAATAGTGTAAACTGTAAACTATTAAGAGAATTGATTTGAAACTTGACGCTAAATTGTAACGTTAAATGAATTAAGTGGAAATGCATATACGAGTATAAAATATATTGCATACATATATATAAATAACTTAATGTACAATATATACATTTATGTATCTAATATTGTTAACATATGTGAAATATAAATATACCGTTAAAATTTTGTTATACTGTAAGATCAAGGTGAAGCAGATGTTAAAGCGTTTTTTTTTATTTTTTATTTTTTATTTTTTTTTTTTGCTGTTGCAATTGTTATTATTAAACTAACTTTTCTTGTGCAAAAATTTTAATCAAACGTTATTATAACCTTAGCTGAGATCCAGTTTTATTTATTTAATAAATATATATATATTTTTTTTTATTTGTATTACAGACTTGAAAAGTTTGAATAAAAAATAATGTCAATGGACAGGAATTTAGTTGCAATGAATTTAAATATAAACAAAATTATTTTATCTGATCTTTAGAGAGATTTGTTAGTTTTATTTCAGGGGTAAGTTTTTTTTTTATAAAAGATAATAATCTTTTTAATTTCACATCATTTGTTAGAAGTTTGGAAAGTACTTTTATACTTTTCTGTTGTAAATACGTTGAAATACAATGAAAACATGTGTAGAAATATTTTATTTAGGTATTAGGTACGAGTATTATTATTCTTCATTATTATTTTATTTATTTCCTCATATTTAAATATACATAAAAATTAAAGTCACTACAATATGCGCTACGATTTGTACTTTGTTTGAAGAAAATTTTGATAAATATGTTTTCGACTTTTAAAACTTTATATCTTATTACCTGATTCAAAGTTTCCTGTATTACTAATAAAAACTAATAAATAATTATATTGAAAATTTGTTCTTATCTATAGTAGTAAAATATGGATGATATTCAACAACATCACCCAAAAACTTCAGAGGTTACCTAATCGCTGTCTACGCATTATATTACTTGCGTAGAATATTCTGGTCTAAGCAACGAAAATCTGTAGAGACTTATACAAGAGGAAACCATACTGAAACAAGAAAGAAGAAATGTAGGTGAATAGGTCACATGCTAAGATAAATTCACGAAAACATAAGCCGCATGACCTTGGAGTGGAATCTCCAAGGAAGTAGCCCAATATACCTGGAGACACACCGCAATTGCTTGATGCACCGAACTCAAGCAATGCAGCCTCACATGACAGAATGTAAAAACATCAGCAGGTATTCGGGCTACTAAAACACTTCTGAAGACGCACCATAAAAGACGAACGAAAGTAATGCCACCTTACATGAGAGAATGCAAAAACAGCAGTAGCAAATCGTGTGAAATGGCAATGTCAAATGAAAATCCTATGCTCCTTCGCAGAGTGAAATGTAAAAAAAATATTCGAAATTTGAACAAAATCAAAAGATCTAATATTGATAAACATATTTCTTAAAGTGATGGATAATATAATTTGATTTTTGATTGAGATATTTATAAAAAAAAGTTCTTTGAGCACAATTTAATATACCTATTTAGTAGTGATTTAATAAATTTAAGTCAATTAACTATAATTTTATATGAATATTGGATGTATGACCTCACATTTTTCGAACGCATTATTCTCTCATTATTAGTAAGTGAAGCATTTTTGGAATGTACATGTTCAAAAATTAATTAATAAATAAATATAATTTTATTATTGGTTGCAGATCAATAACTTTGGAAAATCTATATTGTAATATATTAAAAAATTAAATTCTGTACATCGAAAAATTTATAAAGTATATAATTGAAATGTATAACGAATTAATACTTTATATAAATAACAAAGGATTAAGTTATATTTATAATGTATTTTAAATTTTGTACTTAAATTCTAAAGTTCTTAAGTTTTTGCTTACAATTTATAGAAAATTTATAATATTATTTTCTTAAAAAACTATGTATATATATATATATATATATATATATATATATTAAATTTATATGTTAAATATATATTTATATACATATATGTATCTGATATATTCCTCCAACAACATTTAATATTAAATATATATATTTAGTTTTTTTTTTTTTTTTTTGTATGTATCTTCAATTTTCCCATTTATTGTGTTTTTTTATTTTATTTTTTTTTTTTTTTCAACAAAAACTATTAGAAATGGAAAATTTTGTCAGATCTTGTTTCTTTAATATAAATACCAATTGAGTTGATTTGTTTTAATCTAATTAGTTTTCTGTCCTTGAATTGATAACATTCGTACAGTGAAAAAAAAAAAAAAAATTTTTTTAAGAAAAAAACATATACCTAGTTAAAGTGTTTATGAGAAAAAAGAAAAGTGAACAAATGTAAATAAAAAGACATTAAATATCAAAATTTTAAACGGTTTTTTTTTTTTTTTTTATTTGTGTAATTTCGGTATAATTTTAAAATTTATTTAAAAAAAAAAAATTAAATAAAAGAAAGAAAATAGAAAGGATTAAATAATTTCTTATTTTTTTTATTTCAAAGGATAATTAATCTTTTTTCAAAATGTGGTTGATTGTAAGTATTTTGTTTTTTTTTTTCTGTTTTTTTTTTTTTTTGTAACGGATTTTCCAACAATTTACAACTAAATTATATCAAAAGTGAAACTTTTTCATTTTCTTTTTTATGTTTTTTTACTATTTTTTTACTGTTACCATTTTTTTTTTTTTGTTTTGTTTTTGTAAGAAAAGGACTTTCACTTTAGAAAAGTGAAAGTTAAAAATTAAAAAAAAAAAAAAATAAAAACAAAATTAAAAGTAAAATTGAAGAAAAAAACAAAAATAGCTTATATAAAATAAAAATACATTAGATTAAGTTAATTAATTTATTAATGTGAATATAAAATTAAATAAAACTGTGAATTTCTTTTTTATTAAAAACAAAAAAAAAAAACTAAAACTAAATATTGTGAATTGATAATTGAACTTGATAAGTTCAATGAACTGTCAAAAAATAAAGGACTGTCTTTAGCGATTTAAGTGAAAAATATTTAATTATAATTTTTTTATGTTTTTTTTTTTTGTTTTAACTTATTAAATACTTAAGTATAAAAACAAAACCAATTCTGTGATTTATATTTAATTGTTATTACACTTTTTTTGTTTTTAAAATAAATTCAAATAAAATTCAAATAGTTTAAATATAACTTGATTATTAACTTGACATTCAATTAATTATAGGAAGTCTAACGTCTATGCACATTTTTCTTTGTAATTATTGTATCAACAATTTAACAAGTGGTTATTTAGAGTTGGGGTGAATGTTAATGTCATTAGGATTTTGTAAGGAAGTTAGCTTGGTAAAACAAAAAAAAAAAAAAATTTAAAAATGTGTGAAATCATAAAAATAAGAAAAAAAAACAACGATAAATGATTGAAAAAGTGATTGAACTTTAACAAATAAAATGTGTACAGGAAATTATGTTTATTAATTGAACGTGATTAATATCATTAAATTAATTGCCATAAAGAAGGACATTGACTTTATTTACTTTATTATTTAATTAATTTTTTTTTTTTTTGTGTTTGTAGACTATGAATTTATGATTTTTATTAGATTAGTAAATACAAATATTAATTTTATTATAATTGTAATGATTTAAGTAATTTAAGTCCTAAAATTGGTTAAGTAGGCAAATTTTATAAAACATAATATTATACATTATAATAGATACATAATATACACTTTTTTTTTTTATTTAATTAAAACAATCAACTGTCAATACACATAATAAAATAAAGACGCATTATAAAGTTAAATATAATTTTTTTTTTTTTTTAATGCATTTCTCTGCTACATAAATGTAGACAGGAAATTACACAGCCTTTCCTGTTCAGGCGTGGCTGTAAATGTCGTAAAGGGGAATAACTCTTACGACGTGTGTGGGATTCGAACCCACACTCCCTCGGTACGCTCCTACCCACTAAGCCACCACCGAGGCCCCCAATATAATTTTTATTGCATCCTTTATTTTTTTCTTTTTTGTTCCTTATTAACATTTGATTTGCAAAAATTTTTTATATAAATAAATTTAATATACATATCAATTTTTATTACATTCAAGTAGAAATTATATTTTAATTTAGGCGAGGTTATCTGGTCGTATACTCGTATAGAATTTTGCAATTAAATTTTTTCTTATTCGTTTACAGTTTAGAAAAAGGATATACAATTTAATCTATGACAGATTAGCGATCTATACACTTACGATAATTGTAATTCCTGTGATATCTTATAATAAATGTAAAAACTTTTCTAAGATTTATTTAATTTTAAGAAACTTTTAGTATAACAATAGTCATAATATTAAATACCTTATAAAATATATATAGAACATTTTATTTTTAAGAGTGTGTAGAGTAGAGATAGTCAAGTAGAGATTTTTTCTTTTTTTTATACTGTTCTTGTCTATAAGTCCTAAATTTGAAGTTTGAATAAAATATATGTTATAAATAAAATTTATTTTTCTAATCTAGATCATTAATAGTTACTAGTTACTAGTTACAATCATTAATAGTTTAAACATAAGCAGGATCAGATAACGAATAACTGCATATTCGTTATCTGATCCTGCTTATGTTTAAACTAGTAATGATTGAAATAAATTTTGGAATAATTCATGACTACAATAGTATTCATGAATTTTAAAAATTGATTTTAATAATATTATTTTTAGGTATATTATATTATTTAAGTTGAAATACGATATATATATATAAATATTTTATTTTAAATATACGAAATATTATTTAACTATAACATAGGTTTTAGCTACTGAAAATTATAAAATTATAAGATTTTAGAAGAAACTTTACAGTTATGTGTTTTAAAATATCAAAGCCTAATAAAATAAATAAAAAATTATTTCAAAAAAACATTTTTTTTTTTATAAATCTGAACTAAAAAATAGAAAATAGAAAATTTAGTAGCGAATTTTTCTATAATTTTCAAAATTATATTGTTACAATCCAGGATTCCTTTAAAAAAATTTTCTCCAATATAGAAAATTCTTGTATTGTAAAGTTTGCGAAATCAAAAAGAAAAACTTGCCGTTACTTAAAAAATTTTAGTTGTGTTATGCATATACATATATACCTTTCTAACTTTAAGAGAAAAGATTTCCAATGTAATTACAAGTTTTCTATTCAATACAAGAACTTCATTTTAAGTGCAAGTTTTCATTTTAAGTTCAAGTATTTCCTTTTCAAATGAAAGTTTTTGTGTTTTCATAATTTGTTATAAATAATTATGTATACATATATATAATTATATGTATATGATACTTTAAAAAATTTTTTAGACAGGCTACGAGACAGATAAATAAGTTTTTTTTTTTATAAAATTTGAAACAATGCCATTTTAATCAAACAAATCTTTTAAAAGAAAGGAAAGTTGCTCTATAAATAAAAAAATACTTAAACTTAAAAAGGAAATTCTGAATTTAAAAAGTAAATGCTTGCACTTAAATTGTAAATACTTTTTCCTTAAGTAAAAAAAGTACTTGTATATTGATTCCGGTTTAATTTTTTTCATTTTACAGACTTTATTATTTTATGTAGTGCAAACGCGATTACGCGTTGACGTTCAGTTGAAAATCAGTCTAGGGAAAGAGGATAGTTTTTTGATCGGTATACATTTAAATGTGGAATCTGACACTATTTTTACATACACACTTATCTCAAGGATTATAAAAGATTTCATCACCTTTTCAGCATCCTAAAAAAAAAAAAAATTTCTTTTATGTAAAAATTTCTGTAATTAATTCTGTAATGTTATAAAATGAATAGTTAATTTTCTTAATTTCATTAACTATATATTTTTTTTTTTTTTTTTTTGTATAATTATATTAAATTTATGTTTATGTCGAAAATTTCAAGTTTGTAAAGGTAAGTATAACTAAAATACTTTTCTAGATTTCAACATCTAATCCAAACCTAATCCATCTAATCCATATAGTAAGTTAATAAAAAGCTGGAAAAAAGGGAAATATTTCATAATATTTTCATCTTATAAAAATTTTGCATATAAATGTATACTTATTTAAGTTATAAATAAAATGAATATTAAACTAATATTGAGAAAAACAAAATATGATGAAAAAAATATGGAATACATGACTTTAATTTTTAAATTCAAGTCTGTAAAATTGTTTTCTAAAGTCTTATACAAAAACAAGGAAAAATTATAAAAAAAAAAACTTTACTTTAAAAATAGTATTTTTTATTTTTTTTGCAAGGTAAAAATTAAATTTTTAATGATTATGTATTTAAAATTTTTTTTAATGATTATGAATTTAAAAAAAAATTGTTTTTTTTTTTAATTATATTTCATCTTATTTTTAACTATATATATTTTATAGCTAATTGAAATTTTCACCAAGATTTTTCTGCATAAAATTATTTGAATTAAAAAAAAAAAAAAAAACTTTTACCTAACATTTAATTAATTTTTTAATCTATTCCATTTTTTTTTTTCTTTTCGCAATTAATTATATAAGAATTAAATATACAAAAAATGACCATATATTGGAATTGACTTATAAAAATTAAAAAAATTAAAAAGTATATATATATTTATCTTTAATCATCCCCATATAATTTTCTTGTTTTAATTTTAAATTTTGTTTATTAATTACATATTAATCTTTTATTGACAACATATAATTTCGATGGTAATAAATCTATCAAGTGCGAAAAACAAAAAAAAAAATTAAACATTTAAAAAATTTTCTTATATCGTATCTAATAAAAAAAAAAAAAATATAGTCGTCGATACGACGAAAGTCAATCAAGTTTTTTATTTTTGATTAAAATGATTCTTACAACACCTTTGTAATATTTTATGGTAATTTTTTTTTTTTTTTTTTTTATTAATAATTAAAAATTTGTAATATAAGACCTAATAGAAAAGAAACGAGTCTTGATTTAATTGATATTTTTTTCTTTAAGAGCTCAATTAAAGCTAATAGGTCTATACTGGATGATGCTTGATGGTTCAATTTATGAAATTTTGATAAAAACATAATTTTTTTTTTTTTTGGTTGGTTGGTTATTTGTAAAATTTTAATTAAAAAAAAAAAATAAAAAAAAAGTCTATTAAATTAAAATCTGGCAGTCAATTTATGTAAAATAGAAGAGAAGTTTTGTTTTTTTAAGAAACATATTAAAATAAATTAAGTTTTTATTTTTTTTTAGAAATAAACTAGATATTTATAAAACAAAATTAACAAGAAAACAAAAAATAAAAAAAAATGGACGACGACAACGATCAATTTTACAAGGTGATCAAAAATCAAAATAAATGAAATAATTAAAGGTTTCTTAAGTGAATTCAATTGGCCTACATTTAACATTTTTTTTTTTTTGTTTTTTAGAATTTTTTAAGCAATTTTTTTTTTTGCTGTTTTGAAAGAAATTTATAAATAATGATTTATGAAGGCTAACTTACCTATGAGCTCTTTGGTTGCAAAAAAAAAAAAAAAATTAATAAATAAAAAAATATTACAAAAAATGATTAATGTGACATTAAAGTTTATTTATTTTTTTGTTTTTTATTTCATAAAAAAAAAAAAGTAAAAATATTTTATAAAAAAAAAAAATATTAGTATGCGTTTTTTTTCTTTTAAATAAAAAAAAAGAACAAAATTATAATAAAAAAAAGAAAAAAAGCTACATTATGTACCTTCAATTTTATCATTTAAAAGTTCATGTAATGAATATACAATTATATATTTTTATTATAAGGATATAAAAGATTATTGACCTACAAAAGTTTTTTTTTATTAAAAATATTTAAATTAAATTAATTAATTAAAATGCAAGGAAAATTGAAAGATTGTTTTCTTTTTGTTAATCATTTCAAAGATTAATGGTAGTGTCTATATATAACAAAAATATTCACTTAAACGAAAGGCCGTAATTTTTTTTTTTGGTATAAAATTAAGTAAAAAACTATATGACTTTTCTTTAAAATAAATGATTATCCTTTAAAATTGTTATTATTCAATAAAATTCTTCTTTTTTGTTGTTTGTATTCTGACCTAGAATCTTCAAATACATTAAATCACGCTATACTGATGATAGATGGGCTGTGGGCAGTAGTCAATATTTTGGTTTTTTTTTTTTGTTGTTCTATATATTTCACGTGGTATTTGTGTTATAAGTAACCGAGGCCCCTAATAATTTATTTTCTTACAAGGGTAGTTCAGAATCATCAAAAAACGGTTAAACGTAGCGATACAAGCATGATTCCGTGTACGACTTTAAACCACATTTTTTCTTTTGATCCAACAATAAATTAAAGTTAAAGGATTATTAGTATACTATTTTGCTGTTTGGGCAAGAGATGATTTTGCTATAGAGTAAATATAGGTTTAAGATTTGTATGAATCTGATGAATTAAGGTGTTTACGTTCTGCTTAAATCTATGTAAATTAAAAATGTAATGATCCCCTATTTTAGGGAACATGGTTTAGGTGAGATGATTGTTTTAAATTCGTGATATTCGAGTAAAAATCGAATTTCCATATGCTTAATTATGCTATCTAGAAATTTGAACTACGAAGGGATGGACAACGAAAGATTATTTTGTTTCTTTTAAACTAATTTAAATTAATCTTCTCTAATTTAAAATAATCAAACTTTCAATAGAGAAATTATGCATTTTCTTCTAAGATCCCTTTACCAATAAAATTTTTTTTAAAATGCTTTTACACTTTATAAAAGAAAAAAAACTAAAACAAGAAATTAAAATAAAAAAAAATTAAGAAAAAGGTACAATGTATAAGTAAAAAGAATTGTAGTTACAAAATGAAGATCAGGAGCCTATTGCACCAACTATAGTTATCACGAATCAAATAATCGAATAATCATTTTTTTTTAAGTGAAGATTAGTGATAAGTGGTTGGTGCAATAGGATCCAGATCTATTATTAGTATCAAAGTATAAATAATTTCCTAACAAAAACTTTTTTTTACATATCAAATGCATACAATAAGAACATAAATTTTAGCTACCTTATAAGTTTATTAAAAAGATTTTCATTTGACTGTCTCCCAAATAACATCAAGTTAAAATAAAAATAAAGTATTTTTTACTATACACTTACTAAATGCAAAATTTTATACAAAATTTCGATTTAAAAGAAATCTGTAGAAAGGGTAAGGGTAAAGAAAGGGTAAAAATATAAAATCATATTGACGACGATTAATCATGAAAATAATTATTATTATGTCAGTAGAATTATGTATCTTTTTTTATTGGATCGTATTACAAAAAAAAAAATTTCAAATAAAGCCATTCAAAATAAAAAACCAATTTACTACAAAATAATTTATTTCTCAAATGATATATAGTTATTAAAAATTGCATTTGAATTTCAAATTAATTTAATAAATTAAAATAAAAAAAAAAAAAAAAAAAACACACAAAACAAAACAAACACTATTAACTTTGTATAACCATTAAAACCGCACTATTAACAAAATAACCATTGTATAACCAAATAACACAAATACTTTATAAATTATATTTAGGCTTTAAAGATTTTTTTAAATCTATAACACCTATTCTTATGTTCATAAATAGAAAATTTGAATCTTTTAACATATAATTATATCTGTATTTTTATACTAATTACATAGATATTAAGCTTCTAGTATTACACACTTTTTCAATAAATGAATTTATGAATGAATTGAAAATTTCGAGTCATGATTTAAATTTTATTTTTTTCTTTTTTAATTGCTTTTTATTTTATTTTTTTTTTTTTTGCATACATTAAACTTATGTTTTTTTTTTTTTTTTTTTTTGTGCTAATTTAAACCATTTTTAAATAAATTCAATTTAAAATTGATGGTAATTATTTTACAAAATACATGTCATATATCAGAGAAAATATATTGACATAACAAAAACTCTTGTTTTATTTCATCAAATATTTATTATATGATCGATTTCTTTTTTGTGTATTGAAATTCAAAGAAAACACTTTCATAATATTTCAAATTTTTTATATAATAGATGTACAATTATGAATAAATTAAAACTATTCGATTAGTTTTCAATTTAGTTTCCTTTCAAATTAAATACTGTTATTTTTTAGATTAATTTTTTTTTGTAGTAAAGGATTTTATGCTTATCATTGGGTCCTAGAAGCAAGCAATAACATTTGATTTCGCAAGCAAAAAAAAATAAGTTAAAGATCTTTAAACGATTAAAAAAAATGTTTGCATATGAATAAGGTTTTTGTTTTGGGAGCCGGCCAGTTGGTAACTTTCATTAAAAAACAGGAAATTTAATCAGTGTACGTTTCACACCAAAAAGCTGCTTAACAAAAAAATATTTAGTCATAAAAGAGAAAAATGGACAATAATTACTAAAAGGAACTTGTAACTTGGAACTCAACAATTTTTACAAGTGGACATTTCGTAGCTTTTAACAATCAACAATTTTATTTCCAAATTCAATAATTTCGTTATCTTTTTCATTGGCTGGCATAAATCTGGTCTCGTAATAATTAATATCGAAAATGTACAAATCAAGTAAAATGAAAAAATTAACAGAATTTTAAAAATTCACATTTTTTTAACACACCTTTAGTTCCTAACATGTTTTTTTCGATTTTTTATTTTTAAATTACTAAAAATTACTGAAAATTTGTAAATTTTTAAATTGTTAAAAATTTGTGAATATAAAGAAAAAAAAAATTATAGAAATAATATTGTTATTATTTTTAATACCCGATCAGCGCTGAGCATCTACATAAATAAAAGTTGCCAAATGCCCAAATTTTATTTTTTTCTTAAATGTCCATTTTGTTAAATGCGTTTTTGATAAGTAGGTATTTGTTTTTTGATACTTCTACAGATTCAATGTGCAATTCCTAAGTGAAAGTTGCTAAATGTACCGTATCCTTTTGTCTTATATAAATAAGACTTAGCTTAGCTTAAATAAGACCTTAGCCGGAACTATGTCTCCCTTATAATTTTCCGGATATATATT
This sequence comes from Poecilobothrus nobilitatus, assembly GCA_947095535.1. Classification (NCBI taxonomy): domain Eukaryota; kingdom Metazoa; phylum Arthropoda; class Insecta; order Diptera; family Dolichopodidae; genus Poecilobothrus; species Poecilobothrus nobilitatus. The sequence goes on along the minus strand of OX352774.1, from coordinate 39,204,708 downwards.
TATGTTCTTATATTATGTACTACATGAAAGTTTTCTTTTTATTTTTTTCATCAATTTTGTTAAAGTTGATTATTTATTAAAATTATATCGCTTATAACAAAGTTTAATATTAAATTTAATTAATTTATAGCTAATAACATGCACCTATAATTTTGTACTTAAATTCTTATAATTAATTATTTTAAAATGTTCAGGGCGTTCATTATTCGTCTTTAAACAATGGTATAGACAATTATTAGTTTGATTATTATAGTTCTGAAAAGTGATAAGTAGGTATAGAAGTTTAATTTATTTCGCGTATTATAATTTATATACCTTTTGAATATTGAATTATATAACTTTTGTTGGAGCTCTATTTCAAATCGGATTAAGATAGCTAATGTGAGATTTGATATAAGAGGAATAAATTAAATATAAGACTTCCATCGATAGATAGTTTCTTAGTCTACCAATAATAAAAATGTATGGTCTTTGATAAGGTTTTCTCAATTATATATTGAGAAAAATAAAATAATTTTATTGAACTAATCATTATTATTATACTTAAGTTAGTTTTTTCTATTTAAACAATGTTTTTCAGATTTTAAAAAATAAATAAAAAAATTTAAATAAATTTTTACAACAATTTCAATATTATAGGATCGGCAATATAATATCATAAAAATGTAAGCATTTCTTTAAAAAATTGATATATAACATTTTTCTTTCTTTGTAAATTTTCCTACATAGAGGCATTTTTCAATTTAGATCAACTAAAATTGCTATCTCACATTAATTTTTAACTCAAAAATCAAGAAAACTAAATACAAACTCAAGGTTTTTATAATAAATTTAAATTGTTGGCATACATAATAAATTAAATTAAAGTTCAGAGAATTTTTATTTATCAATCAAGATCTCACTCTCTGGGAAAATGATGACAATATAAGCTAAAACTTAATTTTTTTGAATGCCAAAATAAGTTTTAAACTTCAGTTTTATGCATTCGACCGAAATTTATCGAATTGTGAAGCTTAATTTCAGTTCAACTAAAATAAGTAAGCTGAAGTGATTTCTTTAAACAATTATACTATAGAGTATTATTTAAAAATAAAAAATAATGTGGGGCGTTGGTGGTCTAGTGTGTAAGAATGTATGAAATACGTTTTAAACACCGAGAGAGCGTAGGTTTGAACCCTACACACATCGTAAGAATAATTCCCCCTGTGTAATTTCCTTGTTACATTTATGTGTTAAATACATTACAAAAACAAAAATAAATAATGTCAAATTTTTTTTGATGACTTTTTCTTGTTTTATTCATAAAGGTATTAAATAACTTAAGGACTAAACTGAAATTTAATCTGACAGGTGTACTGAAGACTTTTTTTTAAATGATCTCAGGTTCAAACATCAAAAAAATATCCAAATAAATATTTTAATTTTATGAAATTAATAATATGTAGGTACTACAATATATTCTGACAATATTTTATAGCGAAATAGATCTAGAAATTTTGTCTATGTTTTTTTTTTTTTTGTAACTGGTGACAATAAAATAATAATAAGAATAATAAAAAAGTTATAATTTAAAAATTAACAATGTTGACTAATTTAAATTTTCAAAATGTCAGAATCATTTAAAATTTTTTAATTTTTTTTTTTTTTTTTTTTTCTAAGAAATAATATAAAACAAACTGTCAGTTTCACTTAAACCATAGAAAAAAAAGAAAAAGAAAAAAAACCAGCAAAAACCTATAAATAAATCAAGTTGTTAATTAACCAAAAACAGTAAAGACTTGTAGAAAAAATATGGGACAAAGTTAAGTATTTCGAATACAAGTAATTAAAATTATTTTTTTTTCTTTTGCTCTTTTTTTTTTTTTTTTTTTTAAATTTTTTAATTAAAAACTTGAAAAAGCAAATAAATTTTCGCTATATAATCACTTACATAGAAATATGCTGACCATTTTAAGTGAAAATAAAAGTGCGTAATTTTTTTTTTTTTTTTTATTTATTTTATTTTGATATTTGGAATTTTTTTGATAAAAAATTTAATCTGCAATGTGAATATTTGAAAGTTTTATACGTACTATTTTCTTATTTTATAGATTTCCTTTTATTTAAAAACAAAAAGAAAAAAAAAAAAAAAATTCTTGTTATGTCTTTTCTTGTTTAAGTTTAATATAAAAATGTAAGTTTTGTATTTATTGTTTAAATGGAATGTCAATGGAAATAATTTTACCTTTAATGAAAATTGATTTCCTTGATTCTTTAACATATACGAATGAAAGTTTTTTTTTTTTTTTTTTTTATTTTGGTAAAGATGGAAAGTGGTCTTGGAATAGATACCTTTTAAGAACTTGAAGATATTTTTTTTTTTAATATCTTACCAAACATAAAAAAAAAAATTCCAATAAAATAAAGTTCATTTCTCAATTATCTTATGCCTATAACCAGTTAATTTTTTTTTTTAATATATGGTTAAGATGTCGCTTAATAAGTATTATTATTACAATATCGAAATAAGATAATTTAGAAAACTGTTCTAAAAAACGACAGCTGTTTTTTTTTCAATCTCATTAAATTATTTTTTTTTTCTTTTTTTCGTTATTAGATTTAATTATGGCAATGAATAAAAAAAATATATATATATTTTGTAATATATATATATGATGATTATTATTTAAAAATATTTATTTATAGTTTTTTTTTTCAGGGATACTTGATAGGATAAAAGATTTAAGGGATTAATAATTTTAACAATAGCAAATAACAAAGACGAAAATTATTTAGGGAAATTAATTAATACCCACTGACATTTTACAAATATTTATCTTACAAGGTACATTGATAACCAATGGTTACCAAAAGATAAAACCAAAAGTTCAGAATACTGGGACTTGTATTAAAATTTGTAAATATTCTTAGGATTTAAATAAAGAGATAATTTCTTCAATTTTAAGAAAACTCTATATAATAATTAAGAAAAACCATTACCCATCACACTGTAAAATTATTGTAATGTTGAAGCATTAATTTTCGTTTTTTTTTTTTCAAAAAAATTTGTACAAATAACTAAAAATAATAAATTTTCAATTTTTAACACTTAATAAGAAGGTGGTACAAAAGAAATTTTCTGATGCAAAATATGCTAATTCTGAAAAATCTTCGTTTTCTCAAAGTTTTATCTGAAATCATTACAGAGATAAGAAGGAAACAAAATCTTGCAACATTTTGTTTTTACATAACGGTAAATTTAAATATTAAATTTAAAAAACTTGTTAAATTATGATATTGGTTTATAAAGCCACCCAATGTTAAGCAAAAACTGAGATATCGCCGTTTAAAAATAAAACTTTTTTTTAAATTTGAGAGGTTGCAGCTGCGTTACCGATGGGGCTACATAAAAGATTGTTCTAAAACATTAATTTTTATAAAATTAATTTATTAATTGAGATGCCGTTAAATATTAATTATTCTTTTAAAATATTTATGAATTTTCAGTAGTCATAGCCTTAAAGTATGCAATTTAAAGTATGAAATGATTTTTTATTTTGAATTATTTTTAAGTCTATTTCATATCTTACCAATGGTGCAGTGCATAAGTCATCGGTCTTTCAGGCGAAAGGTCTCGAGTTCAAACCCTGGTCAGATCATCAAAAATAATATATAAAATATAATAAAATAATGTAAACAAAATATTAAATATAATTATAATTGAATACTTGTACTAAGATGGCCCACATGCTAGAGGCAAAAGGGTTCTAAAAATATTGGCAGATATTTATATCTGGACGATATAATATAAAAAAAAAAAAAAGATCTATTTCATCCTTATATTCTATTCCTAAATGTTATTTTTTAAATTCAAAGTTTTTTTTTTTACTGGGTAGATTTGTAAAACAAAAATTATTCAGAAAGTATTCATCACTAAAAGAATATAACAAATATAAATTATAGTACACCTATAGACCACAAAATACTTTATAATGCAATTTTTCTTTTCGAAAGGATATACGAAATATTAAGTGCAGCCAATATGAAATTTATTTATAATACTTAATTCATATATTATAAATTTTAACTTATAATTCTTAAAAAAATATATACCTACAGAGATTCAATCAAAATATTTATTTTCTACATTTTAATTTTTTAGTTTCAACCATATTATGGCATCATTTTGCTGATTTTATTAGTATCATCACAATTATCAAATGCTATTGTAGAGGAGGAGGATCATTTAGAATACGCTCCACAATATGTAAGTAGAATTTTTCACTTATTTTCTTAAATTAAAAATTTTAAAGAGTTTTTGTAAAATATAAGAAATTTAAAAAAAAAAAATCTGTTTTTTTTCTGTTATTAAAAATTAAAATGTCGTGTGCAGTAAATATTTAACTAAATGGGGAGTAATAAAAGGTTAAAGTGTTACATTGCGTAAAATTTTATATTATTATTATTACATTTCTGTTAAATTTTTTTTGTTTATACTATACTTGCTTTGCCCGAAAATACCACCTACAAATTAATGAGCTTAATTTAAAAAAGTGTCAGTTCAGTTTTAAAAACATTATGAGAATTTATCACATTAAAATTTAAAAAGTGTTTTTCTTACACATTAATTTCTTTAAGGCGATAATTGTTCGCATATTAATTAATCTTTGAATAAATTGTTATGATTTTTCATTTTTTTTTTCCATACATTACTCCATTATTTGTTTTTTTTTTTTTTTGGGTTCGTGGTGACAACACGACAAAAATTAATATTATCTATTTTGGGAATTTCTCATGAAATGAAAACGCCCAGCCAACATTCGGGTTGATTAATTTGCAAAAAATAAAAAACAAAAAAATAAAATAAAAATAAAAAAATAACTAAAAAAAAATCAATGTATTGACCTGCTGCAAAATTTTTCAAAAGTTTTGATCATATAAAATGTTAAAATATATGAGGTTCGAGTTCAATTCTAATGTGTTTAAATAGATCGATATAGATACACCCAACTCTTTTATTATTTTTGTTTTTTTTTTTTTTTTTCGATTTTAGTTTCTTTTTTGGAAAAAACAACTATTCAAGATTTTTCCTTGTAAAAAGACCAATTGTAATCAAGAAAGTTGGATGAAAATATAATTACCTTGCACATACTGTCATAAAAAAAGTTGATTTTAAAATAATTTACAAAAAAAAAAAAAAAAATTAATTTAAAATTCAAATTAGATTAGATCAAAAGATTACAAACCGCGAATTAACAATAAAAGTCATATAATATTGTTTTCTTTCAACTAAAATTTATTTTAATAACTTAATTGTGATGAATCATTGCTTTGGTAACATAACCTTTAGCTATTATTAGTAGATATGAGGTGGTTTCAGTACACGACAAAACAAATGTTCTTTTGTCAATTAACAGTTCTGTTTTCTGAAGGAAGGTTAACTTTTGTAACATGAAAAAAAGATAAAAAAAAATATTCTAAAAGCAAAAAAAATGTTATTTTTACGTAACTGAAAATCCAGTAATATCACAGAAAAGTCTGGTTTTATTTTAAATTTAACTTTCAAAAAAAATAATTCTAAAATTTTGAACTTAAAATAAATGAATTATAAATATCATGAACAAAACATTCAAACTTAATTTATTCAATTCAAATGTTTTTACTAAAAATGATATTTTAACTTTTATGATAAAAATATGAGTTCCTAAACTTATAAAGGAAATGGTGAAAAAAAAGTTCAACTATTTGACAAAATTCTCGATCATTAATTAAAGAATCATAAGTCTCGTTAATTATTTTTCACTGAAACTAAGGTATATTTTTCTTTAAATGAAAATTTTATTTACTAATTTTAAAGTAATAAATTACAAATGCGTAATCAGGGCCCTATTGTACTAACCTCTTATCACTAATGAAATAATTAAATAATACAGCAAGACAATACAAATTGTTTAGAATTATTGTGGCTTGCACCAAAAATTGAAAATTTCATGTAATAAGAAAAAATATGAAAATAAGACTTTTCTGGAATTTTGAGGGGCTGTAAGTCCGGAACTCTATATATCTAAGAAAAACTGATAACACACGTAAAAGTAAACTGGAGCTTTAATTTTTATGTCTTACCAAAGAAAAATTTATACAGGTGCCTAAGTTACAGGTGCCTAAAAATAGCAAATTTTCAATTTTTGAGCCCTAATAGCTCTTAAACAAGAGGTGGTACAAAAAAATTTTCTAAGGAAACTTATTCTAAAATTAATTCTAAAAGTTTTTTCTTATCTCAAAATTTCAAGTCCCTATCTAAAAGCGTTCCGAAGTTACGAAAGTAGACAAACCATGCAAAATTTGGTTTTCACATAACGGTAAATTTAAATACTATATTTAAAAGAAAATTGTATAACTTTCATATTATTTTATAAAGGTAAAAAAAATACCTATCGAATGACGTTTTCAGATTGACAAAATGTTAAGTAGAACATGAGATATACGCTTTTAAAAATAGGGCTTTTTCTATGTTTGAGGGGCTGTAACTTCCTAATGAATGGGGCTACATGAAAAAGCTACATTAAAATTTTTTTTCTCTATCTTTAACGGTGTAGAAGTTTTGTAAACAGGCGGACGCAGAAACGGACGGACGGACGCACAGAGTGAAACTAATAAGCACATTTTTTTCAAAATTTTTTTGGAAATGTGCTAAAAATATTTGTTTGATTTTGATTATTTGATTAGTGATAAATGGTTGGTGCAATTAGAACCAGATTAGTGATAAACGGTTGGTGCAATTAGATCCAGATGTAACTTATAAATGCTGAAATGAATTACTTGTACTTTTAAAATTGGAGAAAAACTGAAGAAACTGGAAGAAGTTTAATAAAAAAAAATATAAAAAATTACCGTCACGTTTAAAAAAATGATTAAAGATTTTTGTTGAATTAAATGTTTGACCTTTTGTAAGAAATTTTGGAAAGATTTTTTATCCATTTTCATGCAATTTTCATAGTCATTTGATCATAAACATAAATTTAAAAAAAATTAAAAGAACAGAAGAACAATTGTCTATACAACTTTTTAAAAAGGTGTACAATAATCTTCCAAACGAAATGAAAGCCATAACCAATCTCCTTATTTTCAAAAAAGAAGTAAACATTTTTTTTTAGGTAATTCGCATAATTTAAACTAATTAAATTAAATTCAAAATAAATTAAAACTTAACCTACGATGCCATTGGTATTTATCATTGTAGTCAAATACCCACTTTGTGTAGGATAAGATTGTATTATATAGTAAAATATAAAATCTAAGATTTGTAGTGTAAATTAGTATTCTAATCTCTAATGTTATTTAGTTCTAATTAGTTTTAATCCTGAATGTTAATTAGTTTTAATAAATTGAAAATTATAATGTAGCCAATATCGCAAATAAAATTACAACTAGAATAAATTTCAAATCAAAATTAAAATTAAAATTGATAATAAAGAAAAAAAAAAAATCAATTAATTTAATGGAAATGGAAAGTATGGAAAGGATGGGACGATGGATATAATAACTAACTTATTAAACTTATGAATAATATACATATATACCTACATATATATATTATATTTCTTTCCATTTTTAATTTTAAAAAAAGATTTATTATAATTTTACTTTTGTTTTTATTAATTAAATTAAAAAATAACGAATAATAACTGTCAAATACTCTTAAAGTCTTATGTTATAAAAAGAACACACACACACACGCACACAAACACCGTTTTGTTAATTTAAACTCTGTTCTAAATTAAAGCAAAAACGTCTAATCACTTATGTATAACAGTAAAGTAATATACAATATGTCATTTTCAATTCTTTAAGCTACAAATATTTTTTTTATTTTCTTTTAATTAAAAAAAAACAATATTGCATAGACATTAGTTTTTACTACACCACACATCAAAAGTCTTTTAAATTTATTTCAAATTCTTAGATAAAAGCAATTAAGTAATTTTATAAAGGAAAAAAAAAAAAAAAGAAAAAAACATTTTAAGTTCTTTTAAAATTTGAATCTTTAATGAGGAATACCGCTTAGAGACTTATCGTAACATTTATCATAAAAATTAAATTTATGTATCAAATCTAGATAATAGCATTGATATATTATTTATATACTAATATCTTTTAGTTGTATGTACTAGAATTTCAAGAATTTATTCGTTATAAAAAAAAAAAAATAAATAAATAAGAATGTATAATAAATATCTAATTACTACTTGGTTCAATTTAAACGTACAGTCATTTTAAAATCTTAATTTTTTGATTTTTATTATTTACCTATAATTTTTTTTTTTTTGTTTTGTTAAATAATCATTAGATTTTAAAGTTTTGAATTAAATAATCATTTTTATGTCAGTTTATGTATTTTTTTTTTTTTGTTGGTTTTTGATTTTTAATCAGTTTACAAGATTGTTACAAATTCTTTACTTGTAAATTTTTTTTTTTTTTTTCATTTTTATTTTATATGACATAACCAACTCCTGGTCAACATTTAGCAATTAAATTTATATATAAAATAATTACATACATGTCTGTTAGGTTTCTGTTTTTTTTTTTGTTTTGAAACATTTTCTTATTTAATGTTAACTATATATACAATGATTAAATACCAACATTTTTTATAAAAATTTTGATTGTCACATCCGTTCATTCAACACTTTAGTCCATACGTAACTGTCAACTTGTCATCTAATCCTTCATCAAAAAATATTTAATGCGCCATCTATTTAAAAATGTCTTGTTTTTGTTTTTTTTTTTTTTTTATGAAATTATTTTAAAAATTTTGTATCGAAATAAAATACCGGATACGGTTTTGGCATAAATTTTAATAAAATAGAACAAAAAAAAACAAACAAGAAAAAAAATAATAATGTGAAAGTTTTATACAGTATTCATTTTTATTGCCATTTAAATGCTCTGTTTCTTGTCACAACACACAGTTTGAAATGCCAGTATTAAATTTTGTTTATGTTTTGTATTTCTAAAAAATAATGTGTACCTATTTATTATTTATAGCTTTATTCTTTTTACAAAAAAACATATTGTGTATAATATATATAAAAATTTTTCTTTTTTTACATTATCAACATAATAATTGTCTTCGTCTCTAAATCAACAATTATTAGTTTTATTATTGGCTCCATTCAGTTTTCATTTCATAATATTATATAGGTATCTTATATATTTCGTTTAGACTTATATTAACGTTCTGATATTTATTATAATAATGTTTAAGGTAAAAACAGGTGTTAAATATTAGAATGTACTTTTAAAGCACAAAATATTAATTTTTATATTTCATTTTCTATTTTCCTTAATGATCTTTTGTATATTTCAATCGATAGTCAATTGAAAAATTTTTTTTTTTTTTCTATTTAATATTTTTTTTTTGAATTATGAAAATGAACGCATTGCCAAGATCTAAGAACGAAAAAAAAAATAAAAAACTAAAACAAAACAATTTTCAATTCAAATTTTTAAATTTTAGGTGTGTTCTTTTAAATCTAAAATAAAGTGATAATAATAAAATAAAAGAAAATATTAAAACAGAAAGAAAAAATGAGAAAAATAGAAAAAACACGTGACATAAAATTTTATTAGCATTTAATATGTCAGTACAATTTTAATTCAAAATCAATTTTTGATTCGTTTAAAATAAAAAATAAAAAAAAAATAAAAACTGACAAAATATTTCTTTAGGCCTTTTTAAAAATCGTACCAATATATACCAATCTTATTAATTTTTCTATTTTATATATATTTGTAGTTACATATATATATATAATATATATATAAAAATAGTGAATAAATATTTATATAATTTTAAAATCTCTGTTATTTGATCTAATGCAGAATTCGAAATATATAATTAAATTACAAATTGTTTTTCACGTTTGTTATTATCAACATTATAAATATTAATTGATTTTTTAACGCAATAAAGTTTTTTCTTAATTATTTAACTTTAACCTAGATTGTTGTATTGAAATCTTTTTGTGATATCTGATTTTGATGGAAATTAAATTCAGATAATTTATTCCCAATACTACATCTTATACAACTTCATTATAATATCATTATAGAATCCAATTCAATATCCGTCTTTCATTTTTAACATATTTTCTAGCCCAATCTTACATTTGGGCACCAATTTAATAATTTTCAATTTTTAACAATGAATGTACAATTGTACTTTTAGTTGAGAATCAGATTAGATTAAATTATTTAAAAATGTATTTATTGTGCTCCCTCTATAATTAGGTGTTGTGAATGCAACCTCCACTTAATGTTTATTTTTGGTAGATAATCTTCGATAAAGCAATATCCTCAAAGATGGACATATCTTGCTCATAGTAAAGCTCTGCTGATTTTCAGAATATATGTCCTGGTGATTCTAGAAAATTATACGGAAAAAATATGAAAATATCATAGATAATAAATGCTCTCTAGAACTATTTTATAATAATAAAATATTAAAAAAATAATGTTGGTTCTTGTCTTGGCTGTAGAAATATAATTCTTATATTAAAAATTTTTGTTCGTTTGAAAATCATTATGTATCGTTCAACAAATCCATTTATATTAAATAAAATTTTATAATTTACTATATATTACTTTATTTGTATAAAATTTTATAATCCTATAGTATACGTAATAACTATATTTTTAGTTTTTATTTATTTTGTGGCTTTAGGTTCTATGGTTTTTATGGTTCATTTTTTCGCACATTATATTAATTCACTTGAATTGCATCCTACTGTGCTCTGATATAATAAAAAGATAAAAATATTTTGGTCTGAAAACATAACTCATAACCATTTTTTTTTTTTTTTTCATTTATTTTATCATACATATTAATTCACGAACCTAAGACTAGAAGGCATGTTTGGAAGTACTTTTGAATAGTCTGTTTATATTGTATAGTTAGGTTAGATGAATTTTTATTTTATTTATTTATTTTTTTTTAATTTTCATCAACGATTGACTTGCTTTCAAATATTGTAATTTTTATTGTAAATAAAAATAAAAGGTACTTTGAATGTTCAACAATTGAATTATAATAAAGTATTTGACATAAAAAAAATATATACTGTGGTTAGGTGACATTATAAAGTATACAGGACTTTTAAGAATTTAGTGCTGATTTCTGATTCTGATTTATCTTTTGAATTTTTATTATTTATATTGATGTTATGGTGAGGATTAAATTATGTCATGAAAATCATGCAATTTTCTTTCAACCATATGAATTATTTTTTATAATATGACACATTAGGTTATAATACTGGGTCATCTTAGATAAAATTCTCTGATTTTATCTAAACAAGAAACAGTTTTTTTTTTTTTAATTTAAATTAAGATGTTTAAATCGTTTTTTTTTTGATTAAATTCCAAAATGTTATATGTAAATAGAATGATATTTTACTATTTTGATTTAAATTAGAAAATTTTTAAAGAATTTAAAAAAAAAATTATAGAATTTTAAAAAATTTAATTAGTATATGAAATTCTATATTGTTCGAAGAGAATATTGTTTAAAAATCAAGCTATGAATATGAACAATATTGTTGATTTCGCTGACAATGCTTGATTTTTGGAAAGTCAAAAAACGGTTATCTTAAAATGTTTTGATTAGAAATGTAAAATCTGAAATAGAGCAGGGCTTCGCATTAGAACTTTTGTCTTACCTTTATAAGACAAAAATAATAATATGGGAACGAGAAGTCAAATCAGATTTCCGGCTTTTTTAACAGGACTTTTGACCGTTAAACTAAGTCAAATACTTATACATTATTAAAAATATATAAATTAAAAATAATAGGGACTATACATTATATAATAAGGCCTCAACTTAAAATAGAATTTTAAGCTCCCGCTAACAAAAATACTTAATCCCTGATTTTATGGCCTAAAAGCCACAATGAAGATTCTTTGTTTCCATTTTTCTATGCGTATACGGAATTTACTGTTTTTTCCAAGAATTTTAAAAATATTTTGAATTTACTTTAGTAAATTAAGAAATTACTTTTGAATTTAAAGTCAATTAAAATTACCAAATGCTCAAAATAATATCGACTATTCAGAATTAAAAATTTTATATTTTCTATTTTCCCAATATTTTTTGAAAAGATAAAATGCTAAAATCAGTCTCAAGTGCAAAATTTTGTATCACTTGGCAACAATAAAAGTAATAAAGAAAGAAATATAAAATATAAAATAAAGAAAAACAAAAAAAATTTTAATCATAACCGGACAAATTTGGTTTTTCGTTTGATTAAAATTAAATTAAATAGTAATAGTACGAACGGATTCAATAAAATTTTTAATTTAATCACACAGGCGTGGATTTCATTTTTTATTTATCTAAGTTTATTCAATTTAAAATTATTTTTTTCTTTCTAATATAAAATTTTTCAAAAAATTACCAATTTTTCAAAAAATTACTAATTTTTTAGTACAATTTTATAAAAAGTTAAAAAAAAAATTTAATAATTATTTTTCTTGATTTTACCAAATACTAATATTTAATCTTTTACTATCTAACATCTAATAAAACTGATTTGATACTTTCGTGATCAAAAAATTTGAACGTTGTTTGCCTTAATAAAAATTTTTCTCTTTTTTTTTCTTTTTTTAATGTAATTTATAAAAACTTGTATATAAACACTAAATAGAGGTTATTTCTCACGAAAAATTTTTTTAAAAATAATTATTAATTTAGTGACTGAAAATTGGCAATTCAATAAATTTACTAAAGAATTAATAATATTTTATATATACAAATCTGGCGCATAAATTCTTGAATTTAGTATAATTTGAATAAATTACAAAATTATGTTTTACATTATTTTATGAAATGAATTTACTAGTGTAATACTTTTTTTTATTAAAAAAAAAAAATTTTAAAGTTTTTAATAAGATCAATAATATAATTAACATAAAATTAAAAATTGTATCTTTGTTATATTTGACGATGTCAGTTATTAACAGTTTTATTACTTCCGTCTAACAACGCAGAGCATAAAAAACAAATATTCACAAGGCATGTATTTTATTTGACTGTATGTCTTCTTTTCTGTATTTTTATTTGCCTGTATTATCATTTGACTGTATTTCATTTGACTGTACTTCATTTGACTGTATGCCATTTGACTGTATTTCATTTGACTGGATTTCTAACCAACTCTAAAACCTTCCCAAATTATATGTTTTACATACATATTTCAACAACTAAAAATTTAAAAAAGTGCTAAACAAATCTCTGCTAATCAGATTATTAAAACTCTGATTTTGCAACTAAAATCATTTCTAAAATCATTTTTAATTATATGTTTTACATACAGACAAATGATAATACAGGCAACTAGCAAAATATACAGTCAAGTAACAGTACAGGCAAATAAAATACAGACATATGATACGCTCTCCTGTTCAAAATATCGCTGGGGAACGCCTAATATTTCGATGTGTATTTAACGCTGACAATAATGAAAATTATGCATTTAAAAACCAGTGATTTACGAATAAATAACTGAAACGCAAATGAAAATTCGTGTTTTTGGTGATATGTAGAAATTGAATGTGTTAAATATATAATATTTAGTTTAGTTTTTTAGGCATTTTTTGCCCAATCTAAAATCTGTTGATAAGTTCCCCAATATAAGTTGTACTGGGTTGCATTTAACTTAAGTCAACTAATATCACCTTCACTTAGCCATATCGTTTTTGTATTAAAATGAAATTTTATTATATAAATGTAATGTGACAAAAAAGGTTGAAGTAATGCATTAGAAGAGAAGTCGCCGGAAAATTTAAAAAGATTAAAAAGGAACAAGAACGTTAATAGTTTTACTTTAAATTTCTAAATAACCAACGTATTGAAATTACCAGCTTTAGTAGAAAATGCTATCACGTGTATCTCAAAATGTTATATGTATGGTTATATTAATGAACAAATTAATACAAAATATAACTTAATTATTGGTCGTATCAGTATTTAGGTAATACATATGTTTCAAATTTGATTAGTTGGCTATATGTAGTATATTAGGGTCGTAACACTTAGCAAAACTCAGATGACAAACATCTATGTATTTCGCCTAAGTCTACTTATAAAAAAACTCACAATGCAAAAAAAATAAAGTAGCAAATTTCTCACTTAACAAATTTGTAATTCGCAAATATTAAAAAATTAACAAAAAATTTCTCTTTAGCTAAGACTTTCCATATATAGTAAAATTAATGTATTAATACTCTTGAAAATTTGTCCCCTTTTACAAAAATAATTTGAGGAGATTTTCGTTGGTTTCAAAATCAGGGTTTCACCTTTTTCCAGAATACATGTAAATATGTATAGGTGAGATTTTGAGTTAGGAGAAATTTTGAAGTTGGTTACAAAATCAGGATTATACGTTTTAACAGAATATTTATGTATATATATATGCGAGATTCTGAATTAGGAGAGATTTTAGATTTGCTTACAAAATCAGAGTTTTACGCCTTTTCCAGAATGTGTATACTTAATGTTGTCCCCTATTAACATAATAATAACATATTTTATATTATGTTATTTGAAAATTTGTCAAACGGATGTTCGCAAAATAAAACTTTTGACATTTACCCTTTTTGACAAATGCGATTTTGCTAAACGATTTTTTTGCCAAGTGATTTTTTTACAATGTGGTCTTTGCAATGTGAGTTTAGGTCAACTGAAGTGCGTTTCATTTCTAACTCTCTGGTGTTTAGTTAACACTATGACCACTGCTGGTTATATACAGGCAATCGCGTAGATAGAGAATTAAAAAAATTAGATCCAAATTTTGACAATTTAGTATGAAAAAATAGAAATTTTCAACTTAAATTTAAAGGATGTTATTGTTCTGCAGTGGAAAATAACAAATGATATTATTTTTATAAAATTTGGAATATTTTCTATTAACTGTGAAAATCATTTTAAAAAATTTAATCATTTGCATGCTCAAAGTTGAGTTTTAAAAAAACTCTACTGAAATTGAAAAATACACACCCAATTCGATTAAAGTGCTTAAGCGCACTAAACTGAAAAATAAATAAAAAGAGCGAAGTCATATTTTTAATTTTTATATTATGAACTGAATAAAAACAAAAGAAAAAGATAAAGAATGCTAGAAAATAGAGAAATATTATTTTACGAACATTATTATCGGGTGTACTTCGTTCAAACTTCGATTAAAATTTTCTACAAGATTCCCTGGTATAACCAGCACAGCAGTGCTATGAGAGATAAAAGTTGTTTCGAAATGCCGGAGTAGGGTAAAATAAAATCTCTGACTTGTCATAAATATTGTTTCGAAACACCAGAATCGAGTTAATAAAGTTGATTTTTTAATCCTACTCGCGAGGACAATTAACGAGTGTTACAAATGTCAAAATCTTATGAAGTGTCATTATTGTTTTTTTTATTTAAAATTTTAACATTATAAACTTACATAGTAAAATAATTTTAAGCGAAATTGAACTTATAGTACTTAATAATAATTAAAATTATTTTTTTTTTTGGAAAACCCAATTATTTGTTTTTAAAATAAATAAATGTTCCAATTTAACTTTAACAGTTCAAATTCATATTTAACTCTAGTCGTTTCGAAACGAAAGAGCCGAACGTTAAGAAACGAAACGCATTCCTGCTCTATACCCATTATATTATTATATCTATAAAGTTTATAGCTAAATGTAGTATATAGTATTTTTCAAAAAAGTGCCATAATTAAGTCTAAATTAGTAAATTACACTAATATAATAAATATAGAGTAATGTGATAATATTTGTATACATATATAATTATTTATTTGTTCGCTCTTATCATTGAGTTCTTTATAAAATAATCATTTTAATGAGTAGGATTGTAATTGCTATTTTTTTTTGATTGTATGTGTACATATTTTATTTGAAACCAAAAAACTTAAATAAAAAAATTTAATATAAAATTTATTCGAATTTCAAATTTTTTTTTTTTATTGATTTTTTAATAAGAAACTATGTAATAAACTATAATTGTGTATATATATTTAGGAACAAATAATAAAACGGTTGTAACTTGTAACTATTAGAACAGTTGCCCAGTTTATTGTGTAATGTCTCTTGTCAATTAATTCAATAAAAAAAAATACAATATTTATACATAGATATGTATGTTAAAAAAATTTCATGTGCATTTTATTGTAATTTGTCAATAAATTTTTGCCGACTTATCAAAAAAAAATTTTTTTTTTTCATATTCAAAAAATCATTTTCTAAAAAAGAAACATTATGTTTTGTTTAACCAACGGATTTTTTGTTTTTCATTAATTTTACTTTATTTTTATTTTTTTTCTTTTAAAAAATCAAAGATTTCGGATAATTTTTTAATTATCTTAATTTGTTTGCTCTAAAAAAATTTATTTAATATTATTTCGTTTTGTTTTGTGATTTTTTTTATTTAGAATAGCTATAAATTTGTCATTTCAAATCAGATTTTTTGCATAATAAAATTGACACCCAATTATCCACAGTTTTCATAGTTGTTTTATTTTATTTTTTTGTTTTTCTTTTTTTTTTTTTATTGCGTACAATATAAAATAATACAAAACTATAATAATAAGTATATAAGTATAATAAAATAAGTATATTTATTAATTGAATGATCTAAGAATTATTTGTAACATCTGTTTTACATTTAACTTTTATAATGTATTTAAATAAATTAGAATTGTTTGTTTTTTTAAAGGAAAAATAATTGCGTATCTATATTTTTCATTTATTTTTAATGAAAAAATTCAATATCATATAAACTTATAGTTCAAATATATCAAACTTTTCAATTAACATTAAAAGATCTGGTTTAAAATGTTTAACGATAAAAACTTTATTTAATGTTTAAAAAGAAAAAAGAAAAATAAAAAAAAAAAAAAAAACAAAAATGATTTGTGCTGCACGCAGAATTTTATTTTCAGATTATACAAATAGCCGAACAACCCGAACATTATAAATGACAATCACAAAAAAAAAAATCAAAAAAAATTAAAGTTTTTTATTTTCTCAATTTTTAACTGAAATGAAAAATATTATGTACAACTGAAACATTTTGTTTTAGAAGAGTTAAAATAGAAATTATAGGATATAAAATTAGAGTTAATCATTAGTACTTAATATTCAAATGTTTATGTTAACACATTATGTGACTAACGACGGCATGAATTATGCTTAGTTCACCGTTTCGACATATTTCTTCTGAACTATTTAAATAGAGAATTTTTATTCTCTTAACAACGATTGAGAATAAGAAAATTCTCTTAACAACGATTTACCGCTTCAGAATAATTTTTCTGCAGAAGAAAAAAATTTAGACAGCTAAAATTTGAAAACGACATTTAAATTATTTTAAATTTTTGTTTATTTAACGAATCGAATAAAAAATTTTCAAGAAATGAAAAAAAGTTCCGCACAAAACGTCAAAGTTAAATCATTTTTTTTTGCGAAGAGAAAAAAAACTTTCGAACTAAATTTGTAAAATGAGAGAATTCAAATTTTCATATAAACGAGGAAGAATACAGTTGACTTTGTCAACTCTTAGATACCCGTACGAACCGTTAGTATGTTCACAGCCTGTCACTCTGCTTACAATATTATTTTTTTAATATTTTAGTATTTTAAAATAATTTGGGTGAATTTTATAATTTCTAGAACTATGGGTTGTACATATATTCAAACTATATGTTTATATGTACATTCTTCAAAAGCAGATTCTAACCTTTCACATAACGATTATCAATCCAAAACTTTTTCAAATATTCTATAGTACCATTTAATACTAAGCGGTAAATGTATATTAAATTTACTAAGTACAAAACAGTAAATATAATTTTAAATATTATATTATATTATATTTAAATATTCCATTGACAGAATAATTTCTTATAAGTACAATAAAATACATATATGTATGTAAATACGGCGCTATATAATATACATCTATACTCTTATCATTCATTCACTAGTGACATATACGATATGTAAATAAACATGATATTATATAAGTATGTATATATATCAATATCATATAAATAAAAATTCTTCAAGCAACCGTTATGTTGTTTATTTAATTACATTTTTTTGTACTACGCATTATATCCTCAACAATTTCAAATTATCGAGTAAAACAAAATGGAAAAAATTCGTTAATGAAGTTTGTTAGAAAATTTGAAAAAATCAAGTAACACTTTCGTCAATTATAAAGTAACCCTATATTATTAAAAAAAGTTGTTAACAGAAATAAAAGTATAATGTTGGAGCTTTAATTTTTGTGTATTACTTCAAAAAAATTTTAACAGGTGTTCAAGTTACAGGTGTTTAAAAATGGGAAATTTTCAGTTTTTGACCCCTTACAGCTCCTAAACGGGGGGTGATACAAAAAAAATTTCTGAAATGACTCATACTAATTTTCAAAGATCTAACTTCTGTCAAAATTTCAAGTTTCCAACTTTAACCGTTTAGAAGATGGAAGGGTTAAAGAATTTTGCAAAATTTGAGTTTTGCATAACGGTAAATTAAGACACCGTATGCCAAAATTATATATTTATTGTATATATACTTTTAAAGCTAATGAAAGTAGTAATCATTTGGCGTTTTCAAAATGAAGATATACCTTATACAACTTGTGCTATAATAATTTAAATATGGAGCTTTTTTGAACCTTTGGGGAGCTGTAGCTCCGTAACGGGTGGGGCTACAAAAAAAAGTTATTAAAAATAAAATTAATATTTTTGTGAGATCTATCAACAGTTAAAATTTCATAGCTCTATTGCAAAAAAAATGTCGGGATCTAAAAGTTAGGTGTTCGAGAGCTACCCTAAGGCTAGCTCCAAACTCAACCAAAAAAAATAGGGAACCTACAAATTACTCCCAAAATATTTTGTGTAAATTTCAAGATTCTAGCTTTCTTAGTTTTTGAGTTAGCGTGCTGACGGACGGACGGACGGACGGACATGGCTCAAAAATCTTAGAATTTTTTTCTGATCCGATCCATACCTTTGAAGGTATATCTAGCTCGCTTATTTCGAGGTGTTACAAACGGAGGAGTAATTTTATTATACCCGATCCTATCGTACGGGTATAAAAATATGCGAGTGCATTAGTGCGGCTAATATATCCGAAGCGGTAATGGTAAATCCAGCAATAAGACTCTGCGAAATAAAACCTCCAACCTCAAACCTCCAAGTATTTCAAAATTAATGAAAATTAATATTAAGACAAATTTTTTCATAGGTAATTGAGAAATAAGACACCAAAATATAAGAAATAAAGCCCCGTGATGTTATTTCTCTTTCAACTTAATCTATAATTTCTTAATATGGGAAATAAAGGTGTTATTTCTCATTAAATGTGTAATTAAACGCAGTTTAGTTTCAATGTATAATAAAACCCAGTCTCAAACCTGAAAAAATTTAAAAATTCATTCAAAAATAAATAATTCATAAAAAGAAATTATATTATAATAAAAATTCACATTTAACTAATGATAGGATTATCAGAACTGACTAAAAAAAAAGTATATTGCACTTTTCCAGATTACATACATACTTGTATGGTGTTATTTATAAATTTAAATAAATAGACTCTTATAAAATATTTGGCCCTGAAAAAGAGAGAATAATTTTTTGTATTCTCGTTATTCTTTCTTATATAGCCTATAGAGGTACTATTTTGACTAATCTCTCTCTTATATAGGAGGCAAATAATCTTTACTCTCTTTGTTGACTGCTGAACAGTGAACAGTGAACATCATAACTACTAACACAGATGCAAATCCAAATTTAAATTTAAGTTTAGATCTAATTTAATCTTATTTTTGAATTTGAATTATTATTGGTATTATGAATGAAAAATTTATATTATTATATTAAATGATATGATGATTAATATTTTGAAAATAACAATTTTAACCATATAATTTTATATTTGGTAATAACCGTATACCCATTCATACTTTATAGCATAATTTTATATACACACATTTAGCAATACAACTTTTCAGATTGTTTTAAAATTGAAATGCCTAGAATCTCTTAATTAATGGTCTTCATTAAAAAAAAACGTTAAAATCCCAAAAGTCAAAAAAAAACAAAAAAAAAAATCTATCTTTGGTAATAACTACAATTTTCTGTGAAGACTTGAGACTCACGATTGGCACAACGACATTTGATTGACATTTTGTAGTAGGAATTCATTTCTTATATACACTTGAGGTTAAATAAAAATTGAAATATATTTTACAGAATTACCGCAGTTTTTTTTTACCTTGAGAAAATCAATTTTATTTTCCAATATTGAAAAGAAAGTAAAATATTTTACTTTAAGGTTTAATTATATATATATATATATATATATACAAGTATATCAATCAGTACTTTTAATTGCTTTACAACCTAATATAGAAAATTACTAAAATTATAAATAATTTTCACCTGATCGTGAATAAAAACTTCCTTACAGAATTAATCACTGGTTTGAAAGACATCATTATGCGATATTCACTTTAATTGAAATATTTGGACTATTTGATCCAATTAAGTGAACAAAACTATATAATGCCGTTTCATTTCAGAGTTATGTCTCATTTTTTATTTTTTTTTTTGTTGTATTGTAATTACAATTGCAAACAAGGAATAAAAAATTTAATACTTTCTTTTACTATATATACCTTCCAGCAGTCAATTAATAATTTAATACTTTTAGCGTTATTCAATTTTAACACTTTGATTACTTTGCCATATTACACCATATTTATGGCAAACAGTTAACAATTTAAAAAAAAAAATTTAAACAGTCAGCAAAGTTAAATGAATCCCCAAAAGGTACTCTAAAAATTAAACTTTATTGTCAGGAAATGTAAAGTATATATATGTACATTCATTGCAATATCTTGAAATATTTAATTTTAAATGGAACAGACTATATAAGTAAATTATTTTACTATCAATTTTTGAAATTTTCTTCTTTTATTATTTTTATACCCGTACGATAGGATCGGGTATAATAAAATTACTCCTCCGTTTGTAACACCTCGAAATAAGCGAGCTAGATATACCTTTAAAGGTATGGATCGGATCAGAAAAAAATTCTAAGATTTTTGAGCCATGTCCGTCCGTCCGTCCGCCCATCAGCACGCTAACTCAAAAACTAAAAAAGCTAAAATCTTGAAATTTACACAAAATATTCTGGGAGTAATTTGTAGGTTCCCTATTTTTTCTGGTTGAGTTTGGACCAAAACTTGGGTAGCTCTCGAATACCTAACTTTTAGATCTCGACATTTTTTTTGAAATAGCGCTATGAAATTTTAACTGCTGATAGATCTCACAAAAATATTAATTTTATTTTAATAACTTTTTTTGTAGCCCCACCCATTACGGAGCTACAGCTCCCCAAAGGTTCAAAACAGCTCTATATTTAAATTGTTATAGCACAAGTTGTATAAGGTATATCTTCATTTTGAAAACGCTAAACGATTACTACTTTTATTAGCTTTAAAAGTATATATACAATAAATATATATTTCTGGCATACGGTGTCTTAATTTACCGTTATGCGAAACTCAAATTTTGCAAAATCCTTTAACCCTTCTATCTCCTAAACGGTTTAAGTTGGAAACTTGAAATTTTGACAGAAGTTAGATCTTTAAAAATAAGTGTGAGTCATTTCAAAAAATTTTTTTTGTATCACCCCCCGTTTAGGAGCTGTAAGGGGTCAAAAACTGAAAATTTCCTATATTTAAACACCTGTAACTTGAACACCTGTTAAAATTTTTTTGAAGCAATACACAAAAATTAAAGCTTCAACATTATACTCTTATTTCTGTTAACAACTTTTTTTAATAATATAGGGTTACTTTATAATTGACGAAAATGTTACTTGATTTTTTCAAATTTTCTAACAAATTTCATCAACAAATTTTTTGCATTTGTTTTACTCGATAATTTGAAATTGTTGAGGATATAATGCGTAGTACAAAAACATGTAAATAAATAAACAACATAACGGTTGCTTGAAGAATTTTTATTTATATGATATTGATATATATACATACTTATATAATATCATGTTTATTTACATATCGTATATGTCACTGATGAATGAATGATAAGAGTATAGATGTATATTATATAGCGCCGTATTTACATACATAGGTATATGTATTTTATTGTACTTATAAGAAATTATTCTGTCAATGGAATATTTAAATATAATATAATATAATATTTAAAATTATATTTATTATTTTGTACTAAGTAAATTTAATATACATTTACCGCTTAGTATTAAATGGTACTATATAAGTTTTGGATTGATAATCGTTATGTGGAAGGTTAGAATCTGCTTTTGAAGAATGTACATATAAACATATAGTTTGAATATATGTACAACCCATAGTTCTAGAAATTATAAAATTCACCCAAATTATTTTAAAATACTAAAATATTAAAAAAATAATATTGTAAGCAGAGTGACAGGCTGTGAACATACTAACGGTTCGTACGGGTATCTAAGAGTTGACAAAAGCAACTGTATTCTTCCTCGTTGTTTTATTATTTAATTTTATTATTTAATTTAAATTAATTTTTTTTAATTTTTATTTAAAAATATATTTTATAAAATAAAAATATTTTAATTAATTTTTTTTTTAATTTTCAGGAACATCCTGAATATGCTTTCAGTTATGGTGTGAAAGATTTACATACAGGTGATGTTAAATCACAATGGGAATCAAGAGATGGTGGTGTTATAAAAGGTCATTATAGTGTACGTGAACCAGATGGTTCAATTCGAACTGTTGATTATACAGCTGATGCTAAAAATGGTTTTAATGCTGTTGTTAAAACACATGGTCCAAATTCACATCCAGTTACTGATACACCACATTCAGAATTTTCAAAAAATGATGACACATCACAATCAAAAATTAATCATTATAGTAAAGATCAAGAGCATATAGTTTTAAGTTCAGATTTACATCCAGTTAAAAGACCAATTGATGATATTTCTCATACACATCCAAAAACACCAAGTTTAATTGAATTAAGACCATATGCACGTATAAAACAAATACCAATGGAATCAATACGTGATAGTATTAATCCATATAGAAATGAACATGAAATTGAACAAAAATATTTTAAAGAAATTGAACCAGAAATTAAATCTGTTAAATCACCAGATCTAACAAAATATAAACGTGTTAGTCCATTTGATTTTTATGATACTGAAGATACATCAGATTGGAAAGCAATACCAAATGATGATGTAATTAATTTTTATGAAAGTAGTAAACCAGTAATAAGTAGTAATAATAATAATAATAAAAAAAATATTATAAATAACAATAATAATAATAATAATAACAATAATCATAATAATCATAATCATAATAATAATAATAATAATCATCATTATAATCAAAAATATATTAATAATAACAACAATAATAATAACAATAATAATAATTATAATAATAGTAATAAATATAAGAATAAAAATAAAAATGAAAATGTTAATCATTATAATAAAAATTATTATCGTGATTATGAAAAATTACAACAACAACAGCAACAATTTCAAGAAGATTATTTTCAACATAGAAAATTTAATTATAAAGGACAACAATTACCACAACAAGAAAATTTTCCAAATAAACCAACACAAATTAGTTCACTTCGAACCGATTTTATATCATCAAAACCATATCAAGATAATAGAAATTTAAAAAGACCAAATTTTAGTATACCACCAGAAATACCACCACCAAAAAAAAATTATAATTCTTATCAAAATCCATCTTCAATTGGTTTAAAACATTTTTCAACACCGAAAAAAAATTATAATAGTAAACGACATAAGAATGTTGATTATTCAAGTTATTTTCAAAGACAAGGTAAAAGTAGATCAATTACAAACAATAACAATAACAAAGAAGGACCAGTTGTTTTCCCAAATGAAGATGAATTTGAATTAAGAGAAGCAGCATCAGCTGGTATTGTACAATCAATGTTACATAAAGATAAAAAACATATGGTACCAGGTTATGCATCATTAATTGCTGATCGTTATTTTGGTGCTTAGTTAATATAATATTATAGTATATAAGTTTATAATATATTATATAATATATATATTTATGTAATAATTATTCATATAACAAATTTTAATAAATTTTGTTGTTGTTATTTTCGTTTTAATTATCATGTGATATTGTCACAGTTTTGAAAAATAGTTTTAAGTTAAAAAAACAAAAAAAAAAACAAAACAAATACGATATTTTATTTATTATTGACATAACAAAAAAAAAATTAAGTAAAAACTCAAAAAATTTTGATTTCTTTTAATTTTTGGAATATTACGAAGTTTTTAGAATAAATTTTAATTATAAAAAAAAATACAAAAACTTCTTTGCACTAATAATTTATAATGTAAAAAGTAAAATAAAGTGAACAAAAATAATACAAAAAGAAAAGAATTTTGTTTTTTTTTTGTATGATTTCGCCTTAAAATATGCAAATAATTAAGTCATACTATCATGCTGTAGAATAAAGAGGAAATAAAAACAATGCAGACATATAAATTTAAGGGTTTTTAGACACTTTCATTTCTAACACGTCAATATGATCGCAAATTTATCAAGTTTCATCAAAAAAAATTTTTTTTCAAAAGGTAAACAACATTTTAAGTTGTAGATTTCTAGAAAATTAGTTAAATATAAGTATATAATTTTTTACCTTATGGCATTTATTATTAAAGAGTTTTGGACTAACAAATATAAAATTTAATTTTGTTTTTTAGAAGAAAAGACTTATAATTATACTCACCTCAAAAATTTTACAATAAACGAATCCTATATGAGACGTGTAACTGTAATGATAATTACCGTAATTATTATATAATTCATCGGTGGTAGCTTAAAAACACGTGACTTAATAATTTTTTCATTTTAAAAAATTTAAAAAATAAAATTAGAGTAAATGCGTGTTCCAACAAACTATAAATTACCTTACCTTAGAAATTATTTGAGAAAGGTAAAAATTTACGAAAGCAAAAATTATTTAAGAATGGAATTGGAATACCAAAATTTCAACAAAGTTGCAATATTGTGTAAAACAAAAAGAAAAAAAAAATTCTTTATATTGTGAAAATAAATTTTTATAATTTTTTTTGTATAAAGTTGGTAAAATAAAATGGGTTAGGTGTTAATATGGCATACATTTTGTTGTTTTTATTTTTTTTTAATTTTTGTTATTATATTAAAATAGTTCTAAGGTTGTTGCTGTGTTAAAATTTGATAAATGTGCATTTTGACAAGGTTATTGTGATATTTTTAATCAACTTTCAGTTATATTTTTTCTTTTTCATTATATAGATAAAATAATGTAAATATCTGTATATAATATAATATATAAAATAATGAAATGAAATAATTAGCTATATTTTAGACATTTTTTTTTGTTTTAAAAATTAATGTTGACTTCAAAGAGATTGTTACATTTAATACAACAATAGAATTTAAATAATAATTAAGAGGCCTCGATAGCCTAGTAAGTAAGAGCATATAAAATACGCTGTAAACACCGAAGGAGTCTACGTTCAAATCCCTCACACGTCGTCTGGAACGCCTGAAAAGGAAATGCTGTGTAATTTCCTGTTCACATTTATGTGGCAGAAAAATGCACTAAAAAGAAAAAAACAAAATAATAATTAAATATTTTAAAGAAAAGTTGTAATGTTATATACATATTAAATTAAAAGAAAAAAAATTATTAAAATAATTCTAACACGTTAATTTCTAATTTTTTAGCAAAATTCAAATCTATCCCTGTCTATTTTGTACATTAATATTATATTAAATTTATTAATAAAATTAAATTTATTATAGACAATATATTAAATGCCTCTCATAAAATTTGTTTCGGGTAGAGTATGTAAAATCTACAAACGATTTTCTGGGAGAGGGAGGGTATATTTTGTACCGTTTTTTTTAGATATGGACCTTTAAAGATTTTTAATGAGTTTTTATAAAAAATCTATAACTTTTGAACGATTTGTTTTAAAGAGATGAAACAAATTGCATTTTGTAAATTAGATTACAAGTTTTAATTTTTAAATTAATTTTAAATTTCCAGCAATCCCAAAGTTATGAAAATTTGAAGAGGTATTGTTAAAAAAAATGGATATACTCTACAAAATACATTTTGTTGTATATATCCAAAGCAAGCCATTCAAAAGTTACAAATTTTTTTATGTAAAATTTCTAAAAAGCCAGTGAAATTTTTAAAGAACATCTTTAAACGGGATAGTTTATAAACCCCCTGACAATGGAAATATATAATTTATTTTTATATAAAAAACATTTAAATAATCTCTTTAATTTTGAATCATTTTATGTGGACTTATAACAGCACATTCAATTTTATAACCAAATAAAACTTACTTTTTTGGAATTTATTAGTATGTTAAAATAAATTGGAATTTTATATATTATAATACATACACATAATATATATATAATATAGAAGTTGTTTCGTTCTTCAACAATACTGAACGGTTCAGTTGCCTAAACAACTCCCAAATTTTAAATTCTTCGTCCTATATATAAAAAACAACAGAAATCTTCTGTGAGGTAATAGAAGTGAACCAAAAAATTTTTCCGTAAAAACAAATTTGTATTTTTGAAAAATTGTATTGTGTCAAAAGTCTATTATGATATTTCACAACTTTTCTTATTCTTACAGAAGAAACTTAAGAAAAATTGGAATATTTTTAATAAAAAAATAATTATATTAAGCTTAATAATATTAATTTGAATTAAACAAAAAAAAATTAAATTCTTTGAAATATATTTACAAATTGCAACTTTAACACCACTTGGCATTTAACACAATTAGTTATCTTTTAAAAAAAATGTTATCTTTATTTATTTTTAAATATCAAAAAACTTTTAAAATTCCATTTTAGTTGTATTTGAATATACTTTTTTATTGCCTCACCTAAGTCTTTTTTACCTTAAAAGGATACATGGTGGCGCCTATAAGCTAAAAACAAAAAAAAAAAAACAAATTAAACATTCTTAAATATTTATTCCATTCTAAACTGACAATTAAACATTTTAAATAATTTTGTTGATCTTAAAAAAATTTCAAATTACCGACCGGATGGAACTAACTTAAATCATTTAAAACATTTAAATATTTGAACTACTCAAAGTTTAGAATAACATTTTTTTATGTATTAATTACATATACCACGGTGTAGGGAATAATATGTAGACAAAACATTTGAAAGCATGATTGTAGGTGGACACAACAATTTTGGAGCTGTCATGCCATAAAAGAGATCTTCTGTTATGCACCAGATTAAAGCAGTCTTTAAACAGTTTCTAAGAGCATAAGATGAAGGAGCTTTTCTAAATGTATTCATTGACATTTCTATTTTTTTTTAATTCTTGATCTAAAATGTTTTGAAATTAAAAAAATTTAAAATTTAAAGGAATTGTAATTTTGCTTAGGGTTTTTTTATCTGTTAATAGAGTCAAATAGATTTTTTTCAAGTTTTAATGTGGTATATAGTATTCAGTTAATTATCTTTTGTCCTTCGGGTTTTTTTCCCGAATAAACTTGTAAAATTAGTATTTTTTAACTCATTTTGTTTTTTTATTAAAACTTTAAGAACAAAATTAGTGGTTGTAGTGACCTTCTTCTTCTTCAATAGACTTTTTTGTTCCTCTAACCAATTTCAAATTTGATGTAATTTGAATGAAGAAAGGTTTAAATCCAGTTTGTCTACATTTTCAAAACTTCGACAGTCTTGCTAAATGCATTTGCTTCTAAATTCTAAATTTTTTTTTTTTTTGCGTGGTTAGGGGGGAATCTCGAAAGAACCATTAAACGCCACCTTCCTTTTAAACCGAACATTAGATTCGAACCTATGGTACATGGTAACGTTTGGTTTGGGGATTGGGGAAAATTGGAATAAAGGAAAATGAAAAATATAGAAAGTTATTGGACGCTAGGAGGATAATTTAGAATAAAGATGCTGATGTTTTTCTTGAATTTTTTCTTTACAATTTTTATATAAGTATTTTGTATTTGTTTAATTACACATTATTAAATAGTAAGCTAGTTCTGTAACTTTAATATAGTACAATTTCATCTTCTACAGTCAATTTATCTATAGTTGGAATAGTTGGTACAAAAGGAAAATAAAACTAATTGCTAAATAAGTATTGGTAATTGTTCTTTAAATAAAACTTTATGAAATTATTAAATTTATTTTGTAAGTTTATTCATGGATTCGTTTACTTTTACCACTTTGATAGTATGATTTATTTAATTTGATGATGTATATGCCATATTGCCATGATGCATATCTAATAATTAATCTTATTGGTTATTTTATTTAAAAGTATGGATATTACTATTAACTTTTAGGTTGAGTTTTTTATATTAAGCTTACTTTATATACATATAAAGTATTTTTGAAAACAATGTTCTGAAAAGCAATATTTCTGCTATTAAATTTGCCTACAATTCTTTGTTACAAAAGATGGCTTGTTTGTTTGTTTTGTGTTTTATTTCCGCTTTTTGGATTTTAAATTTTTGAAAGTATTTTTGAAAAATATAATTGTTGATATAAATAGAAGAGGTATAGTATGACTTTATCGTCATCAAATATCATCAGCATTACAATTGCTTGCTATAAATATGTGTCATATATATATATATTAATGGGTCAAAACCAGATCCTTCTAAGCAAATTGTTTAAAAATCAGATCATTCACTTAAAGAAATATTAAAAAAATATACACTTATAAGAAGTTTAATAAACATATTATGAACCACCAAAAAAAAAAAAACTCTGCAAGAAACAAAACAAATACCTAATTCGGATATTAATATAAGTTTTAAATTTCCATCTCCAAACTTTAATTAAAAAAATATTTAATATTCAATTAAAATTTTAATTATGTATCAATCAGTTAAAAAAAGAATTGATTTAAATTAAGTGTCTTTGAAATTTTGAAATTTTTTTGTCAAACATTTATTATAAGAATGTTTAAAATAATACCCCAAGAAGAGTAATTATATATATAGTTATTAATATGAATTATGATTTTATTTTAATTTTTATAATTTAATAATTGAAAAAAGACTATAAATAAAAAATAAAGAAAACAAATAAAATACACTGGACCAGTTTATTATCGCGGTATAATGAATGACACTCAAAAAAAGTAAAAGGAAAAACAAAAATATGCATTTAATCTTAAGATCGGAAACATTTCAAAAGTAAACAAAAAACATAATAAAAAAAAAATTGCTATTTAGGACACTATCACTATCACTTTCCTGTTTTATTTTTATAATTTTTTTTTTTTTTCATTTTCATTTGTTTTCACTTATCAAAACTATACAAAAATATCACATACCAAACAAGTTCCATTTCTGATTTTTAAGAATTCAACCTATGGTTGTTGAATTAGTGGCAATGATAATAAAATATGGTAGTTATGTGTCAGTTAGGCTTGTAACTCAGATGTATCTCCTTTCAAAACAAATATTGAACCCTTGAATTTAAGTTAAGATAAAGTCGTTCATTAACCTGTTGTTATGTTAATAGGATTAATGAAATTTTACCCAAATTATTTTGAAGAAAATTTCATTTCAAAATTCCGATATTTTTGTATAGTTAAAAATTTTGTTTAATATACTTACACTTTTTTTGAAGATTTTCTTTAAAGATATTATATGCATAGCCTTTTAATATAACAAAGAGATATTAGTTATAGTCAATTTTTATGATGTTACCCTAATATTAATTTAGAGGAATTATTTTTTAGATGTTAAAACAGAAAATATTGTTCGTAAATTCTAGTATGTAAACGTTAACAAACCTCGTTTGTAACTTTATTCAATGTCAATAGATAATATCAACAGTTAAAACCAATATCTTAGATTTTGTAATCAATATTTATGTCATTTGTAATATTTTAATTTCAAACATTATGACTTAGTTCTCTCTCTTTAATTAAATATATTTTTTTTTATATATTATGATGGCGTTTTTCCTAAGGCAGGTGTAAATCATCCAAACACATCAACATCTACCCCCTTGGTATAGTATAAGATACTTACTGACTAAACCAACTCTCCCCTTTAGCAAATAAAATGGTATGAAACTCCTAATTTTGTATATTGGCTACGGGGTAGGGATAGAAGAGGATAGAACAAAGATTCGGAAATTTTAAAATGGGGAGTATGACTGTAAGGAAACAATAAATTTGCTACAGAGTCAAAGTCATCAGTGAATTACAACATGAAGTAGTATGTAGCACTTCCCTGCATGAGGTTACTAAAAATATCTCCACTGTAGTATCTAATCTTATTAGTAGGTATTAGTATATTATTTGTACTTTGCACTAAATAAATTTAAAATTTTTAAATGTATGCACTTTCATATATTTTCTAAATAAAATAAATCTTAAATTAATACGGTAATTATAAAATGAACCTTTCACACCTTTAGATAATTTAAAAATTTTATCCAAGGATCAAATAATAACTTTAAATTTTTTTTATTTTTTTTTTATTTTTGTTTTATTTTTTTTTTTTTTTTGGTAAATTCCTTAATTCAAATTATAATTTTCATATTATTTTTACTTTTGCTTTTGAAATGGAAATGTTGATTGGAATTATAAATATTTAAACAATTTTCATTGTGATCATTTCATAATATTTAAAAAACTAAATGTATTTAATACAATGTATTAGTCATTACATTCTATTCGCATCAGTTAATTGATTATTTACTTGTAAACTACTATCACTTTAAATATTTTTAATTTTATTTTATTTTTATTTTTTCTTTTTAATTTTTATTACCTTAATGTGTGGGTACTGACTGGTATCATAAAATGGAATCCTGTTAAAATTATACTTTTTACCAAAAAAAAAATCATGATTGAAAAATAAATAAAGGAAAAAGAAAATGAAATTTAATTTAATTAAATTAATATAAAAAAAAAAAAAATAAGTTGTATACCAAATCGAAACTTGTATATACTCAACATAATATGAAAAACTTAATCGTTTTTTTTTTTTTTTGATTTGATTTTAACTGGAATTTTTCACGCAGTTTTAACGACTTTATTCAAGAAAAGTTTTTATAAGTTTAATGCAATATCACAATTTTTGATAAGAAACTTTTTTACACTTGTTTTTTGGAATGTTTTAAAATAAAAAATAAATTAAAATTAAGTAATACTGAAAAGAAATTAAGATTTATACAAGCTTTTAATCAATCTACATAATATACACGTATATATATATAAACATTTTAGTATTTAAGATATTAACTAGTATGGTATATTGTAAAGTTATTAAATGTTCTGTTAAAATAATCTTCTTATAAATGTCTGATGTATATAAAAATGAATACTCGTTTGGATTAGGCTTTTGGGTTTTGGAACTATTGAACACAAAGGTTCAGATTTTGAAAGGATTGAAGACAAATTTACAATAAGTTATATTTGTTTTGATGTTAGTTATGTGTAAGAAAAATTTAGTACTACGTTAAGTTTCGCTTTTTTAAATTGGTCTCTGTTCAGTAGACATTTTTATTCCGTCCTAAACGGTTTGACCGAGAGAGTACGATTTTTACACGCATATTTCTTCTTTGTTAAAGGATGTATTTGGTAACAATGTATTAGTCTGTTTCGGTTCGGTAATCGGTAAAAAATTTTGTTTACGATTTACAAAACAACTTTATGATTTTAAAGAAACTCTTTAAGAAAATTTTCATTAGGTTTCGTTGAGGCACAAGAGTTTATAATTTATTTTTTTATTTTTTTGCTGCTTCATTTTAATATGTGACAGATTTAGTTCAAAACTTTAATATATTGTACTGAACATAATTTTATAGTTTCTAGATGAGTTCTAAAAACAAAATTTTGAGAATTATTTACTTTGAAGTCGAACTCAAACAATAAAATTTTAAGATTTAAATTATTTTAATTTTTTTCTAATCTTAATAAAATTAATGACATAAATGTATGTCATTATGGATATAAATTTCTAATTTAAGGAATTTCATAAAAAAATACCTTAAATGAATCGTTTTATTAGATTTTTTTTTTGGGATTGATATAACATATTTGTAATTAATGTACAGCCACTTTTTCTTTCTTCAAAACAGTTTTGTTTGTCTTTTTTAAATTTTGCTTTTTCCGTACTAATTAAAAGCTGGAAGATTAATATATTTTATATTGTCTTATAATTTAATATGAGGTGGTTTTTTCACATAAACCACCTCATATTAAATTATAAGACAATTTTACATTTTAAGATCATACATTTCCTGTTTTTATTTTTGTTTCCTGAAGAAGAAATAAAAAGCATTTTATCTGTTTCAATTCTATGAGGGAAAAGAAAATTAAACTAATTAATAGATGACTACATTAGTTTTATGAAGTTATCAACAGATGAGAAATCTAAAAATATTGTGTATATCCAAAATCATTACAATAATGTTAACAAAAAAAAAGTATTACGTATAATATTAAATTTTATTGAAATAAATCTATATAAGTATAATTAAAATAAAATGAAATTTATATTTTTTTTATTTACAAACAAAAGCAACATCAGGCGGTTCACCTAGTTGTAATTGGGAAATAATAAATTTAAGTTATCAAGAAAGATGTAAGAAATAAAGCCGCCAAAGTATGGAAAACCAAATAAAATCTAAAGAATGTCAAATAAAAAGAAATTAGAAATAAATTGCATTCTGCTTGAAAGAGAAAACACTTCCCTTTAATTAAATTTTTTTTCCCATTCTAATTATTTCTTGGTTATACTTAGAATTTTTGAAAATATAAAATGCATCTATACCGAAGTTAATGTATCATCCTTCTTCCCACTTCTCATCATAATAAGGTTTATTCAACTTAATTTGTTTACAAAAACAGACAAAAAATTAATATGAAACAAAATGATTAGAAATTAATTTCTTCAGCTTACCTTTACTATCGTGAATTATTTTTTCCCTAAGACACAAACCTATATTAGAATTTAAAACGATAAATTCAAATATATGATTCGAAATTCAATTCGATAGACGATTTTTGTATAATTTATCTAATAGGTATATGTTATAATATGCTATATGTTATGTATATATCTAATAGGTATGTTATATTATATATATGTATATGTATATATATATATATATATACATATATATATATATATATATATATATGTACATGTATCCAATATATTGTAGCTGGTAGTACACTAAACCATTTCCCATCTTCAATGAATATAAAAATACAAAATAAACTAAATTCAAAGTTCTTTTATATATTCAACATATTATTTAAATTAATTCATTTAAATTAAATTTGATTTTTGATTAACAATTTATAATCTAATCATGTTTAAAATCCCAGTACAATAATTTCAATTAAATTTGTTTTTTTACAAAGAAATTAATAATTAATATTATATAAATTTGATGTTGCGAAAAATTTTTATAACTTCCTTTAAATTTTTTTTTGTTTTTTTTTTTGACATAAAACATAAAAATTTATTATAAAATTATTCTTTAATTATTGTATATCTATATATTAAATTATTTCATTATTACAATATTTCTTTATATTTTTATCACAATATATAAATCACTACAGAGATTTTTAACCATATTGAAAATATAATAAGTATCTGATAATACGAGTATATATTAAAGAAAATTTGAAATTAATATTATATAGGTTTAAACTGGAAAACTTAATAACTATAATTTGTATTTAGAAAATACGATTTACTTCTAAGAATTATAAAATACAAATTAAATTCAAACCAATATTATATTTTTTTTTTTTTTTACGGATTTAGCAAGACCTATATACTAATATTTTCCAGTTCAAAAAAAGAAAAAAATATATAAAAACAAGAATATAAAAAAAAAAAAATAAATGAATATTTTTAAAAATTACCGCAGAAAAAAAAAACCTATTAAAAAAAAACAAAAACGAGACCAAAAAATGGTTTAAAATTTTAATTTATTCAACTTTAAGTGACACGATCGTTTGTTTTTGTTTTATGCCTCCAATAATACGCACTTTATACGTCCATTAATTTTCTTTTTTTTATTTTTTTTTTTGTTTTGGTTTTTTTTTTTAAATTTTTCTGTCCATTTTCTTTTTAGGTTAAAAAGAAGGAGACCGAAAGAAATAAAAATTTTTTATTTTTATAATTGATAATATTTTATATACATAGTTATTTTTTTATTAATCTATTTAACGAATATGATTTTTTAACTATATGGAAAATCTAAAAATATTTCACCCTGAGACCCTGTATGCTATATTTGATATTAAGTTTTTTTTTTTTTATTTTAAAAAATTATGTTATTTTTTTTTTTTTGTTTTTAATTTAAATCGAAAAATCTTAAAAATTTTTTAATTTTGATTGAGTTCAGTTATAGTTTAATTTCGATATATATCGAAAAAATTATCTCAAACTTCAACACTACTTTAAAAGTAAAGAAATTGTTAAATTTGGATCTTTAAAAAAAAAGAAAAAAAAAACAATATTTTAGAGATAATTTAAATTTTGTATCTTTTAAATGGGCCGCTAAAATATTACATAAATTGTCAAAATCCGAAATATACTTTAATCGAAAAAGTCGAATATTTGTTCTACGAGTACATATTATAACCTGAACTGATTCTGATATTCTAACAATACATATAGTCTGAATACTGAACTGATGTTCCTTCGAGTAAATAGCCTCAAAATTTTGTTTTATTCACTAGATTTCAATTATATATATATATTAATCTATTTTAAATTTATAAAAGATACTTGGTATTCACTAACTTTGTTTTTACTATTAATTTATCATTAAATCTTATTGACTCCGTACTAAGTACATACTTCAATTTTAATGTATTCTTCTCTTCTATTTGTAAGGAGATACATAACATAATATTTTTATATCTATGTAATTTTTAAATTATATTTTTATGAAATCTGAATGTTTTTTTTTACCGTTTCAACGATAACCGTTACTAATGCTTTTAAAATATGTTTTTTTGTGGTAATATAAAAATTAAATCTGTAAATTCGCTTTTACTGAAAAACATACCTTTTATTTCAAAAATAATAAACTATTAATAACTAATCATCATTTTAAATAATAATATCTTTATACTTTGCTATGCCATATATCTGATGCAAATACAGTGCCTAAAATAGCTTTGAAATATTTTTATTTAATATTATAGCAATCATCTACTTATCAATGATAACTTTTTGAGAAATCGGTGGTTGCTATATTAAAAATAAATATATAAGTTAAATGAAATTAAAACTTAACATATTTAAAACTAAGAAATTTTTTATTGCTCTATATACACTCCTTAAAAAGTAGTTACATGAATTAACATATAGGTTTGCTAATATATTTATTTAATTTTCTCATCTATTTAGTTAAATATCACAACCCTATATGGGTTAGATAATTTTGTGACAAAATTTTTATTAATTTGCTACTATCCAAGTTTGAGTTACCATTGCATGGTTTTCTCCATATAGTTGAATCCAAAAATTTGAAATTTATAGAATTTAGCGAAAATAATTAGCATTAAATAAAAAATTTTTATCACAACGATTTCACATTTTAATAATATATGCATATGCTTTTTCGATATATGTATGCCTGTAATATTTCATGTAAATATTTAGACCGTAATTTATAGTTAACTATTGATTACACAATGCAAAACAATCTTGAGTTACTAACTGTTATAATACGTATACAAATTCAAGAAAGTAATAATGACAGTTAGATTGACATACTAATAATTAAAATTTATCTTTCAAATAGAAATTAAATTATTATTTCTTTTTAATTATGCAGGAATAAATTTGATTTAACTTAACAGAAACTTGTTTATTGTCATCTCTACTATTACACTAGAGGAATAAAATAAATAGAATAAATACTGACGTTGTAAAAGTTTAATTAACAATAATTAGAAACAGATATTGTTAAAAAAAAAAAAAAATATGTATTATAAAATAATTCTTGTTAACAAATGTCATTTTATTTGACATCTTTTTATTTAACCTCATTAAATTTCAGTTTCAAATCTAAATCTAAATAATGAAAATTATCGTTGCTCGATTCAACTGAAGGATACACAAAATATTATGTAAATTTAAATCAAAGAAAAAAATTTCGAAATATTAAAATAAAGAAAATGCAAAAATTTGACATTATAAGATATTATTTAACGATGCGAGAATAAAAGTTTTTAAAATAAATTAATAAATTTTTTTAAAGAGATTAATAAATATATTGTAGAAATAATTTAAATGCCAAGAGATAAAGACGTTTATAGATCCATTCTTGACAGTTTAAATGTACAAAATATTGTAACATACAATTCAAGCCAATATTTAACGTACCTTACCTTTTCTGGAGAAATCTATTCATTGTTAAGCTAATGTCGTGCGCCACGTGCGACATGTGTTTTTTTTTTTTTTTGGATTCCCTTACTAAAATATAAAAATACGAATATATTAAATGCATGTATTTGATGTGCAAAATTTAGAGTGGGTTATTTTTAAATTCGTACAGAAATTGTTTATATTGTTTATATCCAAATTTAACAATTTTTCAATCAAAATTAAAATATTTTTCAGATTTTTCGATTTAAATTAGTAATTTAAAAAAAAAAAAAATAATTTAACTTTCCATCTTTATATGGTTTTACTTATTAACATTTTCAGATTAAAAGCATTTAGATATGATTACTTAGGGCAATAAAAAAACTCTAATTTGACAATTTCGAAGATTCAATACTAAACTCAACTGTTCAGTAGGTAACAATAATGTAAAACTATTTACTACCAAGCCAAATCCAAATAATATTTGGAACTTCACGATGCTTTATATATTTTTTTTTGAGATATCGTACGTGAGTTATAAAAAGTAATAAAAAAATGTTATTCTAATTTGTTTTTATATGTTCGAAAAATAATTACGTAAGTTATTGTTTGTTTTTATTTTAATTTAGTGTGATGCTGCTTATGTGGTTTAAAATTATCTAAAACCAATTCTTTTATCGATTGTTCAAAAATTTTTAATGATTTTTAAATATTTTTCAAAAAATTTTGAAATATTGTCTTATTAGTTTCACTCTTGTCGTGACATTTTGCTCACGTTTACATTTTGTTCACGTTGACATTTTGTTCACGTGACATTTTGTTCATGTTTACAAAACTTTAGCACGATTTGATATAAAATAAAAATTTTGTAACATAAATTGATCTGATAAAAAAATGTTACAGTTGTAAAACAGCTTTTTTATGTAGCTCTATATTTGTTAAGAATCAACTACAGCTCTACATATTGATAATCAAAATTCTGAAAAATTTCAAAATTCTGTTCTAAACGAATACATCAAAAAAAAATACTTTTATCTAAAATGATAATATTATAAACTAAAAATATAAACCTATATTGCATTATCCTTATTGTTACGTCAAAAAAAAAAAAACATTTTTTTTAAATTGAGACAGATATAGAATATGAGAACTTTTTGCATAATATTTGTGAATGATTTGTTATATGTCATATTTCAATGTATGTATGTGCGTTATACTCGTACGTACTTATGTATATATGTATATTTTTTATTAAATTAATATCGTGATTCGTGAACACAAAGAAAAACAGGATTAAATTTATTTAAAAAGAAAATATTCAAAAAATAAATTATAAATAGTAAAAATTTTTTTTTTTTTTTTTTAATTTAGTAGCTTACAATTTCTTAAACGGAAATTTTTATTGAATTCAACAGATCATATATAATATACATATAAAAATTTTTTTTGAATTAGGTACATATATTTATTTTGAACTGACATTTTTCGTGTAATTCATGTCTATTTTCTCATAATTTATAAGAATTGATTTATGTAAGCTTTTGTCGGTTTTCTTTTGATAGAAATTATTTTCGTAAATTTTTATTATCATTTAAACTCAAAAAAAAAAAAAAAATTATAAAGCTAATATAAATTTATTACATAAAAAAAAATCATTATATAGATAAAAGTTTAAATTAAAACATAATTTATTATATATTTTCCATTTAACATTAAAATTTATTCTTATAAATTACAGTAATACAATATTAATAATGTCAAAATTTTAAATTATTGTTACAAATTATTTTTATAATTAAAAAAAAAAATAGAATAATAATTATAAGATCTGCTACAAAAAAAAAATACATGTATTTGATAATTATATAAAATTGTTTTTTTAACGCAAGTAAACGATCAATTCGATCAAATCAAATTAGTAATATTGCACAACAGATGCAGGAGCAAAACTCCTGGCGCCAGAAGTCCCATTAGGTCTTATGACCCATTTCAATTAACTAGAAGTTTCATGGAACTTTTATTTTACTGCCATGATAAATGTCCGATGAGATTTCTGGCCTTCTTTTAATGGATCTTTTGGCTCATTAAACTGAATCAAAAATCCGATTAAAATAAAAATGAATTCTAGATTATTTTTTTACATATATACATATTTCAACATCGAAGAATTTAAAACAGTGCCGGCTAATGTACGTAAACAACATAATTAAGAGTTGGAGATAAAATTAGGTTTATATCCTTTTCTCAGAATCTAACTATAAAATATCTCCTAATTCAGAATCTCGCATATGCATACATATATACACATATTCTGGAATGGGGCAACCCTGATTTTGTAACCAATTATAAAATAACTCTAAATTCAGAATCTGGCATTTATACAGATAATGTATATAGGTAATTCTGAAAAAAGTGTATAAAAAATAATATTAATTTTGATATTTTTAAATAAAAGCATTGTGCCATTGTGCTGTGAGCCAAAAATCCCATGAATTTTTGACTTTTTTTAATGAATCAGAAGACCATGTGGCATCGGGAGTTTTAGCTATACTACTTATCTTTTGTCAATGTGATTGAAAATTTTTGTTAACAATTCAGTCAGAATTATTTTGTTTTTATTTTTGCTTTTAGGATACTTACACTGCACTCTTATTCTGTTTTAATCATTTTATATCTTTAAAAGACTTCTGTAATCAATTTTATAAAAGTTATAGAATTTATTTTAAACTTAAAACTATGATATAAAAATATAATATCGAATAAGCAATACTGAATATATTATAATCTACTTTTTTATTATAATACAAATTAATTAATTTTAAATTGAGCATAATTCACAATAATTTTTTTTTTTTTTTTCTTGTATACTAAAATATATCATATTTAATTTTTTTAAATACAACTTAATTTTTGTTTTTTAATTATGCAATTAATTTTGCAAGAATTTTAATTATTTAAAATAAAAACACATACCTATATATATTTAATTTTTTCTTTAAAAACTTGAAATAAAAAAATTTTGATTGAAACGTTCTACTTATCACCTGACTGACCTAATCGTCATTTATTTTAAATTTTTTTTTTTTGTTGCATTTGCAGTAAAACTTGTATTTTTTTTTTTTTAATAGAAAACGAATACAGTTTAATTTAAACAATTTTTAAATTTAAATTTTTCTTTTTATTTTTTTGAAAATGTAAAATTACTTGTTATATTATAAATATATGTATTTAATTTTTATTTGGAAAATTTCATAAATATTACATTATTGATTATTCTAATGTATATACGTGTACAATTTTCTTAATCAGATATTTCTATTAAAATTTGTAGTTCAACATTTTTTTTTTCAAATATTATTTTAAGAGACCTTTTCAATTAAATTGCATATTACAGTGACATTTTCGTTTTCAATATACGAACTAATTGCAATTTAATTTATTTTCTTTAGAATATAAAGTAATATAGCTTTTAAAATATAGTTTTAGTTAAAATATAGTTAAAATATAGTTTTTCCTTCTGAACAAAAAACTGATTCTATCAATTTGTAAAAAATAGAGGTTTCTTAACGATGTATAAAACTCAAAGAACAGAAATTTTTCGAAAAATTACATTTTTGGTTGAACAATTTTAATAAAAACCATTTTGGGATAAACTTCCACAACTATGGGTGATTTTTGATTTAGATGGCGTCATCACATAACGGTAGTTTATATCTTCAAGTTTCTGAATATACATGCCATTAGGACCGATGTCGCCATTTAGTAACCGAGAAATACATTACAAAATTTGCTATAATATTATAGATCATAATACTATCTTCAATATACATCTTGTTTTATTTTAATCGGTGTTACCGTTTATGAAAAATTTTAGTTAAAAGTGGAAATTTTGATAAAAAAAAAAAAAAATTTTAACTTTCAAGAAAAACGCTATATATGTGAAATTTTCAAATATACCCTATATTTATTATTATACTTTTAGAAAACTCTCTTCACAACCTTTTCAACGGTATATAATAAATATGGTATGAATTAGTAAATAGTACCACCATAGTTTTGACGCTTTTTTGTCAATAAACATACTTTTTCTGAGATTTTTGCAAGTATTAAACCGCTGTACTGCGGTAAATTTTTCAAAATACATATTTAAAATTCGATTTTTCCTAAAACAAAATTTCATAATTTCGTTAAGTCATAAAAACGGAGGCTTAGAAAATACGAAATCTTTGGATAATAAATAACAAAATAATCACTTTAAGCACTTTAGCTTTAAATCGTGAAATAAATATAAAAGTGACAAATTTAAAACAAAGTAAAACCTTTTATATTTTTTTTATGCTAGAACGGAATAAAATTATTTAAAATTAAAAACCCACAATATTATTGTTTGGATTATATATATTTACATAATTTACACAAAAATATTACTTTAAGTAATTTTAATAAGACTCCTTCTGTTTGAATTTTTGTTTTGTTGAATTCCAGTAAAATTTAAAAATTTTTATATGATTTTTGACTTTTACCCTATTGTAAATTGTAAATTGTAAAAAAATTGTAAAAATTACAACTGACAATAAATTGTCAATTTCTATTTCATAAAAAAATTTAAAATTTAAATAAAAATTTTAAGAAATTTGATAACTTTAATCATCTGTAGTAAAAAAATAAAAACATGATCAAACAATACCGACAATTTTGTCAATATATCGCCTATCAATATCTATATGAAATATGGCACTAATTCAGTTATCATTAATCCTAAAATTCAAATTAAAGCAATAACAAAAAATTATTATATACTTTTTTTTATTTTAATATAAACTTAAAATAAAAACTTTCAACAACATTCAACAACTTTAACAAAAAATTGAATAACAACAAAGAAAAATTATTAACAAAGAAATGTTTAATTTTCTATGTCAATTTCAATCTGATCAAATTAACCTTAAAAGAACTATATTTAACGAAACTTAACGAATCTTATACATTCAATTATGACTAATAATAAATATGAAGAACTATGTTTAACGATACTTAACGAATCTTATATATGTAAATTATGGCCAATAAT
This sequence comes from Poecilobothrus nobilitatus, assembly GCA_947095535.1. Taxonomy (NCBI): domain Eukaryota; kingdom Metazoa; phylum Arthropoda; class Insecta; order Diptera; family Dolichopodidae; genus Poecilobothrus; species Poecilobothrus nobilitatus. Next base: position 39,163,116 of record OX352774.1, on the reverse strand, counting down.
AACATTAGATTTCCATAACTGAAACTAAACATGTGTGGCTAATGTCATTTTAGTCGCTTATCGCTTAGCAGTAAACATCAGAATACTTATCATTTTCGTCATACTTGATTGTTTAATTTTTAACTGATACTTTAATTTGAATTTATTTTGTAAATTATTTTGAAAATAAAGTTTTATATTTTGAAAATTCAAATCGTAAAACCATGATTTAGGTAAGTATAATTAAATTTACATTTGTGGTAAAAGTTTTATGAATATCAAAATGTTTGCAGCAAAAACTTTTTTTTATCTACTCGAATATATTAGATTTTAGGAAAAACGTTAACTAAATAAGCCTCCTTGTATATCACCAGCATACTAATAAAAAACATACTGACAAACATAAAATTGGGAAATATTGCTTTTACGTTTTACTTATACAATTGCAATTTACAATAGAAAATTTTAATTTTTTGCTCAGCATAATAAAAGTATACCTGAATTTTTACCTTTTCTTCTCGTATCTTCATTTTCTAATTAACTAAACTTAAAGATTAAGCTATTTCTGTAAATTTCATATTAAGTGTTTTTGTTTGCTATAAAATAAAATAAAAAAAAAATTAAACAACGCTAGAGACGAGAAGAATTAGGAAGCAAAAAATGTTAACGTAATCTTATATACATAAAAGAAGGATGAATTCATGAAAGCTTAAAAACTTACGTCCTTTTCATATCTAATATTTTCTACTTCAAATCTATAAAATAACATTCATAAATTGCCGATTCATTCAATCATCAAGTAGATTAAAAATGTACATATAATTTTTTGGCATACTTTTATCAATTTAAGAATCTGCTTTTCTACGTATATAATTATACATTTACCAATATACTATATAACTGTAATAATATTATTTTAATTAGACTAATTTCTGTTATAGGTAAGTACAGCCTAAGTTACCTTCTGTAAGACTATGTTATCGAGTTATGTATGTAAGTACAATATATTAATAAAATTAAATATAAGTTTGGATTTATTCAACAAAAGTTAATTTCGAGGCAAATTAATTTTTAGCTTATTAACACATTTTTCAAAAAAAAAAAACAATTTAAAAAATTTGCTTATTAGTTTCACTCTGTCCAGCCGTAGGTCCATGCGTTTGTCAGTTTACAAAACTTCTACACCATTAAAGTTAAAGTAATAAAATTTTAACCATGGATAGATAGGTCTCATAAAAAATTAATGTCGTAGAATAACTTTGCTACGTAGTCTCACTCATTACGGTGTTATTACTCCTCAAAGTTTGAAAAAGCCCTATTTTTTAATTTTTTGATTCTAAAAACGACAGGATTTTTTTTTTATCTTTTTAAATCAAATTTATACCATTTTGTTTTTAAATTTAGTATTTTTATAAAAATTTACTGTTATCTGAAAACAAAACTTTGTAAGATTTTCTCTATATCTCGGCAACACTTCTAGATATAATTTTAAAATTTTGAAAGTAAAAGGATCTTTCAGAATTAGTATAAGTTACACCCGAACCTTACCTTTTTAGTACGACCTCTCTTTAAGAGCTTTTAAAGGTCAAAAATCGAAAATTTGGTACTTTAAGACGTACAGGTGCAACTTGGCCTATATACAAACTTTTTTAAATTTAAACGTAAAAATTAAAGTTTCAATAATTAGTTTTTATAGGTCTTAACGGAATTTCTTAATTATATAGGGTTTCCTTAAAATTAAAGAAATTTTCTTTTTGCGCGAGACATTTTTGGTTTGGTTTTATTGTATTTTGGAAAATGTGCACCTTTAAAAATCTTTGGTTTTAAATTCTATCTTGTTTTTTTTTATTATTTATATGTGTATTGTATTGAAACACGCTAAAAATTAAAACTATCAATCATGTTATTTTAAGGAAGTATGTAAATTGTAATTTGATTTCAATTTAATGCGTTTAATTACGATAATAACCAACCTACGAGTATTATTTTCTTTATTAAAAAATTTTTAGGCACAAGAGAGCAAAACCTTTAGCAATAAATTATTAAAATAAAAATAAACAAAAAACGAATTTTTTTTTTTTTTTTTGTATATTTTCAATAAAATACACATACTGTTTTTTTTTATTATTTCTATTTTAAAATAATATACGTAATCCTATTAACCATAATACTTTATAGTTATTATTATAAAGTTAAAAGTTTTAAGATTTCATTAATTAAAAAAAAAAAAAAAATCAGATTACAGAGAGGCGTTGATTTAAAGTTTCTATTTTAGTTGAAAGTGTTCAAATAAGAGAAAAAGAAAAACAAAAACAATATAAATTTTTTATTAATTATTTTTTGATACAAAAAAAAAATATTTTTCATATGAAATGTTGGTCAATACAATAAAATTTGAATTTTATACTTTTTTAAATAATAAAAAATTAAAGTTCGCTTATACTATTTAATATATATTTAAGATATTTTTGTAACTTTTAACATTCTTTATCCTTTGTGATAAACCGTATGAATTTAAATGAAATATTTTGGGAGTATATCTATCATCTGTTTTTAAGTTTTTAATAATTTTTTATTAAAAATATAATTTTTATTTAATGAAGTTCTGCACATTGTAATGCAAGTTGTAATTTGGCTGTCAGCGATGATAAACTTAGCATAGTAATTTACATTGTCATATTAATGATATATACACTTTTAGCATTACATATTGTATTTTTAAATTTGTAAATTTTTCATAAGCCTCTTAAATTTAATATAATTCCGATCCGATTTATTAAATTGTAAGGAATGTAACAAGAAGTTGTTACTTCTGATATGAATAAATAATTAATATATATATGTATGTATGAAAGATGACAAACTCTTTTACTATAAATACTTTTTGAGTAATTATATTTACGAATTCAAAAGTAAAGGATCTTTCAAATTGAGTTTTCAAAAGTAAATAATTAAAAGACATATAGAATTTGAATTGAAACTGGAAATCTGAAAATAATATCTCTCATGTGACCACCTCTTGCGTCTCTACAGTACCTGATTCTTTTATTAAAATTTTCGGTCACATTATGGCATAGTTGCGGCTCTATCTCAACAATAACTCGAATAATTTCTGCTTTCAAAGTAGCAGTATAGCACTTGAATTCAAAAGTATTACTGTGCAGCTACTATCAAAGTTTTTATACGCCCATTTACGTCGATTTGTGTCGTGAACAAAAATTACTGTCAAAAAGAAAACGTTTAGAAACGTAAAAATGACATTTATTTTTGTGCTGACATTTGTTTTGTTTATGAAGTTTGTAGATTTTGCAAACTTTTTAGAATAATTTTTTTTTTTTTTTTTAATTTGATTAATTAATTAATTGTTTTTTTTTAATAATAAAATATAATGGATGATTTAGAAATTTTTATTATTATTATTATATTAATTTTTATTTTACGTGAAGTGAATTTAAGTAGAGAAATGGATCGATTTATTGAAAATTGTTTTAAAAATATAAAAAAAGCCGAAAACTGGTATATATGGTACCCTATATGACCATAGTATACATAAATGTATTCCTAGAATATGAATATATAAATAAATAAATTGTTGTCATAAATTAGTTTTCTTACGTACCTGAGGATTTTTTAAATAATACCGGATTTTTTTCTACTTCTTCAATTAATTTCTTCTCTGTCAAATCTATTTTTTCTAAGAAAAAAAAAAATTAATTGAAGAATATGAATTATGAATATTATGAATATTAATACTTATATGATTAATAAATATGACATAACATATAACATGACATAAGTTGTTTAACTTTTGTCTTTAGTTGCGTAAGTAAGCGTCATGATGACTACGTTAATTGTAGCATCTTTCATACAACTGATAACATTTTAATTTTTTTGACAGCAGTTGCATTAAGTTAACACAAAATTTTCTTTAATTGTAATTAGGATCTTTATATAATAGAACGTATTATATAAAGTATATAATACGTATATAATAGAACGTATTTCTGTTCATATATACACATAAAATTTTTAATTATAGAAATTTAACAATAAAATTACCGTCCTAACTGTTTAATCTGTTGAATAACATTTTAAAAACTAATAAAGATTTTAATCAATCTTGAGTTTTTTTTTTTAATTTTTTTTTTTTCTTATTAAAAACAAAATATTTTATTTTAAGGACTTTTAAATAAATCTGTAGAGTTGCTTAGGACAACTATTTATATTTTATTTTTTATTTTTTCTTTGTAAATTCTATTGCGTTACCATCATCAAATGATTTCAAAACAGATTCATTTCTATATGTAACACCTTAATTAATGTAATAAAAATAAAAGAAAATAAAATTTAAAAAAAAATAACATTAACTGTAGGCAAACAAATTGAATTAGATCGATATTCGCATTTTACGCATATACACTTTGATCGATCGGGTTTAATTACATATAGAGCAGGTTTGTTAACTTTAGTACACCGACCTGTTTCAATATTCATGATATAACTTTTAGAGTACTAATAAATTCCTCTATACTATATATTATACATATATGTAGTATATATTCATATATAAATATATGTAAATGTATACATATTCAGAAAAATAAAATAGTATGGTATATATATATATGGTATATACCTACAATTTAAGCCTTTAAGGAAATTTCTATATAAAATATATGAATATACATATAATTTTGTATAAAAATTGAGTAGCGTGTATTTTGACTAAATTGATATTTCGTAATTTTTGTTGACTTATGTGCAATATGAAAGTAAAGATTTTTTTTTTTCTTTGATTTTAAAATAAAATAAAAAAGGTATATCTATCTAAATATATCTATCATATACGAATGATATGTAAATAACATTTAAGTTGTTTTTCTATATTTTCTATTTAATAAAATCTATAAAATCAAATAAAAAAAATGAATTTCTGTAACTCAGTTTTTAAATTTGCAAAAATAGAATGAAAATGGTTAAAACTAAAAACAGTTGAATTTAATAAATAAATTTAAAATGTAAATTTATCACCCACAATTTAGATAATTTTTTGGATAATTTTAAGACCTGTAAAAATATTTTTCATATTTAAAAAAAAACACATTCAGAAGATTGTGTCTTTTTTTCAACAGGTAACTCCTAGCTCGTGTAATTTAAGACTCATACTTTGTATCCATATAAGAATATTTCTTTCTTTTATTGGAACCCGTGTCAATTACTCAAGCCATACCTGTATATTCATATATTTTTTAGAACTTTTTTTTTTTTGGATTAGAAGAACTTAAATTACATGTTTTATATTTTTCTTAAATTCTTTTCAAAAAGTCCTATTTTTAATGATATATAATATACATCAGGTTCATTTTCTATGATTAATCAATGAATTATTTTTTATTTTTTTACTTTCATTTCTAGCTATAAATTAAAACAATTAGCATTTTAACTGAATTTATTGTTTAGCCACTTTTTAGCTTTATCAGAGGCAAAAATAAAAATAAAAATAAAAAATACAAAATATAAAATCTTATAACAATTTCAACAAATAAATTAAATTTCAATAGAAAAAAAAAAAAAAGATATCAAAAAATTTATTTTTCAATACTTATTGAGTAAATACTGATTATAATATGTACATATATGTAAGTTCATTTTTAGTTGCAGTAGTCTATATAACTGCCAAGCCCATAAAATTTTAAAGTTCTTCGAAAACAAAATTTATTAGATGTTAAATATTTTACAAAGTACAATAGCAAAATTTTTATATTGTTTATATTTTTTTTTTTTTAGTATAAAGATTCCTTTATTTTTTTTAGTATGACAAATCTTTCATATAAATCCATTTTTACATGTCTGTCTTTGAGCCATTTCTTCTGAGTCTTCATATCGCGTAATAAATTATTAAAGCAGCTTAAAAGTGAATAAAAACAGTCTTAAATAGTCTTTTGAAGATCATTATTATTTTTTTAGGGTAAACTTAAACAATACAACTATCAGCTTTTAGGTTTCAAAGTACCGCATTTATTGTACAATATTCATACTATATATAGTTTACATGGCATGCGATCTTTACTATAAGTTTTTATACCATTAGTTTTTTTTTAAAAATCGTCTAAAAAAAAGGATTACGGTATTACATCGTCCTGATTGATACATAATGTTGCTACTATATAAGTATTAAGAATATTCATTAATTTTTTCTTTTATATTATATGGTCCTTCCTTAGTACAAAATAAATCCACCAATTGAAAATTTTATATTGAATGAATGAATTGTGCGTATAAAACAAATCCAATATACCACCGGCACTGTTTCCACCGTTTCAACATAAATATCATCCATTCATTTTTTTTGTTTTTTGTTTTAGCTTTTTTTCATTTATTAAAACACAAATAGAACAGAAAAGAAAAACACAAAATGTTAATCACCAGGGTGCGTTCAATATGGATTATGGACTACACACACAATTTTCATTTTTAAATGGTCTTTTTCAATTTTATTTTATTTTCCTTTTTTTTTCATTTTTTTTTTTTTTTGTTTTGTTTGTTAGGAGAATCATTTTTTTTAATAGGAATAATAGATTGAAACTAACAAAATCGAAATATTTTTTTTTTTTTAATGCATTTCTCTGCCACATAAATGTGAACAGGAAATTACACAGCCTTTCCTGTTCAGGCGTGGCTGTAAATGTCGTAAGGGGGAATAACTCTTACGACGTGTGTGGGATTTCAACCCACACTCCCTCGGTGTTTACAGCGTATTTTATACGCCCACTAAGCCACGGAGGCCCATCCAAATATTTCATTTATATGATTAAAAATTTTGAGTAAAAAAAAATATAAAAAATTTACCGAAAAATATTAAAATTTTATATTTTTAAAATAAGGATTGCCCTTTTAAACAAGATGTAATATCGATTTTCTCATCGATTTTAATATTAATTTTTTGGCCAATGGATTTGATTTTGAATTGTAAGCCTGGAAATAAACGATGGAAACAGTCTATATATAAAATATATTGAAAGGTTCATTCTTGTCAATAAATTGTGTAATATAAACTTTACTTATTAAAAATTAAACATACAATCATACAATGTATTCGTTGATATATGCTGTACCTATAGTATATATATATACATACATATGTAGAAAATAAATTAAAATTTCAATCTCCAGTAGATAATTTTATAGGTCTCTTTTAAGAAAACAAAAACAAACAATTTTTTTTTTATGTCCATAAGTGTGTTTGTATTATAAACAAAAAAAAAATTTTTTTTTATAAATTCATGAGCGTTAAAAAACTGTGCCAAAAGACCCAGTTTAAATTGTGATGTCTTTGGCACAACTAATAATATTCATATTCATATGAATTGCTAATTTGTTATATAACAGTTGGGGGTCAGTAAATTATTCTAAATTAAATTGATATAAAGAAAAAACAAAAAAAAAACTAAAAATACAAATACATTAAAAATAACTTGTTCATATTATTGGAAATTTTCTGAAGCTATTTAATTTCACGTTTACAATACTATATTTTTTTTTTTTAAATTTACTTTAATAATATTTTTTATTGATTATTTCTGTAAAAATCTAATAATTCTAAATCTTATTAATAAATTAAATGCAAAAATATATTTAAATAAAACCTATATGTATTATAAATTAACACTCTAAAAACCTGACTTATAGGATATTTGAAGATATTTATTATATTATCTTAAGTCACAATTATTATATTTTATAAAAAGAAATATTGTAAATTCTCTCATCCAATTTTTTTTTTTTTACCAGCAAAAAAAAATTTCTTAAATGTTACTTTTATTGTCTGATGGTAGAGGTAACTTAAATAAGATTAATTTATCAGCGTTCGATGCATAATACTCTCGTTGGTTCTTAAGGTGTTAGGAAATTCGATCAAGTTTATGTCTAAGCAGATAACTTTTCACAATAAATTACAAAATTTTATATTCGACATAAAAAATTATGTATATTTATAGTATAAAAAAAATATTTAAAACTTTGATTGTTAATTTAATTTTTTCTTTTATTTTATTCAAACCTTGATTTGCGTATAGTTAATGAAATCATTACTAAATCAGATCATTTATATTTATTTAATTTGTTTACTAAATAATCATAACATCATTTTTTGTATGGGAATTGACGCTATAGATAGCTTGCAGCACTTTATTTACATCTGTCCCATGCTGTCTGTCAAAGGTATCCAGTCTGTTAAGAAAAAGACGTTAATGTATCTGAAAAGCTTTTAAAGTTTGGTGTCAGAGTGATACTGGTAATATCATCGTGGCATAAATTTAGAAAAACTTCTCCTACGTTTATGAAGGTACACTAAAACTCTAAAATCTATTATTATTTACGCGTTAGCTTGGTTTTCATCAAAAACAAAAAAAAATTTAGACTCCTTTAAATTTTCACTTATACTTTTCCAATTCATTTAAAATTGATTTGATCCGATAATTGTTTGGAAAACTTTCAATATGTTCAAGTATTCTAAAATTATTGAAAATTGATTTTAATTTATTAAATCGTCCAAAATTCAATAGAATTCACGTTTCGTAAAAATTTGAAAATAAGTTTTTCGTTTTTTTTTTCCTTTTAATGTTAAAAAAAAAAAAAAAAAAAATGAGAGACCCGATAAAAAATCAGACCACTTGAAATATAGTTTTTTTATTCTTAACGAACGCACTAAAATTATATTGCAATGCAATAAGCACATAAATTATTTGTAATCTCTAATAAATAAAAAACAAAAAAAAAAGAAACAATTATAAATAAATAACTTGTATTTTGTAACTATTTTTAGATTAATTTTTTTTTTTTAAAGAAAAACTACAAGAACATATATATACATAACTATAAAAATGTTAAATATCTAGATCAGATCTCTGGGAAGGAACTATTATCACGTAACTTTGATTAATTATTATTTTAAATTTAATTGCAAAACATTTTGATGGATTTAATCGGATTATATTATAAAAAAAAAAAAAAAAAATTAAAAAAGAAAATAATAATATCACACTTAAAACAAGATGCTTATATTATAAATTCAAATTGGTTCTTAATTGTGTTCTAAATAATTTTTTTTTTTCAAAATTGGTGTAAATAAAAAATAATTAAATAAATCAAATATTTGATTTATTTGAAATAAATGACAAGAATAAATAATAAATTTGGCAGCGCAAAAAAAAATTATTTTGTAAATTGAATAAAGATATGTACTTTATTTATATACATTAGCCATATTTAATAAAGAATTACATGTTATATATAAACATTACATTGTATGAAAGTTATAAATGCTGATTCAAAAAAAACTATAGATTTTTTTTATTAAATAAAAGTTACTAATTTAAAATAAAAAAAAAAAAATTTAAAGGCGCTTATATAGAATACAGATTTTTTTTTAATCAATCTTATCTTTAATAAAAAAATAACTATTAATACATTAATACCTTATCCTTCTAATTCACCACTGCTTAGAGCTAATTTAACCTTGTTTATAAAATGCTTGTACACATCGAATATTTGTTTTCAGTTTCCGAACTGGGGATGCCTAATTTTTTTAGAATTATATCCGATTTATCCTATCGTTTAATAAGAAAGAATATTCCTTGTTGTTGTTTTTTTTTTCCTTTTTTTGATTTACTTTAAACGTTTTAACTGATTTTTTTTAATATTTTGGCATCAAATCTTTGTGGTAAACTGTTAATTTTACTTCTTTATAGGTAATTTTTCTTTTTAACCAAAGAAAATTTTTTGATTTTGAATATTGTACAGGGTACAGGTCAATTTGGACTGACTGACTTGAAATGCTTATATTTTTTTTATTTTATTTTTCTTTTAAATGAAAGCATTAATTATTAAATTTTTTTTAAGCTAAGTATGAAAAATAACGTACTTTTAATAACTTCCATTTTCCTGTTGGCAGTTAATAGCTCTTTTTAAGACATTTTGCCACATTTCTGACTCCAATTTTGCAATTTCTGGGCGAATATTCTGCTTTAGTTCCTGAATGTTTTGTGGTTTGTTGACGTACATCGGTTCCTTAAAGAAATGCCACAACAAAAATTAGCGGCCGTCAAATCTGGGAAACGAGATGCCCACGCGAAATCAGATTTTAAATTTAATTTAAAATTTTAATAAGATTTTAAATTTAATTTTATTTAAAAATCAGAAATTAAAAACAGAACAATCTTTTTAGGCAGAAGAGCTTGTGCTAACCCTAACTACAAGTCGGCCATTTACTAAGTACATTAGCTCAAAAATCAATTGCAAAGAAATTACCATACATAATATTAACAAAATTGAGTTTCAGTGGAATTTGCATGGTCGTCCAGAGATTATATCTAAGCTAGAACGATAACATTGGAAGCACTATCAAAAAAATCACTGACCAAGTTATAAATAATTAATTTAATTTCAGAAAATACATGGTATAATACTAAAACACAAGGTCTTGTTTTTTAAATTCAGAATTTATGTTTTATTTAATAGCTCGGAGCTTAATAAGTTCTTAATGACTCAAAAATTTGCTTTAAATTAAAAAAATTACGTTAAATATTTAAAAAAAATTTTCTTTCAATATTTTGCAACTACATTGCATTTATAAAGTGCTAATAATTATAATTATTCAAAAAGAAAAAAAATGTGTTGATTACACCATAAACTAAATCTTGTATTATTTTTAAAAAAAAAATTCACACAAAAAAAACAAAAAAAAAAATTGTTATTTCTCAAAGAAATTTTGTTGATAACTTTATTAAAGGGAAAAATATTGTTACACCTACAATTCCTTATTTTATAATAAATTTCATTTTTTTTTTTTTTTATTGTTTTTCTTTAATAATTTGTTGACATTTGAAAGTACAAATCACTTTTTCACAGTTATTATTTTGAAATTTTACTTGATTTGACTTTTATTTTATTATTATTATTTTATTTTATTCGCTATTAAGATTGAAATATTGTCATATGCAATTGACATTAAAAGCTTACTAATGTTTATATAACTGTCAATTATTATATCGCGTTACAAAAAAAAAAAAATAAGCGATGCTGATACCTAACACCATTTGACATATTATTTTATTGACTTATATTGAACAAACGAAATTTTATTTATTCATTTATTATAAATAAAGTAAAAGACTCTTTAGTTTGTTTTTGTCTATTTTTATAAATTAAAATCAAAATGTCACAAGTCACAAAAAAAAAAAAAGAAAGTTCCTCAATAATATAAAAAAAAAATAAAAAGAGTTTCGTTGATTGATATTAAATTTTATAATAATTTTATATTATATATTTTCATTGAATTTAATTTCACAACACCATCTTTATAAATTCTTTCATAAAGAAAATCATTCATTTTTTTTTTTTTTTCAATAATACAGTTTTTGTGCAACTTTAAAAGTAATTTAAAGTACAAAAGTGCTGTTAACAGTCATACCGCCAATTTAATGTCAATTTAAATTTTTCAGCATAAGCGCCTATATGACAAGCGTTTTGTATTTGTTTTTTTTTTTCTTTTTTTTTTTTTTTTTTTCTTTTATATGGATTGGATAAGTATAAATAAATATTTGTTATATCAATTTATTTTTAGTTCCCATGCTTTAATTTAACAATTTTGTTTTACAAATACTCAGATTAATTGAAAGTCTATTCAACATTCAATTGTCAACTATTAGTTGCGAATTTCAATTCTATCAATAATTGATCAAGAAAACAAAAAAAAAAAAAAGAAAAACTATTAGGAAACTATTTTAAAGAGAAGAATTTATTTGTAAGATGATTATTATATACTAATATCAGTATTATCTAATAGTTTTAACTAATTGAAACATAAATTATTAAAATAAATAATTTATTTTTAATTAAAGCTTAAAATTATATTATTTCAATTCAATTGAAAATTAACTGATTTTTCTATAAAGTTTTGTTATTAATTTGCTAATTTAATTTGCCATATATAATACTTAAAATTATAATTTAAGATTTTTTGTTAATATAAGATAAAAACACAAACAAAAGATATCATAGAGTAAGTGACACAGGCAAGTGTTCAATTTGTTTTGACATAATTTAACTTAAAATACACCTACTCACTTTAAAAAAAAAACACACAATAGCTTTGATTTCTTAAAACCTACAAATTATCACAAAGTGTTTGTTATTATTTTGTTACTATTTTTACTAACAATAGAAGTTTGGACAACAGAAATATTTGATAGTATTTGAACAAACGTAACCATAATTTAGTACAATGTAAACATTTTTAGTATTATCTTTTTTTCATCTATAAATCGACTATAATTAAAATGAAAACATAATTGGAAAATATAAAAAAAATTTACTAAAATCGCTGTTAAATTAAAAAAATGATAAATAAAGTTTTTCTTTAGGTAAGTAGAATATTATTGACAGAAAGTGATAATTTGATAAGAAAAAGGAGAGCTGAGAGACGCTCAATGTTAGGTAATCTTATTAAAAACATAGTTAAAAACGAGAAAGAATATATTATAGTTGACTGGTATCAATTCTAGGATACGCGTACGAGATAAGTTATGTAACATGTTGTCCCCATAAAATTTAAAGATATTTTACTAAATTTCAGATATCTAACTTAATCAAGTATACTGAGAAATATTTATTTAAAATTTGGAGTTTTATAAAAGCTACTCGAACCTGCTACTCTAGCTAATAAAATTTTTCGGAAGTCGTTGGAATAAGACTTAACTTCTTTTCACAAAATTTCAGATACCTAGAATAAAGAAAGGAAATGGTATTGCATTGCCACTATATACTGAAGCCCGCCGATTGAACTTGCTGTAATTTTAATAGCAAAACTAACAACTTTACAAAGGTGAAATGGTATAAATTTTAGAATCCTAGCCTCTTTATTTATTGACTTATCGTGCAGGTGGACCCACTTTACATGGCATAATCAACTCAGAATTCGAGTTTTAGAGTTTCACTCTTTTCAATTGTTTATTAAAATTTCGGTACAATTTGATATAAAGCAAAGTCAAAATTTTAACAAACATTTTTTACAAAACAACCACATCCGAGAGGGATAGGTTCAAAATTTTTTCGTCATATATTTATATATGACTGGAATGAATAATGCAATTTAAAAAGCTGCAAACGACAATAAATTTCTTGAACATAAAAATAATTTAATATATAAAAAAAGTAAAATCTCTCAAAATAAAAATATGAGTTAATTCAGAATCCCATTTTATTGTACTCAACTTCTTTAATTAATTCTTCAATTAATTTCAAGTTATCTGAAGTAAATCTGAATAAATGTTTTGAAAAAATCTATATTTTTACAAGACGTGTTAAAAGTTTTTTTTTTAAATAAATATAATTAAGTTACTTCAAATTCTAACAAAAAAGTTTTTTTCTTTCTTTTAACAAAACATTTAAATTTAATTTTTATCTAAATTTTTACGACATATTTTTTTTTTCTTTACAACTTCTATAAGGAGCATAGGGCATCCACTAAGAAATTTATTATTTTAAGTATATACAATGTATACTTTATTATACTAAGCTTCAGTCTCGTGTTTGCCGTTGATTACTCGGCTGCAGCTTTCACTCAGCCGCTGATTACTCGGCTGCAGATATTGTACAAGAATATGAGACATTTATTTTTATTTGTACGCCATCTATTATCCTATACAAGAATTATGTTTTATTATTATTTTATTATATATTACAATATTATATATATTAATTATAATTAAATAGGTATATACATAGGGTAAGTATAGGTAAGACATAGGTATATACTTATTTTTAATTTAATCATATGAAAGGCCGCTGTCTTAACCACTACACCATTGGCTGGACGACAATATTAACTTTTAGGAAATTGTACAATATCTTATTTTACTATGGAATTTTTTAACTTATTTTACATCATAGTTACCTTTTTTTTTTATTAATTATATATTTTTCTTTAAGAAAATAAATAATTAAAATAATGAAATAAAATAAATGAAATTCCTTTTTTTTTTAACTTAAATTTGTTTTAAACAAAAAAAAAACTAGCTCAAATCAAAACGAACCAATTAAAATCGATTAAACGAATTTATAAAAGAAATTTATTTTAGTGTTAAAAAAATTCCTATAAATCAAATAAAAATGTTTCAAATATTTCACTCAAATTGAACTCAAATTAAAAATTAAAACTTAGAGCTAAATGAGCAGATAACAAAATATTTATATACCAAAAAAAAAAAACTAATAATTTTAAATTCTAAATATCTAACGATCGATTAAAAATCTTAAAAAAATATTTGTTATTATATATTCTAAAAAAAAAAAACGAATATTTGTATGTGCTGTTAATTTATAAATACAATCGACGATTATTAAACTCCTTTTAAAATTTAATGACGACTTGCTTGACACAAGAAAATACAACGAGGAAGAATACAGTTGACTTTGTCAACTCTTAGATACCCGTACGAACCGTTAGTATGTTCACAGCCTGTCACTTTGCTTACAATATTATTTTTTTAATATTTTAGTATTTTAAAATAATTTGGGTGAATTTTATAATTTCTAGAATTATGGGTTGTACATATATTCAAACTATATGTTTAACAGAGATTTATAGCAGATCTCTGAGATAAGCAGATAACAGAGATAAGCAAATTTTAACATAACGATTATCAATCCAAAACTTTTTCAAATATTCTATAGTACCATTTAATACTAAGCGGTAAATGTATATTAAATTTATTAAGTACAAAATAGTAAATATAATTTTAAATATTATATACAACTTGTGCTATAACAATTTAAATATAGAGCCTTTGGGAAGCTGTAGCTCCGTAACGGGTGGGGCTACAAAAAAAAGTTATTAAAAATAAAATTAATATTTTTGTGAGATCTATCAGCAGTTAAAATTTCATAGCTCTATTTCAAAAAAAATGTGAGGATCTAAAAGTTAGGTGTTCGAGAGCTACCTTAAGATTTGGTCCAAACTCAACCAAAAAAAATAGGGAACCTACAAATTACTCCAAGAATATTTTGTGTAAATTTCAAGATTCTAGCTTTCTTAGTTTTTGAGTTAGCGTGCTGACGGACGGACGGACGGACGGACATGGCTCAAAAGTCTTAGAATTTTTTTCTGATCCGATCCATACCTTTGAAGGTATATCTAGCTCGCTTATTTCGAGGTGTTACAAACGGAGGAGTAATTTTATTATACCCGATCCTATCGTACGGGTATAAAAACAAAAAAAAAAAAAAAACTGAACTAATATAACTTTGTAACTTTGTCTGACAAAGATAAATTTTCATCAAATTCAATTAAATTTTTCATGCGATTAAAAAACATGGTACATATTAAAATATGATCTGTAACCAAACCACAAATCCAAAATTAAACTAAATAAAAAACTAAAACAACCTTTTAAGGTACATTTTTAAAATTTAGTTACAATTACAAAGTCATAAGTTTTATTTAAAGTTTATTTGTCTAATTGGATTGATTGAAATGATAAGAATATATAAAAACAAAAAACAAGATAAGATATGGATATTAATAAAATTTAATAGATATTACATAATAGTTAATCAAACTATGGAAGCATGATATAATATTTCTATATATGTAGTATACATTAATAGAGCTTATTATAAATACTTAAGTTAATTAAAGAATCTCATACAATTTATATACAAATTTCTCTTTATAAGGATATAAAAGAAAATCAAGTATATATAATAAGTTAAGTTGAGGATTTGAGGAGAAAATCCCTTTAAATCTAATAACCGTTTCAAATTTCTTAGTAGAATTAGGTCATGATTTTATAGCTTTAGTATAAAATTGTGAGCCTAAAACAAAATACAAAATTAATAACCTAATAAAATTATAAAAATTCAAAAAAAAAATTCTTATTAGAAAAATTATTTTTGAACTACTTAATATTCGAAAATATAACCAAATTTCTAATAAGGAAGCAATGTTAAGATTCTTCAAAAAATTTCAATTTAATAAGGTTAAAAACCAAAGACTATTGCTAAGAAAAACTTAAACAATAACTTCGACTTATCTTTTTATGAAAGAGATTTAAATATTATATCCCGACAACCACAAAAATAAAAATTATTAATATTAGATACAATTAGATAAAAAAAAAAGAAAGTCACAAAATCCAAAACGTTTAAATTCTAAAATCAAAATCGAAATAACAACCTCCAGCAGTTTTTAATAGCTCGAATTTTTTCTACGGTATATTCTACATTTCATATTTGATTAAAAACAAATATATTTATGAAATTAATTCATAAAAAATTGTGCTTAAAACTTTATTTTGAAACCAAATATAAAGTTTCTCTTAATTTAAAATTCGCATATACAGTGATGCAAAAGCGTTCCCTGATTTTCAAATTAACTCTAAAATGCCTTCTAATTATTTTCTTTTTCACATAAAAATTTCAATATCAAAGCATTCAAAAGAATTTCAACAAAAACTTTTTAAAATGGGGAATGGGGGAGTTTTAGCCCCTAAATCGTAAACAAATTAAGGACACTCTGATTTTGCAACCAACCTTAAAATCCCTCTAATTATTTTTTTTACTTACATTTTCAATAACAAAAACATTTTAAATAGTAAAAGTTGCCGTCTTTTAAATATCCGCGAAATAATTTATTGGAGATCTGATTTTGTAAACAACTATAAAGGCCCTCCTAACAATTTTTGTATTTTTTTTCCATTTCTACATTTTCGTCATTATATTTATATAAAAAATATGGCAAAAAATGCAAACTTTTCAGTTACATTTTTTTGAAAGGAAAGATTTTGGCACGTAAGATTTAAAAATGAGAGATTTTAAAAAAGGAGATTTATAGAAGAGCGAAATTTAAATTCATGAAATTACGACACGCGCTCTAAATAAAAGCTTTCAAACAATCTTTTTTTTGTAATATTTAAAAATATTGCAATATAAATAAATTTTATACTAAAATTTTAAATGTAATAATTAATATTATTAGATGATAGTGAAGTGATACTTTCATCTTCACTTCATTTTTTTTAATAACTTAATAAAATTCTATAGACGCTCAGTGTTAGACGATTTCATTAAAAGTATCGTTATAAGAAAAATATTAAATAATACTTCTTTAACTTTTCTTCACTTCAGTTCATTATTATTGCTGTTTAATAATTTGCAAAATTTTTGTTTTGTTCCTTTTAATAGCCTCGAATTAATTTCTAGAAAATTTAATATGAATTGTATGGTGAATCAAAATATAATTTTATGTTTAGAATGTCTTCTTTTATTCAAAAAATTCCCTTTTTCGATTATTAATTTATAAGATGAACCAAAACTTCACAATTATAGTAATTTAAGAAACAGTAATCCAGTAAAAATTCATGAATGACATTAGACATATGACAATTCTTATGTCATAAGAAAAACTGACAAAATAAAGACATTAAACAAAGAAGAAAAATAAAATTATCACAAAGCTTAATGGAAAAGCTAGATGATATCAATTCAAATCTTACTTTTAATAATTTTATTATAGAAATAAAAAAAGAAAATATTATTTACATTTAATATTATATTAAAAACATTGGATTTTGGAATAAATTCCAAAGTTCAATGAAATAAATTCTAATTGAACGAAAATAAAAATTTAAAAAAAAAAAAAAAAATTTCATATAAAATTAAAACATTAATTTTATTCTTTTGATTAATTTTTAATCCAACAACACTTATGTTTTTAATGTTTCGAATTAATTTTAATTTTGTTGCAATTCATGTACAATTTATTTTAGAAAAAAAAAAAACTAGTTATTTTTTTTTTTTTAAATATATATATATATAATATGTATATAAATTATTTAAATTAATAAAGCTGTTCAGATTAATTAATGTTGAAAAGTTTTTTACTTAAAATAAAAATCTATTCCAGTTTTTATTTATTTATTCTTTTTTTTGCTTTTCAATATTGTGGTGGCGTTAAAAAAATATTTTAATTGATTTAGACCAATTATATATAATTTTTAAGAGTTAATTCTATTGATTTAAAAAAAAAAATTAAATGAGTCAGCTATAAAATAATATAAAATAATTGAAAATGCTTCAACGAGTGCAAAATTTGTTTTTTTTTTTTTTTTTTTTGTTAGACTATTTCAATAAATGCAATCTAATCAGGAATAGTTTTTGTCATTATTATAATAATTTTAATATCAAAATATTAATTCAATAATATGATTTTCTTTTTATATTTTAGTTTCATTTCTAATTTAAATTCTTAGATTTATTTTTTATGGAATTTTACTTATAAATACCAAAAAGCAACTGAGAATAGAAAAATGTAAAATGGAAAATTTTATTTTGTTTCTTTTTGTTCTTATTTTTAATTGGTCAGTATATTGTAAATAATTTATTTTACATTGTATAATATTGGGTTAGGTATGAAATCCCATTTCTCAAAATTCCAAATATAAAATCGCAAAAAATTTTTCATTTTATCACAACCAACCAAAATCCTACATAACAATATTCTAAATTGCCAAATCTCGAAAGAAATTTAAAATTATTCTAATTACTCCAAACCTTATTTTCCAAGTAATTCTACAATCATCCTTTTCCCCAAAACCAAACTGTGCATTATATCACTATGTATTAAAGAATCCATCCTAAAGTTTGGTTTTAAAGGGGGTGATTTTGGTTGGTTAAAGTTCAACACTACACAGCAGAATCTCGTGCAGTTCCTTTGAGTGATTTTCGATGTTTTCCACCGTCCCTTGCAAAAAAAAAAAAAAATCTTGAATGAAAAACATCTAAAAAATATATTAGGTAAATTTTATTTTCGATATATACTGAAAAAAAACGTAGATTTATCTTTGTTTTTGTAAACAACTTTAAAATCCTTCCTAATTATTTTCTTATATACCTATATAATAATGTATAAATAAATATAATACAGTATTTTATAATTTCTAATTACTTAATGTACCTATTTATTAATGAAATTAATGTATTTACATTATTGTACTATATGACTTATGGCATAGTGATTTAGTTGCCAGTCTTTCAATCCGTCTTAAATTTAAACCTCGGTCAGGCCATATATTATATCATATTATTGTGATATATATCGTATTAATATATCAAATAATAATAATGTTGCAGTGAAGCTATCTTTGATTACCTCATACAGGAAGGTTATAATTTACTGATAGCCTTGACTTTGTAGCAAGTAGCAACAATAATAATTAATACTAATACTAATAATAATAGCAGCTATAGTAAAAATGCAGTTGTATTCAATTATTACCTAATGCAATGTTATATACCACTGCATGTTGTAATTGTTGATGGCTTCGTCACTAATACCGAAATAGTAATAATAATAGGCGGATTAATTCATAATTGTTCCCTTACAGTTCTACTTTTCAATTTAATGTTAACTTGATTAGCAGTTAGAGGTTTCATCCGATTATATTGGCTAAAGGGAAAGATGCGTTTAGTCAGTAAGAATATGACAACTACCAACGAGTGTTAATTTTCTCATTTATTATTTTGTTTATATTTCAAATTTTCAATTTCGGTATATAGTATTTGAGATTTTTTAATTTTGAAATTTGGAATGTGATTTGATATAATCTTATTTCCGATCATAATTTGTAGATTTTTGAAATTTTTGAGATTTTGTACCGTTGGGATTTTCGGAAATTATATTTCAGGACCCTCCCATTAAAAAAATAAATCTTGTTAAGTTTAAAGAAAGTTGAAATATAATTAATTACATGGTAATTATATATAATTATTAAATTATTATGTTTCCGTTTCATAATTTAAAAAATAAGTTATTTGCCTAGTTAATCATCTATAATAACTGTTATAAAAAAATAACTGTAATTTAACCTTGTAGAACATGTTTGATACATAAATTCTCTTGATAAACTAAAAACTTCTAATAAACTTAAATATTTTTTAATATTGAGCTATCATTTTTATTTTTTGTATTGTACTTTTTAAGGTTATTAATTTTTTGTAAAATAATACAAAGTATATTTACTATCAAAGTTTAGAACCATGAAAATATTTTTTTTCTTAAATAAATAATTATAATAAAATAAATATCTTTTTGCAAATAATTTTCTCTTTTTTGTTGTATATTTAATTTTCTTCTTCTAAAATAACTTTTTCTTCAGAAAATTTAATTTTTAATTTTTAAAAATTTTTTAAAAAGTAAAAAGTTTTAGTAATTTTAAAAATTTAAAGTAAAAACTTTTGTTTGGTTTTTTTTTTTCACTTAGTTTTACATTTAAAAAAAAAATCAGAGAAATGTTATTTTTTAATTTACTAGAATGCAAAAACTACTACAATTGCATCCGGGTCATTTTAACCCTTGTTTGCCAGACACAAGATATATATATCTACTTTTTTTAATGAACTAAATAAATCCTGAAACTCATTACTGAAACATTCCTGAAACTCTTAAACCTCTTAATGCATTATCAATATTGATGTGAAAACAAGAAACTTTTGACTATTTTAATAAATTTCAAAACCTTTTGATTAAAAATACTTTATTTGACAAAATTTATCAAGAGGAACTCAAAAACCTACTTAATATTATTCGGATGATAGTAAAAGGGTTGAAATAGTGAAAAAATAATTCGATGTATGTCCTAAGTATTTAAAAATAAGTCTAATCGATTAAAACTAATGCAGCCTTGTAAGTCAGTACAAGAAAACCGTTTTCAATTATATTCAATACATAACAATTAATTTAAAGAAAACATACACGCAACTAAATATAAAATTATGCATAATGAAAATTACAAAGAAAATTTATGACAACTTCTAATATAGTTAGACAGATGATTTCTTATATTTCTTTTAATAAATTTTATCTTTTATTTTTTTACTGCCATTAACTGTCATACATTTAATAAATAAACATAAATTGTTTTTAAATACATTTCGATTTCATCATGAAAGCGTTTTATAACTAAAAACATATCATTTAAAAGAAAATAAAAAAAATAAAAAATGTGATCTAAATTTGATATAAATTTTGTATTCAAAATGCGTGCAAATAAACAAATTTTTTTAATAATAGATTTTAAAATTCATTTTAATATTATTAAAATGATATTCTAATATACTTTGATTAAAGTTATAACATTTGAAAAGCTATTAATTTTATAAATTATATTTATTGATTATGAATTTGATTAATTCGTGAATAATTTTTATATTTAAATTAAATTAAAATTATTAACATGATCAATATAAAGAAAATGTTATAAGCTCAAATATTACAAGCTGCACAATATTTAAAAGTTTTATTGTATATAATGGTAAGTAAATAAAGCACATTTTTATTATTATTTAATTTTAATGAATGAAAATAATTTTTATTATGAAAATCCTTAAAAAATTACAAAAAGTTTCTCACTTAAATCTTTCGATTTCAATATGTTTCAATATAACAATTTTATGATAAATCTACAAAATAATAGATATCTAATTATTTTATATTTTCAGAATAAAAATCTCTATATTATTTTGTATAGCTGTAAAATTCTTTTTAATTACTTAGTTAATTAATAAAACTTCGTTTTTACAAATTTGCAGTTTCATACAATTTCATTTTGTTAATTTTTAATCCGGACATTTTGAAATTTTTAATATCTTTTTAAAATGTTATTCTGTTTTACATAATTAATAATTCCAAACTTTCCTTCTTTATATATTTTTCAAAAAATATTTATATTATACAGTTTATGACTGCTAATTACTTATCCTGTTTAATCTTGACAGTTGAAATTTGTTTTCGGATAACAATAATTATAGGCAAAAAGAATATTACATATATCATAGACATGCTTTTTTCATATTAAATTTTGGAGGTTGAAGCCATATACAAAAGTCTCTGAATTTTTAGAAAAATTCGCCTATTGGTTTCTTTTTAAGAAAGAAAGTTTATGTAGACTTAAATTGGGTAGTTTGAAGGGATGAGTAATTGAAATAATTGAATTGAGTAATTGAATTATTATTACGCATATGTTAAGTTATTTCAATAATTCAAAAAGAAAACAAAAAAAATTTTTAATTCAATTATTTCCACACATATATGCGAATATATTATTTTAAGATACTTTAAGTTCCGATTTGACAGTTATGAGAAAATATATTACGTCTAATTCGATTTAATTAATCTCAATGTATTTTTTTTAAGATATGTTAAATGTATAATAAAATCAAAAATAAAAGAACTTTTTATATAATTTTTAACAAAAAAAAAATTTTTAATTGACAGGTAGACAAATAAAAAATTGTTCACGTTGAATTTATAAAGGGAAAATGAACTAAAATTTTTTTTTTGTTTTTTTAAAGTATTTTACCATTTTAAAATAATCCTTATGGCATATCAAATTTCAAATATTATTTTGCGCCAAAATTAATCCTGGTAAATATACATAAAGTCTTATGACATAATCTGAATTTCTTTCTTTTATTTTTTTATTTTTATATATATTTTTTTTTATTATTATTAATATTTCAATTACATGTACTTTTATATTCATATACATATAATGATAAAAACAAAGATATCATGGAGATATAAAAGCTATAATTTATACTTTAGTATTGTAAAAATAAAATTTGCAATGCGTAAATGCTTTAGATAGAAAACTGGATGGTATAAGAAAATATTATGGAATATATTGAAAATAAAAATTCAATATTATATGAATATTTATATATATAAGAAATTAAAGTGAAATATGAAATATTTTTAGATAGGTATACCGAAAATCAAAATAAAAAACATTTGAAAATAGAATAAAAAAAAAATAATAATAATGGAAAATATAAAATAACTTGATTTATAATAATAATAATAAAAATATGTTTAAAAAAAATGTACTTTTATAATATTAATACATTAGACTTTAAAATACTTGAGAATTTAGGTGCAAAATGGGTTTAAAAAATCTTATACAACTTATTTATGTAGCCTGTGATGTATATAGATAGAGTTCTTTTTATTTGAAAATCAAAACAATTCAAGAGTTTTTCAAGAAACATTACAGAAATTTGGAACATTACAAAATATTACTTAATATTAATATTTTTAGAACGCAATGAACGAACGAACTCCAAGTTATTCTCTGAGCTTCTAAAAATATTTTTAATAAAATTACAAGAAAGTTTTTAATTGCAAAGTTAATATCAAATTTTACTAGAGAAAGACTACATACATTCTTTAAATCCTAATTTTTTTTCTAAATATACTATATAAAAACACAATATCTTCAATATTTTAAAATTTTTAAATTAAGCTCTAAACATTATTTTTTCAGTTATAAAAATATAAATCAGAAAATATATAAAATTTAATTGTAAATAAAATAAAATAATAAAACCTAATTAATTAAGATATCTCGAATAAAAATTAAATACTTTACTTTAATTTTATTAATATTATAAAAGTACATTTTTTTTAAATATATTTTTATTAAATACTTTATTTTAATTTTGCAGATTTCAAATTACTCGACTCAAAAATAGTAACAAAAAGTTGAACAATTATTGAAAAATATTTAAAGTTCCTTTACGAATTAATCCATTCAATTAAGATTAAAATATTTTTGATCATAATCATAATATTTTATAGTTATTCTACATATGTATCTAATACCCTTATATGTTCATATACAAGCGCGCATATAACTTATAAATAAGTAGATATTTTAAATTTTTGGAACGTGTGTACACGCATAAAAAATTATATCTTTTTTTTTTTTGATTTTAGTTACAACAAAAAAAAAAAAAGACTAAAAATAAAATTTAAAAAAGAAAAACATCAAAAGTAATATGTATTTTAACTAAACTGGACCAGCTTTTATTTTTTATTTTATTCCTATCTTTTAAGAGTTGATAAAACAACACTAAAGAAAGACATAAAACCTTTAAAAAAAAAAAAAATTACGCATATGTTCAGTTTTTTTTCAATCATCGGAAAAAAATATAAAAAAAAATTTGTTTCTTGACTGGTTTTCATCTGAACAACATTCATCTAAAACGCGCACGCATTTTCCAACAAAGTTTTCGAATTTGTTGTGTAAATTATTCATTAAATATCTTATAATATACAAAAATAAATATATAAAACAACAAATGTATATATATTTCCAATCCATTTTCTTCTAATAAAATTTACAGAAAATGAAAAATAAAA
Source organism: Poecilobothrus nobilitatus (assembly GCA_947095535.1). NCBI lineage: Eukaryota > Metazoa > Arthropoda > Insecta > Diptera > Dolichopodidae > Poecilobothrus > Poecilobothrus nobilitatus. Next base: position 39,138,881 of record OX352774.1, on the reverse strand, counting down.
ATCATTAGTTAAAAAAAAACAAAAAAAAAACAAAGAAAGAATTAAAATTGTGCTCCACTTAAAAATATCAAAAAAATATTTAATTTTCAACTAAAAAGCTATTAAATTATTAAATGACTGTTGTTTATAACAAACTCCAAAATTAAAATTATATAAAAATTATTACATTTTACGAATTGGTAATATAAATATAGTATAAAGTTGTAATAACTTTATTACAAAAAAAAATTAATAAAGTTTTTATTCGAAAATATTTTAAAGAGACTTATACAAAAATAATATTAACTATAATTTAAACTTTTTGACTTTGTAAGAAATGATTTTCTTAATCTTTAAGGCTGACATTTTAATCGTCAATGCGGCCGTGCCAAATTATTAATAATATTTTAAATTTATTAATATATCAATACTCTATATGGGCAATACGAACTAGTGACGCTCAACGCAGTTTAATATGTAGCACATGAAATAAATATATGAAGACCTTTCAGCCAAATGTAAATTTTTGGACTACTCAACTTCCAAACAATAACTTTTAATTTAAATAAATGAATAAAAACATTTTAATTGAAATAATCCAATAGAAAGAGTAGAGAAAAAATAAAATTGTTGGACTTTAAAACCAGTTTCAAAACAGAAGACATGGTATTTAGAAGAATAAGAATCTCATTGACAAAGTCAAGTTACGTGGCTCGTTCTGTCTTTTGTAAATTTATAGGATTTGACAAAAATGCTAAAATAAAAAAAAAATTCTCACCTACTCTAAAATGTTTATTGACTAAAAATGTATAAAATAGTACAATTTTAAAGTGTTGCCAAATTTATAAAAATCATTTTATTATTCATTTGATCTTTTCTTGGTACTTAAGATTTCCAATTTTTTTTTTTTTTTTCAATGCATTCAAATGTTATATCTTCTAATAATATTATTCTTTGTATATTTCTTTATTATTTGTCTCAAAGAATATATTAACTTATTTATTTATATTAATAAATAAGTATTACGGTACATTGTATCTGTGAGTTATATTTGTATGAATTAAAAATATTTTCTTTATATATTAGCATATCTTTACATTTTACTGCGTCTTTTTATTTTACTAATTTTAAAACAGCACTCAGTTTCGAAAATTTTCGAAAATTAAATTTTTTTTTTTTTAATTAATAGTTTTTTTTTTTTAACATTAGTTTATTATTTTTCAATTAAGATCAAAATCTAATTTTTCAACTCATTTGTTAAATAATATATGAAACTGATTTAATTTTAGAGAATTATTCATAATTAATTTTTCATTTTCTCGGAAAAAATTTGAATTTTTCATTTTCTTTAATAAATTTGGTGATTGTTATATAAACTACTGACAAGACAGATCGACAGATCTATTGTCTTTAATTTTTTGCACCTGTAAATTTTACCTAAAAATATAAAATGAATTAAGATTCATTTCTGATATAAAAATACAGAATTTATAGTTTAATCGGAAATATGCATTTAAATTAATTTAGGATCATAAATTTAAATTTAAATTAGGGTCATATTTTAGTTCATTATAAACATATTAATTTAAAATGATAAATATATTATCATTAAATATATATTTATGGTCTTAAAAAAATTTTTTAACATCTAAATATCTTATCAATTTCTATTGAAGGTAGCTGTTTTCTTTAGAGTTAAAAATAGATAATTCCATTTGAATTTCATATATATACTTTAAAAATTTCCAATTAACTATACGTTTACGTTTAATACCATTATTAAATTTTCATCATATAAATTTTTTAAGAAAAAAAAAACAAAAAAAACTCGATACAAATATTTTTCTTGATGATTTTTAAATTTTTTATATTTTTATTTTTGTTTTGTTTTCTGTGAAAAACTTCCAAATTAAATCAAAAAAAATAAAAAGTAAATAAAGCTTTCTTGGAGATTAAATGCAGGTCATTTTAACAGATATTTTGAAGGAATACCACTTCAATGGATTAATGAAAAAAAAAAAATAAAATGAAAATAAACAAAAAAAAAAAAAACAAATTAAAAATGAAATAAGAAAAATGTATCAAGTTACTTTTCACAAATTAATAATCCTAAAAGTGGGGTAACAACGCAATGTGTTTCTTTTTTTTTTTCTTTTTTTTTTTTACTTATGATGTTGTTGTTTTGTTGTATAAATCAGTCAATATTCCACTATAAATATTCTTTTTACTTAAAATATTAATGTGTTTGTTAAATTGAAAAATTTATTTGATTTTAAAATAATGCACGCAATTTTAATAAAAAAAAAAAATAATTATAAAATTTTCTTATAACGTTCACAATACCAAAATTATAATCGTTATGATTTTTTTCATGCGTTTTATAAAATATTTAATAAAAGATTTTCTCTGTTTTTCATTTTAGGGTATAGTAATTTACTTAAATTAAATGATACTTTAAAAGAATTAAACGTAACTTATTATTTTAATTTATTCAGCATTTATTAACCTAAAATTTTGATAATCTATAAAGTTACGTCACAAATTTTGAAATATTTGAATATAAATTCAGTTAAATAAAAATGATTTTAATAAAACGCGAATTAATTTAAATTTCATTATAAAAAACCATAGAACTAATCAAAGATTTTTAGAAATTAAAGATGCATAAAACTAAAGTGCAACCGTTTCATAAATAAATAATATGTAAATTAAAGAAAATTTATAGTAAAAGGAAATATAATAAAAACTAAATAAACAGAAATTATTACGTATAAAATAAAAAAAAAAGGACACATTTTTAATTCATATTTATATATCACAGAATAATTTATCAACAATTTATTTTTTTTTTTATTAAGCGCTTTAATATAATATTCAATTATTTTTATTTGCTTAGTTTGGTTGTTTGCTTGGTTTATATGGCTGTTAGGATAGATCCTTTGGATTCTAGGAATCTATCACACAATTATCTCAAAGACATAGTGCCTATAGTTTAGTTTAAGGATTTTACATATTATCAAATCTCTGTATTATCAAATTTCATTATTATTATATAAGTATACATATATATTTTCTCTTGATTTTTGTAAACTTTATAAACCACCTTGAAAACTGATAATTTTTTTTTATTAATCTTTATTTTGTATATAAATATACTCATAAAGGACGAAGCCTTTTTCCTTTCTGATGCGGGCCATTAAAACCGATATTTAAATAAAAGAAAATTTTATATAATATTTATAATATTTTTTTTTTATATATATAATATATTAAGATATAATCAAATATATAGCAAATCTTACAAAGAAAGCTGTTCTAAGAATCTATAGGTGAGAATTTTTGAAAGACTCTAATATCTAATATATAGCTGCTTGGTTTGAGTTGGGGGTGCATTGTATATTATCCTTTTTTAATTATAACTAATAAATGTTTTGCAAAAAACGAGAACATTAATAAAAAAACCAAAAAAAAAAGAGTATACACGTAATCCTCCTATAACACGGTAGGGACGTTCCCAGAAAATATCGTGTTGTGTGAAATCGTGTTGTATGAAACCTTGAAGTAGTATAAAAATTAAAAAGGGTGGTTATGGTTAAAAATGGGGGTTGGTGGTGGTTAATATAAATGTTTACTTTTAAATCACTGCATTTTTAATCGATACATATACATATTACATGCATATATGTATGTACATTAATTATATGTAAGCAAGAAAATAATTTTTACAAAAATAATATTCGGGTATTTCCCAATACAGTATTTAATTTTTACTTTTTGCGCATTTCTTTAAAAATGTATACATTTCACTCATTTCATTTAATATGTATACAAAAAAAAGTGTAACCGTGTTGTAAGAGGTAAGTGTAACGTGTTATAAAACGGTAAACCGCCAATTTCTGGACGTGTTATAGCGAAACCGTGTTGGCGGAGAGTTACCTGTAGTTTAACCTTATAATAATGTTAAGAATAAATTTTTTTTTATGTATTATATATCCTATAATTATCGTAATAAATTTATTTTCAATATAACACGAGTAAAAAAAAAGAATAAATAAAAGAAAAATTATATATAATACCATATGATTATGTACACTACACATTAAACATACATAATATATACCATTTGTATGAACATACATATGTGAATTTGAAAATTTATCAATTATTATGCGACAATTTACTTTGGTTAAAAACTTTGCTCTATATTTTCTTTCTTGATTTGTTTTTTTTTTTTATTTTTTTGTTTTTCTTCGTTTTTATTTTTTATTACTAACATTTACTAAAATGCATAACATTGAATGCAGTTAGTGTACCACCAACAACTCTTTTTTTTTTTTCATTTTTCGTTTTTCTTTTTCTTTTTTTTTTTTTTTTGAACCACTGTGCACTAATAAAACAACAAGAACAACACAATATATATATATATATATATAGAAAACGCTAAAAAAAAAAAACTTCTTGGGGATACTGAATAATATCAAGAAAAATAGTTGTATGCATATAAATATAAATTTATGTATAATGGGGTGTATGTATGTAAGTATATATATATATTGATTACCTTTATCACCTGGTGCGGACCTCAAAGTTAGTGGTGTAAGCTTTTTTTTTCTTGATTTTTTTCGTTTTTTTTTTTTTGTTTTTTATTTAAGAAAAAGTGCATTCAAAATAAAAATTTTGTACTATGCGATTTATTGGTGCACGTTGATTTGGACGTTAAATCTGATTTTAAATTTTTTTTTGTTTTTGTTTTTTTTCTTCATTTTTTTTTTTTTTGTTTGTTATTATAATTGTTCTTTTTATATTAAAATCTACATTAGTTTTGGGTAACCGTATATAAACGGACTATAGGGCTAGGCCGGTCATCAGTATCTCGCGGTGTGCTTTACATTTCATAGACTCGATTGATTATTTTGTTTTCTTCTGTTTTTTTTTTTTGGATTTATTTGTTAGTTTTTTTTTTTTTTTTTTTTTTATAATTTTTTATTTAATTTTTTCTTTCTTCGAAATATTTAAAGAAAATCGAATTTAATTTAAAAAAAAAAAAAAATTTGGTTTTTTTTTTTAATTTTTGATTAATCCTAAAAATAAATTTTTAAATAAAATACTTAAATATATCTATAAAAAATAAAAACAAAACACACACACGCAAACATTAATATACATGAATTTAATAATTATGTAATAGTGAAAAAATTAAAAAACAAAAAATAAAATTTAATAATTATTCTTTTTTTTTTTTTTTTTGAATTATTTAAAGTGTTTATAATATTGATTTCAACAAAAAAGTGAATAAAGGAAAAAGGATACTAAAAAAAAAAAAGGATTATTAAAATTAAAACTTAAAAATTTTATTCATAAAACAATTAAAAGGAAAACTTTTTGGATAAAACTTTTAAACTACTAAAATGAAGGTAAGAAAATTTTTTTTAAAGTTTACATATAATAATACAAGTACTAAATTATGAACAAAATTTTAATTTTAAATTTTATTTATACTTATTGCATAATGAAATATATAGTATAAATAAATTTTTTATTTATTTTTAAATTTATAAAATTTAAAAAAAAAAACATTTTAAATTATTTATGATTAAAAATTGTATTAAAAATGTAAAATTAAATAAAGCAATATTATTTTACACATTTCTTTTATTATGTAAATAAATTTTAAATAAATTTTTTTTTTATAAAATATTTTGTTTACATAATTTATATACAATATTTTTTTAATGTATTAAACATTTTTTATTTTAATATACCTATTAATGGTATAAAAAAACAAAAAAATAATAAATAGTTCATATAAAGTAAGTTGTTCTAAGATTAGTACATTTTTAGTACATTATAAATATCTTTAATTAGTTATTTTTTATTAAAATATATATTAAAAATATTTTCATAAAATATTATTTATAAAAATTGATTTAACGGTTAGATTCTTAATTTTTAAATTAAAAAAACTAAACCTTTAATCTAAAAAAGGTTTATCATTTCTTTTAGTACAATTTTTTGCTCTTAGATTAGTTAAGTTTCAAAATAAATTGAATAAAATTAAAAATAATAAAATAAATATATAATATTTTATTTAAATAAATTTTTAAAAATATTTTTTTTTTTCATATACTTCACATTCCTATATGTTTTGGTATCAACAATAACACTTGTATTAATTAATTTTTTAGTTTAAATCCTTTTGCAATAATTTTTAATTATTCGCGGTTAAGCAAGGTCAAAAATCTAAGATTAATCTAACATTTTATTTCCTTAAATATTAATTTTAATCCTTTAAATAATCAATATATTGATAATATAATATGTATTTTCATTTTCTATTGTGATATTTTTTTAAAATACTTTTGTAATCTAATCATATTTCTTTAAATTTACGATTATTTCAAAAAGTTATAATTTTTAATCTGGACAGGACAGGAATTATTTTACTAAACTAATGATTGATTTTTTTTACTTTCGAATTTCCCATAAGTTATAATGGAGTTATTATGCATATATTTTTCAGTTACTAAATATGTATAAGTCTTCTTTTATTTTCTTTAACTGATAAAAATCTATTTAATAAAATAATTTATATTAATTATATACTATAGATAAATTATGTTAAAAAACGCTAAAAAGATCAAAAAATTATCTGTCTGGAATATTGGAAAGATATAAATAAAATAAAATTTTATTTGTTTAAATTAATTTAAGAGCTACAAAAAAAAAAAAAATAATAATAATATGAAAAAAGAAATTAATTCAATTATTTCTTACATCACTTTTATTTTTCACTCAAATTATTATTACTTTCAATTTTCAATCCAAAGATTTTTTTCTTATATTTTTAGTAAAAAATTGCATTTAAATTATTTAGTTTATTTTTGATTTAAAAAATTTTTATTTTAATTTTTATCTAAAATTCATACCTACTCCTATAAGGTGCATATATAGGACATGCACTAAGTCATTTCTGGTTTATTACTTGGCTGTAGCTGAATTAAATTTTATTTTATTAAAATAGACAAAAAACTAAATACATCAAGGTATTTTTAGTTGATATAAGATTTTTTTAGTTGACATTATATCATTTTATTTATTTTAATATTGAACTGTATATTTTTTTTAAATTTATATACAATTTAAATTTTAAATTTTTATATTAAACAACAAAAATATCTAAAAATATCTAAAATACAATATTTATCTATAGAAAAGGATTTAAAAATATTTCATATTTGGTAATATTTCAAAAATATTTATTTTTATTTCAGCAGAGTAATAAATTTCCACCTTATATTAAAATTAATTTAAAAAAATAAAAATTTTAAAACTTTAAATATACAAATAAATATATTAGAATATTTTTTTTTGTTTTTGCAATGGTATTTTTGTTGATCTACCAATATATATTATATATAATAATAATAAAGTTTAAAAAGATTAAATAATAGATAGACATTTTAATATTAAAATTTATTTTATTTATTTAATTATTTATTTTAATGTTACAAATAGATTTATATACATAGGATTTTGCAATATTACTAAATCCAATGACTTTAAGGCAAAATTATAGATTGAAAGCTATTTTAAATATATATATATAATACATAGAAATATAATTTATTTTTCTTATTTTAAATATTTTATTTGCGTATTTGGTCTCAAAAGAAATTTTTTCAGTAATTTTCCTACCAATTAAAAATGCCTAATTATGCACTGAGCTCTATGCTGGGAGATAGACATTTAATCTATGATGCGGTAGCTAAATTACAGTCCTTTCAATCGGAACTATGGTGAAATTCCCGTTTAGAATGTTAAATAATATAAAATACAGTAATATAAAAATAATTAATAAATAAAAATAATTCTTGTATAAGAAAATAGATGGCGCCCAAAAATAATCAAAGAAATAATCAATAGATTAGTGAAAATAATGATTCAAAAAACTGAATCATTCAAAAAACTGAATCTAAGTCTAATAAATGTATAATATGCGACTGTGAAAAAATATACATATATATAGTCCTATGCTCCTTATGAAAGTGAAACAAACAGAAAAAAGTCTTTCTCGCCATGCTCTGAATCACTCGTCTATATCTATCGAGATCTGAAAAAAATTAAAATTTTAATAATTAATTTATTGCATAATAACAGGCGTAATTTTTCAATTTTTTCGCTATTTTTTTTAATATTATTAACAGATAATTTTAAAATATTTTAAAGGAAAAAGCAATAAAAATAGTTTATTAGTCCACTTATATAATAATTACTACCATTTCCCACAGAATCAAGAAGAAACTAAATTAAAATAAATGCATATTTACAAATTAACTGGCGAAAAAAAGTGTTTTTTTTCGAGAAAAGAATAAAATTAAGTTTAGTTGAGTTTTTATACAGCATATAAATATTCATATTTAAATAATTTTATTAACATATTTGAAAGTCTCCTCAAATTACTATTTTAAAAGATACAGCAAATTACATATTATCTTTAAAATAAGTTTTATTGATCTGTGCTTTTCTTTTTTTTTTTTTTTTTGAAACGTTCTTAGTAAAACGGATAACTAAATTTATAATTATACTTAATAACTATTTTCAAATCTATAATTTAACTTTCAAAACATACAATCTATTAATTAACTTTAATATTTCCCCTCCCATTTAATATGTTCTAACTATTTTATAAAACAAATCAAACGGTATGTTCAAACGGAACTAAAAACGTTCATTGATTTTTTTTTTTCATATTATTTTAACCCATAACAGTCAAAGCTGACTCATAATTTTATTAAATTATTATAGTTATTATAGTATTACATATTATGATTATTCAGAAGTTACCAATCAAGATATAAAAAAAAAAAATACTATTTTACAGTAAGGCATAAATTAAATAAAATAAAACTTATATTTTATAATTGCATATATGCTTATTTCGAAATTCAAGATCAATTAAAATCTAAATTATTTACTGATCTTATGTTCATTTTTCTAATTTTATGCTTATACAAAATTAATTTAATATCAGTCACATTAAATATATTCTTAACTGGTTATATATAAAAAATAAATTTCAAATATGGTTACATTTAGAAAATAAATTAACAAATATAGAATTGACCTGATTTTAGTTTCAATATCTAATATATCGATTAAAATTCGACCTTGTAAACAGCCCACATTTTTAAAATTCTAAAAATGGTTTTATTTAAAAACAAAAAAAAAAAAAAAAAATATTATAAAATAATATGTTGCAAGGGTGAAAATTATACGAATGTTCCATTTGTTCTATATGCTTCCTACTATAAGTATGTAATAATTAATTTGATATCAGGAAGATTTTGTTAATAAAAAATAAGAAAAGCAATGATTAAGTTCCTTTAAGAAATAAATGAATTATAACTACATAGAGTAAAATATATATTATAATAAAAATTATTTGTATAATTTACATAGAAAACTAATTTTTTTGAATTATCTTTCAGTTTCTAATAACACTTTTGTGTGCTATTCAACTGGTAAAATCAGAAGGTTTACCACCATGTGTACATATAGATGGTGGCTATAATTATCCAGCACCAGAAGTGAAAGTTGCTGTTGCACCAGCAGTTAGTTCTTACCATGTATCTCCAGCTGTATCAACATATTCCGAAAATGCACATTTAAATTATGCCTCAGCTGGACCATCTTATAGTGCAGTACATGCATCACCTGGATATATTGGTCATTCAGCTGGCTCAGCAGTTCAATTTGGAAAAGTAGTTGAAGGTTATAAGTCAGTAGAATATACACCAGCCGTAGAATATTCTGATAAATCTCCAGCCGCTAAATTTGCTGCAGTAGTACCATCAGGTATTGATTATTCTGTTTTACCACAAAAACATGTTGTAGCTGCAGCACCAGCTTATGCAGCTCCAGTTGCCTTTTCGAAACCAACATATGTAGCACCAGCTATAGCAAAAACCTATTTACCACCAGCTCCAGTTGTTGCTAAAGTTGCAACATATTCTTCTCCTGCTGTAAATTATGTACATACTGGACCAGCAGTTTCAAAAGTTGCAACATACAGCTCTCCAGCTTATTCAAGTTATCATACAGGTATGTAAACAAGTTTCAAAACAAAACAACAACGAATAATTTATTTTAACTGTTGCCAGGCCCAGCTGTAGCAAAAGTAGCGTATGAAGCTCCAGCAGTTGCAAAGGTTGCATATGCAGCACCGGTTGTACAAAAGGTTGCTTATGCTGCACCAGCATATAATTATGTTCAAGCAGCCCCAGCTGTAGCAAAGGTTGCTTATGAAGCTCCAGCGGTTGTAAAATATGGATATGCAGCGCCAGTAGCAAAGGTAGCTACATATTCTTCCCCAGCAGTTAATTACTATCACACTGGACATGCAGTATCAAAAGTAGCAACTTATGAAGCTCCGGCAAAAGTTGCATATGCTGCACCAGTTGCTACATACGCACCCGCATTAGCAACTTATTCCGGTAAATATAAAAAAATATTAAAAACTATTTTCATATTATAACAAATTTCTTTTTATTTCCAACAGGGCATTCCGCTCATTCATATGTAGCACCAGCTAAAGTAGCATATGCAGCTCCAGTAGTTCAAAAGGTTGCCTATGCTGCTCCTGCAGTAGAGAAAGTAGCTACATATTCAAGCCCCGCAGTTAATTATTACCATACTGGACCAGCAGTAGCAAAAGTAGCTACATACACCTCACCAGCTCATTATAGTTATGCAGCTGCACCAGCTGTAGCCAAAGTAGCTACATACACATCTCCCGCTGTTAACTATGTACATGCTGCTCCAGCCGTAGCTAAAGTGGCAACATATTCTGCCCCCGCTCATGTAAGTTATTCAACAGGGCCAAGTTTTGCAAAGGTAGCATCTTACGCAGCACCTGTAGCAAAAGTAGCCGTAAGTGCACCATATGCCACTTATGCCCCAGCTTTAGCAACGTATTCTGGCCATGCTGCATATTCAGGACATGCTGCATATGCAGGGCATGCATCCCATTCATATGCTGCTCCTGCCAAAATAGCATATGCAACCGCACCCGCTATTGGTAATTTCTTTAAATTTTCTAAGCTTTCAGCAATCAAATTAACATCATTTTTGTTCTATAGCTAAAGTAGCAACATACTCTGCAGCCCCAGTTGTATCTTATTCTCATGGACCAGCAATTGCTAAAGTTGCTTCTTATTCATCAGGACCAATTGTTTCTGGATATTCACATGGTTCAGGTGAAGCTTCATATTCTCATGGCGTAGGTGCATCATATTCTCATGCACCAGCAGTAGTAACTTCATATGCTCATGGTCCCGCAGTAGCTTCTTATTCTCATGGTCCAGCCGTAGCATCATATGCTCATGCCCCAGTTGTAGCATCTTACGCTCATGCTCCAGCAGTAGCTAAAGTAGCAGTAGCAGCTCCTGTTGTAGCATCATATGCTCATGCACCAGCAGTAGTGGGAGGACATACTGGAGGTGCTTATATTGGTCATGGTGGAGCACATGGTGGTGGTACTACAACATATCATGGTTTTGCAGCACATGGTCTATCTGCTGGACATGGTGCAGGTATCGGTCATGCATATGCTCATGGTGTACCAGCTTTAGCTTATTCAGCAGTTCCAGCGGCTACAGTAATTAAAGCAGCCGCTCCAGCAGCCATTATTAAACCTGTAATCGCAAAACATGAAGAATATTATGTAAGTAATATATTTATGATGTGTTTATGTTTTTTAACCAATTTTTTTTTTAATTATAAAATAGGATAGCCATCCTAGATATGCTTTTGAATATGGTGTACATGATCCACATACCGGTGACATTAAACATCAAAAAGAAGAACGTGATGGTGATGTCGTTAAAGGTGAATATTCATTAGTTGAACCAGATGGTAATGTTCGTACTGTTAAATACTATGCTGATTGGGAAACTGGTTTCCATGCTGAAGTAACGAATAGCAAAGATCAAGTTCATGCAGCTAAAGTTATTGCAAAACGAAATGCTAAAAAAACATAAATTCGTTTATGTTTTTTTTTTTTTTAATTTCAAATCATGAAAAAAAATACATACATATAATATACCTATATAAAAAGCAACATAATAAAAAGTAAATAATAACTTAATTACGTTATATTGTTTATAAAATAAATATATAATGAAAAAAAAAAAAAAAAAAAACTAAAAAAAAAAATTTATAAAATGAGTTAATTCAGAATTAAGAAAATAAAAAACACTGTACATTATTAATTAAAATATTTTTAAATATATATATAAATGTATATAAATATATCTATATATATATACATATATTTATAAATCTACGTTTAAATACTACACCAAAATGCATTTTAAAAAAACGATATTACAAAAAAAAAAAACTCTCTCACAAGTTTGTACATACATACAAATGTATATAACATTGTATTATATTAGATATGTATGTTTATTATGTATAATATTAAATAGTTAGCACCTGCCTTAATCATTTTATTATCATATATATATTATATAAATAAATATTATATAATGTTAGCGATTTCTATACGAAAAAAAAAAAAAAATAAAATAAACAACGAAAAAAAAAATCTTGATATGTATAATTTTAGTTTTATTCATTTTTTTTTTCCTCTAACTTTTTTTTTTTTTTGAATTTATTCAAATTTTAATACATACATTTAAATTTTAACAACTTTAATTAAAAATTATTAAAATATAATTTTTTTATAATTCTTAAAAAAAAAAAAAATTAATAAAAAGAGGAACCAGCTGTCTTAAATACTAAAATTAATTTAAAATTATGTATTAAAATTTGTAATAATTATTAGTTTTTAAAAAATTTCATTTAACATAAAAAAAAAAAAAAAAAAACCACAAAAAAAAAAAAAAAAAAAACATTAATGTAAATATGTATTAATATTATTTATTGGTAATGAAATTTTAATTTTCTTTTTAAACTTTAATTTTTGTTTACAATGAAAATTATTTTAATTTCTTTCATATTTTCTTCAACAAAAATTCATTTCAAATAAATAAACCATTTTTTTCTTTCGATTTATCAATTGTGATAAAAGTGTCATAAATTTTAATTAAAAAAAAAAATTAAAACACTATAAGAAAAGAAATAAATACATAATCTCACCCTAAAAATTGTTTGGTTTTTTTATTTATTTATAGTACATATTATATACATATACTACCCCTTTTTGCATTTATTTTTTATAATTATACAGTTGTTCATATATATAGAATAAATTACCGAAAAATTATTATAATTTTTGACTTTCTTTACGATTAATAATATAAAAACGATAGAAATTGTACTGAGTGATTAGCCACAAAATCATATTTGCAATAAATTTATTAGTGGGAGTAGACGAATAACAGCCTTCACTATATATTTATATTTATCAGCCATCAAATCAGTAAAAATCATTGTTTTTTTTTTTTGTGAGGCTATAGCCAGGTGAGAATCTCGAAAGACACCAATGAGTTCAACGCACGAATTCTCTTTGACAATGTTGAACTTGAACTAACCAAAGGCAAGCTTCCATTTAAACCAAAAATTAGTTTAGAACCTATTGATCAATATATACTGTTTTGGTTTCGGAATTGGAAAAAATAGATAAAGGAAATTGGGAATTGAAATATGTATATTATGAAGTTTGCTATTTATTATACATATGTACATATATATATCGAAAAAAGTCACTTACTATGTCAATTTAATGTATATTGTTCGCAAATTAATATACATATGTACATATATAAATATACTGAATATACATATTTTATACAAATTTACTTAGATAAAATTTGGATAATTTTTATAACTTCATTTTGTTTATTTTGTAAGGATTTTTCTAGTTATTGAATAAAACCATATAAAACTTTGAATTTTTTTTGCTCCTATAAAAAGTATAATATGTAATGACCATTGCCCAATATGGTTGTATGCCTGAATTAATTCTGTTTAGTGGGTTTACATCTAAAAAATAAATTAGAGCAGACAAGATGACGTTTTATGATACATTTCCTCGTATTTTTAATGGCAGTTTTTTTTTTTATAATTATTAACACAAACTCTTATATATATATGATGGATGCTAAATAAGTTTGACATAAACCTAAAAATTGTCTAATTGGAGACAGTGCATATTTATAGGATTATCATATAGTCATTTGGGATCACTTCTTTAAAAGAAGCTAAGTTTATATTATTCAAAAATTCTAATATGCTTTGAAAAATTCTATCTATTTTTTGTTATTCCAATCTTAAACGAAAAATATGCACAAATACTAAATAATATGTTGTTTTTTAAAAAAGTTCAAGACACAGAATTTTAAATATTCGTATATTAATTATTTTTTCTAATAAATAAACTGTATAAGTTTTGGTGCCTGAAGCTAAAATATCAAAAATATCAAAATATCTGATGCCTGAAGTTAAAATATCAAAAATATTGAGTTTCAAATAATATATTTAAAGTTTTCTTTATTCGATTGTCTGTTTTGTTTTAAAAATTTGTAAGAAAAATTATTTTGATTAAAATTGTGTTCTCTGCTTAACGTTCTTAAATACATACAGAAGCATATAAACTCAACACAAATATTTTCTCAACTCAATAAAAATAGTATTTTTGGATTCAAAAATGCTTAATTTTTTTTTTTTCATGATTTAATTAATATTAGATTTTTTTTTTTCAATCTTTACAAATTTTACAGAATATTAACTTTCTATTAATTTATTTTAGAATCTCTTATCGTCATTTATATACAAACACAACCACAAAAATTTTTGGTCAGGTGCTAAAATTACATAATATTCACATTATACAAAAATTGTTAGCCAAAAAAAAAACAAAAAAAATTTATTTTAAACTGGATCAAAACTCTATAGAAAATAACATGATGACATTGGACTCCTTATGTGCGCACGCAGGGTTACACTATTCTTTTTTTTTTTTTTTTTTTTATCTTATTCTGTATTTTCTTTAAATATATTTAAACATGCAACCACCAACTCAAAAAAAAAAAATAAAAAAATAAATATAAAGTGACCATTAAACCAATTAATGACCTTGATATCTTGAAAATATTTAGCCTTTATTTAAATTGTTCTTAGTTTATTTTAAAAGTTAATAAAAATAAAAAAAAAAAAAATTCTGCAAACAAGGTGCTTTTTATATTTATCAAATAATAATGACTTAAAAAAAAAAAAAAAATTTTAAAATTGAATATAATTGCATCCGTCCAGTCTTTTGTTTTATTTATTTTTTAACAAAACTTGTATTATACAAAAATTTCTATTTTTAATTAAACTTTTATATATGGATTTATTTAAATATTGTACGTATACTCAAAGTTCTTTAGTATTTGAAATACAAAATAATCGTAGTTTCATTTCTAATGTACCAATGTTCTGACTTGATTTTGCCAAATAAAAAAAAGCACCTTTTTCACCCTGTTGTAAACATGAAGGTTGAAAAACGAGTGGAAAATGAGATACGTTTTTCCGCCAAATATAAACAAGATCAAAGAGAAAAGTATGATATACATACAATACAATAAGGGTATTCACGAGTTGGTGCAAAGTGGTCTTGCACAAGTGCAAAATTTTGCACCGTAGCATATTTCAATTTTTTGACAGTTAAAGTGCACAATTTGTTGTTGTTTTCATGAATAAAAAAGTGAAAAATTTTGCAAGACTAGACCTAAACCCTATTGCATATTTGTGCTTGTTTATATTTTTTTTGTAAGCGCTATATTAGATAAAAATTTAAAAAATGCCTAAAAAAATGGAAAAAAAATTATTCCTGATTATTTATTAAGTCAAGCATATGAAGATATGCTCAAATATACAAATATTTGAAATTTTTGGTAAGCATATTCAATTTTTATGTAAACAAAACAAGCATATCAACGATATTTGACAGTTCAATAAAAATTCATGCTAGGGTTGTTCACGAGTTGGTGCAAATATGTGCTAGGGTGCAAAAAAAATTTGCACTTTTGCACCAACTCGTGAATACCCTTAATGTGTAATTTAAAGAGTCAAAGGATAGAAGCAAAGAGGCATGTAGTTTGAAAGTAAAAAAAAACTTCTATAATATATATAAATATTTGAAACTGAATTAACCGATAACGCGAAATCTATTTTGATATCGCGAAATACGATACACATTCTGATCAAGCCTTTAAATTTTCTAAATAAAAAATGTTAACTAAAAAAAAATAAAAAAAATTTTAACATCAACTTGTTTTTTTTACTTTTTCACCATAATCAAACTGTATTTTAATTGAATTATGTATATAAAATAAAGTAAAATCTTTTAGGTAATATTAGAATAAAGATAAATTAATAGCAACAATAGCAAATTACAAAAAAAAAAAACTATAAAATAAAAATGAATGATACTAAAAATGCCCTTTAAGGTTAAGAAAAAAAAAAACAAAAAAAGATATCCAATTATTTTACAGTGTAATGACATAATATTCCATTCAATTTAAAATTAATTAGAGCAGAAATTTATTAGCTTAAATTGAAAAGTAAAAGAAAAAAAATGGTAAAATGAAAAATTATTATGACTAAATTGAAATTCTGAACAAATAGCACAAGGTAAAAAGCTTTTTTTGACATTGAAAAATTAATTAATTAAACACATCCATGTATGGATACTGGATAGGCATTTAAATAAGATACAAACAGAAAGTTCAGGTTCAGGTCAAAAAGGAAGAAAATTAATCCATAAATAAAAAATAATAATACTTACATACATATGTACATATACATACTTAATCAATGTTAAACCAATCAATTAAATTATCCAAGACACTGAATTTATTCGATTTAATTATTACAAGTAATTGAACACTTTTTATTGATGGTTCTTTGATTAATAGTAATTGGAAACATGCATATTATGTATATTATATATATGTATCTAATATATATACATAAACTTATATATATATATATACATATATGTATATATATCGTTTGCTTTTTGTTAATAAGCAAACATATTATGTATGTATTTTTTAGGAGTCAATAATCATAAGTATATATATTACATACATAAGTAAAGGTGACTGAATTTATGGATGTCCTTCATCTTAGAATTTCAATAAAAAAAATTGATTCAGGAATTCAGTCTATTTATTATTATAACCTGCCTTTTCTACTTTATATTAGAAATCGAAGTAAGTGTGGAACTTTAAAATATGAGTTATGACACTCCACTTGATAAACAGTAAAAAAAAAGGATAATATGTACATATAATATAGTTTATATGTACATTGTACAGTAAACAGAGTTAAAACAAGTTATGAGGTATACGTATAACTAAACTAGGTATAACTAAATAAAAATAACTGTACAATGTGCATTCTCTGCAAAGTCAATTCATACTCAGTATTTATCAAGAAAATACATTCATATGTATGTATGTAAGAACCTAAAAAAAAAAAAAAAAAATACAGTACTTGTACAAGCACTTCCCCTTTGAAAAAAAGTTAAGTAAGAGCACAAGCCACAAATTCATTATTTGTGGAGTGGAGTGGAGTGTGTGAACTGTGGTAAATGCTAATGACTATGAGCATAAATTATAAATCAAAGAACATCTCCATATTATGTATACATACATATGTACATATGTACAATGTATACATTGCATGCATACATATGTTAATTCATGCATACATAGGTCCATAAGTACATAAATATTATAAATATACTCATGTATAAATAATTATAATTAGTTTTTTTTGCAATATTACTTATTTAATCCTCTTTAATTAAAATCTTTTCGTAATCAATTAATCATTTCCAAAGCCAAATGAAACAACTCAACTACATAATATTTATTTATACATATTTATATAATCATTAACCACATTAACCATTTATTATAATATCATAATATGTACATACATAATGTAAAATCATTTTGATGTTATATACATAATATGTATAATGTATGCCTACCTTTACTTACCTATTAATTATGATTTGGTAATTGGTTTGGTGTGTTTCTGTTGTTCTGTCTGCATGTCTGTATGATAAACAATTTCATTTCTACAAAAAAATAAAAATAAAATCTTAGTTACAAAAATGTCCAAAGTGTTAGAATAAGGCGCCACCATGATGTTAATAGAAAATACTATTGCAGTGAAATAGAGTTGCAGCTTGTTTAATTTTAAGTGTAGTAAAAAGACTGCAAAATTTACTTCAAAAAAAAAAAAATTAATTTAAATTTAGGGTTTGAAAAAACTGCATATTTTTTGTTTTTCTTTTAACTTTTGTTTGATTATTATTATCAGTATAATATACATAGTAAAATCATTTTTTTGTAGTTGTTTTACTTACTTTACATATTATGTTTATTTTAAAAAGTTTTATGAAAAGTTGAACAAAAGCTTTCTTAAAAAATCTTTTAAAATGTCATAATAAAATAAAAGTTTTAGCTTTTTTTATTCGCGTTTCGTAACTCTTGATTTTAATAATATTTCGAGTAACACAAGTTGAAATGAATTTTATTTTTGAAAACATCTTAAGATTAACAAATTTGAGGTATTGGTATGTACTTATACTACTATGGTAGTGTTTATAGCGCAAAACGTAAAATCATTCAAACTCAAAATTTGTTATCGTCTTATAATTTCTATTATCACAAAAACACTTAATATCTCAAAATCATTCCAAAGCGATTAGAATTTTACTACCATATATTTTTGTTTGTTTTACGTAATATGTTTTATTATCTTTATCAAGTACATTAGGTTTTTATTTCAAATAGTTCAACCCTATGTTTTTAAAATCAAAATATTTTTATTTATGTATAAATTGTAATGTGAATGTGATATGAATTTTAAATAAATTTATTGGAAAACCCCAGAAAAACCCAACCTTTGGAATCTTTCAAAATTTTTAAAACCGGTTAAATTTCTAGTTGGATGATCCATAATCACAAAATTCTACATAAATTTGTTTTATATTATTTGTCAGAAAATCGTTTTAAATTTAAAATAAAAATGAGCAGAGGAAAACATTACGGAAAAGGTAATTAAATTTAGTTTTATTTTTATTAATGTTCAATAAATTTATGTAACTGTCATGAGCATTAAATTCCATCCATATATTTTTTCAATGGAAATTATTAAAAAAAATTGCGGCAAAAGAAATTGAAAGTTTATAATTTTTAAAATAATGATAAAGTATTGGTGAATTGCATTACTTAAGTTAAAATAAAAATATGTTGTGCACAAATTTCTTCATTGCAGAATGACGTCAACCATTATAAATTTAAGGCTACATAAATTGTCATTTGAATAAAAACAACTAAAATATGTATATACAATAGGTATTTTCTTTTATACATAGGTTCAACTGTTCCAGAATTACCTGATGATGGTCAATTGCGTTTATATTCTATGAGGTTCTGTCCATACGCTCATCGGGCACATTTAATACTTGGAGCTAAAAAGTTACCCTACCATTCAATTTATATAAATTTAACTGAAAAACCAGAATGGCTAAAAGGTAATTGTAATTTAATTTTTTTTTTTTTTGCTTGCCCGTACATATGTAATTTGTACTAACATTGCTTTTTGTTTTTAGAAAAAAGTCCACTTGGAAAAGTTCCAGCTTTAGAACTTGCAACTGAGCCTAAAACAGAGCCACTTATTGAATCCTTAATAATTTGTGAATATTTAGATGAAAAATATCCAGAAAATCCTCTAATGCCAAAAGACCCATTAAAAAAAGCAATTGATAAAATCTTAATTGAACGTTTTGGTCCCATTGCTGGCAATATGCGTAAAGTTTTTGTAGAAGGTGTACCGTCTGGTACATTAACTGAAATATGTAATGGTCTTGATATATACGAAACTGAACTTAAAAAACGTGGAACAAAATACTTTGGTGGTGATAAACCAGGAATGCTAGATTATATGATATGGCCATGGTGTGAAAGATCAGATATGTTGAAATATTTAATTGGTGATAAATATCAGTTAGATCATGAAAGATATCCAAAATTAGTAAGTTTTTTTATATACCTACATATTCTATATAATTACATAAATATTTTTAGTTGGAATGGCGTGATATAATGAAAAATGATGAAGCCGTAAAAAGTCATTATATAGATGGCGAAACTCATGCCAAGTACATGAAATCTTACCGCACTGGCTCTCCTGATTATGATATGCTTGTGTAAGAAGAAATACTTAAGTATGAAATAAACTTAGTTTGTCTTTACAAAAACTTAAGTTTTTATTCCTAAAATTTAATTTATGTTATTTTAGGAATCCATCAAAAAAGCAAAGAACTTCCTAAAAAAAAAGAAACAAATAATATAAACATTGGTTGACAATTCTAAATTTTACAAAATTTGTTCAAGTCAAATCGAAATTAATATTTGCATTAAATTATATTTTTTTTTATAACAGTATATTTTTTTTGTAACATTAACGTTCACTATTAAAGGATAAGAATTTTTCTGCAAATGACAGTGTAATTTAAATTGGCATTCTAAATAAATCATTTTTTATATAACTCGTATTGTTTTAAATATCTTAAATTGTTTTCAAAAATTAATCATTTAATAAATCAACTACACATTTGGGGTTACTTACAATTTGCTTTGGAAACTAAAATTTTTTAATCGAATTAGTAGACCTTTTTCAAAATGAGATTGTTACAGAAAAATAAATGGAATTCCTAAAATACCTACAATAGGTATAATAATTAAAAAATTATATTTGAGCTCAAAATATATATTATTTTAAGATTAAAACTTTCATAAAAATAATTAGGAATTGGTTCAAAATTACATTGATTATTTGATTAAATTCACAACTTAGAAGGAAATGTCTGGATTTATGGAAACGTTAAAAAAATCTTTTGTTAAAATTATTTTTTTGAATGTTCTCTTTTTACATGTCCAACCATCTCTTTATATGATGAAAATGATTTTTTACAAAAATTGCATTCTCTTGTCAATTTTTCCATGTATGCTTTTGTAACACTGTTCCAACTAGCTCCACATCTAACTTCTTTTAATTTTTCATTACTGATAGCTAATTCTGTTTCTGTATGAATTTGTTGCATATGACGAACCCATTCAGCTGCAGACTTGAAGACTCTTTTAGAAAAAGAGTATAAATATTGTTTTTTTTTAGTAAAATTAAAATTACTTACATATGACAAATATCACATTTCAAACATGAAATTTCATCTAATTTATTCTTATTACTATCATTCTAAAATTAACAACAAAATCAACATTTTTTTAATTTTTTTTTATAATTATTAATTTTAAAAAGAAGTTACCTGTATTGTTTTCTTTTTATCTGTTATTGATTCAGTTTCCATTTTTCTTTTCTTCTTTGGTACATAATTTATTAAATCCGGCTTTGATTGTTTTTCAACATCTCTAGTTTTATCTTTAGAGATAAAAACTTTTTCATCACAATGATCATCAGAAAATACTGATGTTGAGTTCTCTTCTGATTCGGATGAAAGTGGATTTTGTACCTTGATATCACAATTTTCTATAATAATTTCATTACCAGATGCTTCTTCTATAAATGTAGTTTCAGTGTTTTGATATTCTGTATCAGTTATTTTGGAATCCGTTGTATCTGTTTTATTATTAAAATTAAATGAAATTGGCTGACTTTTTTCACTAGAACTATCATTAGGCTCTTCTTTTATTTGTAATAAACAATCTGAATAATTTGATCCTATACTAGATTTACGTCTTTCAATAATTTCTTGTGGTGGTATATGGGAATCTGTGCTTACTGATAAAAGTGATTGTGGTATTGTATTCTGACTACTTATTGTACAATGTATATTATTACATGTTGGAGATAAATTTGAATTTTTTCTAGGATCTGGATCGATAGCTATATCTTTTTTAATCGATAAATTAAATTGTTTATCTGGTAATACATATAGAGGAAATGGTTTTATATGTTGTACTAATACTTTGGAAGATTGTTTTATATTTGAAATATTTTTTAATTCTGGATTTTTTAAATTTAATGAAGGAGAACAAGAAGAATTTTGTAATATTGAATGATTTGAATTTGTTGAAATATTTGCATTAACAATTGGTGATGTTAAATTTAAATTTTTATTTAAACCGCCTGAATTACCACGATAAAGTCCACGAATTTTTAATAATTCACCACCACTTAAAACTTCATTCAGTATATCATTTGAAACAGTCGATTCACCACTGTACATATACTGAACTAAAACTTGAATAGCTCTTCGACTTAATTCTGGTGGTAATACTAAATACATTAAACCATTTTGTGATGGTATATGCGGTGTCAATTCAAATATACTTGCAAAAAACTAAAACAAAAAAAATTATTAGTAATTAAAAAGATAAGTTTAATAAAATACATACTTTACTACTCGTACTTAAAATTACTTTATGTGCTGGGACTCCAGGACCTCCTAAACAATCAGGATGACTACTTAATAACATAACATCAGCAAATCTATCATGTCTAAAATTATATAAATTTATTATAAATAATTAATACTTAATTTAATGTATTTATTTAATTCAATATAAAAATTATAATCTAGAACGTTTGTAAATATGCATTGGTACAGACAGAGAATATTTAAAAGTGTTATTTGGATTTACGCATATAATATTAATACATATAATATGCAACCATATGCAACTAACATATCTTTCAGTGTTCTTCCCTATTTTTATTTTAATAAAATTGAATATTTTAGAATAAGAATCCATTAAATTCAAACCATTTTTTCTTATATTACTTCTTCTTGTAACGTTTTCCTTACACCGATGAATCATTTACATATCTTACAAACATATCTTTGTATTACCATTTATTAAATATAATATATATGTACATATATATATATATATATATATGTATATGTTAAATATAATATATATGTACATATATATATATATTAAATAAATATATTTATACATATTTATATTTATTTAATGGTATTACATATCTTCAAAGAAATTTTTTTATTATCGATCTTCTATGACAACAAATTGAGAAATGTTCTGATTTTTTCTTATAACTACATATGTACATACAGACATATACTTATTATGAATTTTTTGCTTTTTAGTTGCAAAAAGAAAAAAAATTTTTTTATTGATTTTCTAAAATAAATTCTTTTTACATTATGTATGTACATAAATACTTCAAATATTGAATTCACATTAGCGTGTCTGAGTGGAAGACGCTTAAATTACAATATTATACAATGTGTATTTAAATTTAAAACAATTAATTTATTACATATTTATGTACTACAATATAATTTATATTATAAATATTAGTATTTACTTAATAAGGTTAAAATAATTTTTTTTTTTTTTATTAAGAATGGTTAAATACGAATGTATCAGTATGTACATATATGGGGTAAATGGAAATTTTGTTGAATGTCATCTGCTTATTCAGTATTCTCAACAAAAGTCAAACTTTATGAGAAAGTTCTTTGTCTAACACAATTCTATACCAAACCCAGAATCTTCAAAGAATTTAAGCAGATTTTTCTTTTTTAAAACTTAAAAAACTGAATAAAACTTCACATAGAATCAGTTGACCAAACAAAAACAAGCAGCAAATTCAATAGATATAAAGGCAACAAGTTTATTTTTTATTATTTATCGAATAATGTTTTTTTTTCCATTGTTCCCATTTCAAACCTTTGATAAAAAGTGATTATTTGATAAATTTTAAAACAGTAAAAATAAAACTTGAATTTGCTTGGAGCTACTTAATTAAAATAGTAAAAACGTTACAGTCAATGTCTACTCAATGTTCTTAAATTCGTTGTTAATGTAATAAAAATTAATGCAAACATTTTTTTAAGGATATGTTTCGTAAGGGTACTAACTAACTGTTATATTTGTCCACTAAAGAAGAAAAAAGTAATTTATAACTTTTTAAACAAGTGTGTACCTATATATAAACTTTAAAATGGGGAACAATATTGAAATATATGTTAGCTACAAGATGAACATTGAACAGAAATAAATCTAATTTTATTACAGTCCTTTTAAAACGTTTTTTGATACGTTTTTTTTTTTATTTCATACTTACATATATATTTATGCATGTAAAATTAAAATAAAACAGCAATAAATTTAATTTTAAACTTACTTGTAAAGTGTTGCTATTGATAAATTTAAATGCATTAAATGAGAATCCCATTTTAAATGATAACTTTCAGCTGTTAATGGTGCTGATGTCATACTGTTTTTTATATTTTTTTTTTTTTTTTTTTTTATATTTAAATTATTAAAATCGTTGTTTTTTATTTGAATTAAAAAATTCGTTTTTTAATTATTGATAAAAAAATATATATTTTAATTATGTATAAATAATATTAAATTATTCAAAATTAGAACCGTTAATCAATTTTATAAATCGTATATATGTATTAGTGTTTCATTGTATCTTCTTTTCATTTTCTTACTTTTTTAATAAATTCAATTTTTTTTAATTTTTTTTTTTTTGTTTTTTGTTTTAATTTTGTTACGTAGTTTTACAATTTTGTAGTTTTTTTCAATTTATTTTTTATTTTAACATCCAATAATATCAGTTCATATACAAATATTAGTATATGCATATTACAATACAATATACGATGTATATTTTATATTAAAAATTTTCTATTATAATATCTATATTCACACATAAAATGTTAATGTAGTGTTGGCAACGTCACGACGCACATCAAACTATAATAAAAATAAAAAGAAAAAAAAACAAAAAAATAGAAATGATTTTTCCTATTTTTCCCTGTTACTTTGGCTCACTCAAAAAATTTAACAATTCGATTTAATATGATGCAAACATTTTTATTTTTTGTTTTCCTCTTTCTTTTTTTGTTTTTCTTCAACGAGACGATCAATAAATCAATAAATTATTTTGTATATTAATGATGTATACATAATACATATCATATATAAATATGAATTAATATATATATATGTACATATTATAATAATATGATGATAAGTATATATTATAGGTAGTTAGGATGGTGTAATCCGTTCTTTACTGAAAAATAAATAATAAAATAAAAAGGATTTTTTTTAAACCAATAACGATTTATACATATTATATATATATATATAACAACGAGAAGAACGACAACTACATTATATATAAATATGTATAATATAAAAACAATAAAATATAAAAATTAAAAATTAAATTTATTATTGTATTCTTTTACTTTGACTTTAAAATTAAATGATAAGAAAATACTTATTTAAAATAACAAAACAATAATAATGTAAAATAAATATTTCGTTACAAGGATGCACATAAACAAAAAACACGTAAATCGAAAACAAAATTGTAATTAATACTTAATACCTAAACTGGAACCTCGGTGTCCTAGTGGGTAAAGAGCGTATAAAATACGCTGAAAACACATCGAGAGAGTGTGGGTTCGAATCACATACACATCATAAAAGTAATTCACTCTTACGACATTTACAGCCATGCCTGAAAAGCAAGTACTGGTGTAATTTCCTTGACACATTTATGTGACAGGGGAATAAACTGAAAATTAGGTTTCCCTCTAATAAAATTATAATTTATAATTTATTTAAATTTTAACATTTCCATCCTTTTTTTTTATCTACCCTCTATAAGAGATTTTTTTTTTTATATTCCTTCTATACGTAATACGATACGATACGATATTATATTAACATATTATATTCCCTCGATACGTATACATATAAATTCAATAAACTTAAATAGAATAAATAAGTTTATTTCTTAATTATATTGGTCCATATGACATATAAATATGCATTGGATTAAATTTGAAACCTCTTTTACAGGGAAACGCCTGTGGAAATCATGAAAAAAGAGTTACCATGGAAGATATACGCGCATATACATATATGTACATTTCTAAACATTTATTTATTATACAAAAATTTTAGATAAACTTTTTTTGTTTATACAAAATTAACACTATTTACATAATGTAAGATGTTATTTCGTATGACCATCGACATATAAAAATTAAAATCATTTTTCTTTACTGACTGGGGTCATGGTGAGCAAATGATTGTAAGTGTTTAAATAAAGAGAATTTTTGAGGCCGGCAAAATAATAATGATATTAATTAAACAAATTTTATATTAATAAACTAAAAAGAAGTTATCCTAATCCGTTTCCGATGCCTCAAAAATGTAAAGTGCCTACACATTGGCTTGAAGACGAGTCAAAAAAAAAAACTTCTTTGTACTAAATATAAGGAAATAACATGTCTCAAAGTTTTTTGAGAAACATCTTAAAATATATACTCTATATCGTTATAACTTATAAGGTCCGTCGAATCGATATTATTATAGAAAAACATAAAAAATAGGGCAAAAGAAAAATTAATAGCAAACTTAAAAAAAGAAAAACGAAGTAAATATATATATAATATATGTATGTATAGTTTAAATTTTTTTTTTTTCTATAAATTACACATATTACATTTCCTTTTTACTAGGTATCCATCATATTACATTACCATTAAGTTTAATCGATTTTTATTGATATTTTTTTTTTTTGGTATCAATATTTCATGGTCATAACAAAAAAGAAAAAAATAAAACTTTTTTAAATCTCATATTTTATATTAAAAATTGAAATCAAAAGTTTAATTCGAATTTCAAAACATCTTTTAGAAATGTAAACTTTGAAGAAAAACTTAAGAACTGTAATACAATAATACTTAAGATTTTCTTTTTATCAAAATATTTATTTCAAAAAAATGTATTTTTTTTTTGCAAAATTTTTCATTATTGATTTTTTTTGTTTTTTTTTGTTTTTGTTGTACTGGAAAATTGATTTTAGTTTTTTGCATATGTATGTATTAGTACAAAATATTATATTTATGTATATGTATGTATTCATATTTTAATTTATTTAACATCTTTAATGATGCACCTGACTCTTAGTTACAAATATGCTATATATTATGTATATTGTCTGCGTCATATTGTAATTTTTGATTTTCTATATTCATTATAAATATGTACTAAAATTTGTTTTTGAAAATTTCTCATTGTATAAGAAAAAAGAAATTGATTTAAATTATTTAATTTATTTGAATCATATTGAAAAAAAAAAAACTACATCCTCAAAATGTATATATGTATATATATACATATATATATATAGGTAAATACATAATTTGTAAATAATAAAGTTCAAATTAATTTTTTTTATTAAATAATAAATTTATGGTATCCTGGACATGATATTAACATATCATATACCTATTTTTATTGATTATATCGTTCCAAAAAAAAAAAAAAAAATTTTGCAAAATACATATGTAAATAAAACATTTTAATTATTTTTACTTTACTAAGAATTAAAATTAAAATATTTTAATTTGATTTTATTTTTTCAAATATTTAACATGTTTTTGTTTTTTTTTTTTTACAGGATACCTCTTTGTTTTTTTTTTTTTTTTGAAATATTTTATAAATTTGACTTTTAATAAACTATTTATACTAAAATTTACATACATATTATGTACGTATATATACAAAAAAGTTTAATCCTAGTTAAAACTTCTTTATTCGTTTAACAAATCTTTGATCCTTTATCCTTATAAAGAAAAAGTTAACGATAAAAAAAATATCATTATATTAAGAAAACAAACTCTTTTCCACAACCTTTCTCTCTCTTTCTCTCTCTCTCTCTTTACTCTCTATCAGATTTTATCAATAACTTAATAAAGAAAAATAAAACAAAACAAAACAAACAAATATTCAGTTCTCGTATTATATATACTTATATATATAATATAATATTGTATGTAACAAACGTGAAACGACTAAAAAAAGAAAACTAAAAAGCAAAAAAAAAAAAAAAAAAATCAATAATTTCCCTAGGAAGAGCTACACAATAAATGAAAATTAAAATAAATTGTGGATTTCTATAATTTTTATTATTGTTATTTTGTTTTTTTTTTCATTTTTCATTTTTAATCCACAAAAGAAAAAGAAAAAACAACAAAAATTATTATAATAAAATAATAGTAAACAATATTGTAAATTGCATTTTCACAATAAAAATTATTTTCAACTTACCAAAAACAAAATGTAAAGACTTAAAAATAAGGAAATGAAATAATAAAAATTTAATTCATTGAATGAAAATTTATAAAAGTATTCCCGCGTTTTCCTTTAATATAAAAAAAAAATAAACCTTTGTTTTTTTTTTACTTTTCTCTTTCCACTTTGTTTTTTTTTTTTTGTTTGCCTCTAATTTTCTTTTGTTATTGTTTTAATTTTCGTTTTTTTTATATTTTTTTTTTTAAAATATTATCTATCTTGCAATTTTCCGAGTTTTTTTTTTTTTTTAATTAATATTCAAAAAAAAACTTGAAATAAATGCTCGAAAGAAAATTTATACACCAATGTTAAAAAAAAGTAATTTATTAATAGTTTTTTTTTTTTTAAGTTATTTTTATTTATAATTTATTTTAAGGATAAATTATTTTGTGCTTAGAAAATAATAATTTTTCATCTATCCTTCAGGACGAATATAACTTAACTGAGAAAAATTTATCAAAATGTATATTTTCTCTTCTTAATTCTATTGTTAGTCCGGGATAAAAACCATATTCAGTCACATTTTGTATGTTTTCTTTTGATATCATTCATAATAACACCGGGAAATTCACAGTATTATACATAATACTATTAAAAATCATTCTATACTTTATGATGATATTGTGTGAGATGACTACGTAAACAATTTTCACAAGGAAAGCAATATTATAAAACAAAACTGATTAAATATAAAATATAATAATGATGAATGGTGCAATTAATTTGAGTTAGAAGAAAAATTATAAACTTTCAGACCTGAGTTCGATACGAATTTTGTTCAAATGCGCTCATCTATTTAAAATAACGTAAAAACGACAACGCAACGAACGCTTTAAACGACAAAAATAAAAAAAATATATGTATGTATTAATTTATAAAGTCAATAAAAATCGCAAACACATTCGAGATTTCAGATGGATTTTAAGATATTAAATAAGTAAATTGAAACATAAAACAATAAGTATTTTTCTACTTATATTTAAAAAAAAAACTGACATTTATTAAACTGACATAATTTAGTCAAATGTCATATAGTAGGTATAATAGATATTCTGAGATTTCCAACAAAAAATTTAAAAAAAAAAGATCAAGGATCAATTAAAATATTTTAGTTTATAACACCTCTAGTTGATAGAAAATAAAAAATTTATACAACGGAAATACCAATTAAAACATAAATCAGAATAATATGTATGTTATTTACATAAATTATTTAATGAGTATAAATAATGTAATAAAAAATAATAATAATGAGTAGAAATAGAATAGAGGCTAATAATGAAGAAAATCTGAAAAAAAAAATAAATAATTGCTTTGAATTCTTTCATACTTTTGCAGAAAGATTTTTTTTTATTGGAGGCGATTTTAATAAAATGTCACGTGAGATTCTAAATTCTAAAATTATTATTCCTTCCTAAAAGTAAAGAACTGTATAGGAACTTACATTTTCGTCTTAACTTACTGGCCCATCGATAGACATAAAATTTCAAATCTAATAAATTTGTTTTTAGATAATATAAAATGTACCTCAAAACCATTCTTATCAGCTAATTAATATGTTGAACTATCATCAGACTACTTGTCTTTTGTGATAAGTTTATACAGCTAGAAGAAATATCATCAATTATAATATTCAAGCATAATTTAACTATTAGATTCGCCAGCTGGGTGAATATGATAAATAACATCAAATTTTGAAACTCAATAAAAAAATTTGATTATCATTTGAGCAACTCCGGTGAACACTAATTACTATTAATAAATGCATAAATTCATTGATAAATTAAGATAAATTAAAGATATATATTGTAACCAAATATTATATACATAAACAATGTTTATACTTAAGATTTCAATAATTTTTGCTATTTTCTATGATTTAAATACATTAAATTCATACTACATACTACATTCATATTACAATGGAATAATAACTATAGGTACCCTGTTATTTTTAAAACAACAGCAAGTTAATATAAAAGCATTATTATATATTTGTAATATGGGGAAATCAGAAAAAAATTGTCTGAGAAAATCTCAATTTTTGGTCTAAAATTTAAGTTTTTCACCCAAACTATTTACGATAAAATTAAAAATCGTAAATGGTAATGCTGCATGGCTCAGTTAGTATTTATTCCTATCCCGATGTTTTCCTTTCTTTTTTTTTTTTTTCTTTGTATTAGTATGTATATACATAATATAATAAATTATTATACAACACACATTCATAAAAATGAATCTATATACCGTTATATAAAATAATTATTTTGTTGTTGTGATAAGAATATTAAAAATATTAGGGTTTAAAAATATGGGGTTCAATAATAAATAGACAAAGATTTTCAATTTGTTTTTGTTTTTTTTTTTGTTTTTATTATAAAAGAAAAAATCAATAAAAGTTTTTCTATTCAATATTTTATTGATTTTTTTTTTTTTTTTTTTTTAGTTTTATTTTTGTTTTTTATTAAAACGATGATTGGTAGTTATAATAAAATATAGAAAGCATGTTATATACACATAAATAACATTATGGTGTTATTATAAGGTATGAAAATATGTACATATGTACATATATATAAAATAATGTAAATTTTATATGCCAAATTGAAATATTGCAATTGATTTTTTTTTTTATCGCTTTACTTAATATGAGAATAGGTATACATAGATATATGAATTAAATACTATTTATTGGAACCTAAATTGTATAAAATGTATTTTAAATTACATATATGTATGTATTGCCACCCGTGAGTCTATCTCCATACTTCTCTAACTAAATTTCTTACATCTTTTGAGATAAAAAAAATTTAATTTTAAGCAGAGCTATGTATAGGTTTTTAAATTTACAAAAAATTTCATACTTAAATTTTTGTAACTCAAGTTCTAATTCCTATTTTTTTATTACTGAAAATTTCTTAAGTTTTTAAGCTGTCTGCGTACCTAAAAACATTTTTTTGTATTTCCACCCACATGTTTAAAAGTAACGAGGAGACTAAAATTGAATTCTTGGTATTTAGCTTTCAATGGTGTCTAAAAATAGAAAATTTTCAATTTTTGACATCTCATATGTTTTAAAAACCTGTTGCCTATGCAAAGTTTTTACAAAGGTGAAAAATTATTAAAAATTCTAACATATATTTTTACAAGTATGCAAAAAAATTTTTTTATACATATGAATGTATATATGTATGTACTTAGATGTGATTAAAATTGAAGAAAGTGTTTTTTGATTTTTCATAATTTTGTTTGTACGAATATTAACAATAAATAAAATTAATTAAAAATAAAATTAAAAAGAAATAAATAACTAAGAATAATTAAAAATGTAGAATATTAAAAATAATGGTAATTTCAAAATGATTATATGTACATACATACAGACTTGTGTATTATTATAGTTTTGTCAGTTTTAATAATAAGCATCTTTCAATGCTTTAGTTTACATACTTAAATGTGTATGTACATATGTATGTATATACCTATTCTTTTGTTTTTTCATATATTTTTTTTTTTGGATTATATTTATACTATTTTGTAATATTACATAAAAAATGAAAAAAAAATTAATTTATTAAATTATTGATTTTTAATTGTAGGTTAATTTTGATTTGAACTCTCCCGCCTATTACATATGCATACCTATATCAAATTATTTGAAAATAGAAGTACATATACAAATGTATATTTATACAATATATTATGTATGAAAGGTAGCTTACACATAAGTTATAACAGAATAATATTTTTCAAATAGTTAGATCAGTTTTTTAAATTAAAAACATATTTAAATTTTTTTACTCCACATTTCTTCTAAGCATTTATTATATTCGTATGAACATAGTTCAAGGATATAATAAATTTGCTATTAATACATTTGTGGCATCTTAAGTAGACAAGCTATATATGGCAAAGTATAATATATTTTCTTGTTCAGAATCGAATTCTGAATCAATTTAGCCATGTAGATCCTTTCGTCAGATGGGAGCTGTTATATTTCGGCACTTAATTAAGTAAAACGTCTGAAATTTTGTATAAGATGAGATGATAAAAATTTCTCTGCAATTTGATAGGTTCGCGACAACAGGTTTAATAAGCTCTAAAATTTACAAAAAAAAAAAATCGGCCTTTCCTGTTCAGGCGTGGCTATAAATGTACTCACTAGGCCACCGAGGTCCCAAAATTTTTATTACTTTTGTATTAATTTATTTAATAAAAATTTTATATTTAAACTTATTTTTTAAATTAGAATTTAAACCCATAATAAAAGGAATAAAATTAATTGGTTAAGTAAAACTATCAAAATCCCTTATAAATTTAGGTTTAAAAAAGTATTTTTCAACCTAAGCTCCAGCGTTTTGGCTTAATGAAAACTCACAAAAATCCACTGCATTAGTTTAGAGAGGAGGAATTAGTTTTGAAACTGGACACCTCTGTATAGCAAACACTTATCCCAATTATATTTTAGTATTATTGGTATAACTTATGACATTTTTTTCTTTCTGTAAAATTGTTGAAAACCGGTTTTCATTTAATTAGTTAGAATAACAATATTTTTTCTAAATTGGCTTAGTTAAAAACAATTAATTATAATTATGTACCTACTGTTTCACTATAATAATTATAATTTCATTTTATGGAAGAACATAACTTATTGTATTTGAAGTGGAGTGTTTATACTACTTTTAAAGTAAAGCTTTGTAAATTCTTACCTTTTTTGCAGATATTATATTTTTGGATGTTGAAATATCTATGTAAAAAAATATAATTAGGATGGATTTTAGAGTTGATTACAAAATCAGGATTACCTTCTTTTCCGTAATATTTATGTATATGTTAGTATATACGAGATTCTGAATTAGGAGAAATTTCATAGTTGAGTACAGTAAAATAAAATCCAGTCAAATGAAATACAAATATTCATGATAGTAACATTTGTGTTTCATCATTGGGCTTTTATATTATCTTTCGAAATGGACTTAAATTCAGCGATCTAGTGGGGTTAACCGTGGACTTTAATTATTTTATGAAAAGAATGAAAAAAAAATTAAAGCCCACAGGCGTTAATTCCAAGAATAAAAGAATACGGGCGTTCGTTCGTTCTGTCACTGCACACTCTTTTATCAACGATTGCCTAATTTTATACACGGCTTTATTTGTTTATGGTTAAGTATTGTGTTCGGAACCTAAATTGATGATCACAGATTATATTATTATAGACGTACTATAGTTTCAGCTATATTAAAATTGCTCCTCCGTGTGTAACACATCATAATAAACATAATACATTTTTATATAGCCTCAAGTGTATGAATCTCATCGCATTCGAAAAATTGGTTGATTAAGCTTTGTCAACCAGCACACCAGATAAGTTAAAACTTAAGAAAGCTAGCATCATGAAATTAACACAAAATATTTTTGGAACAATTTGCAGGTTTTGTTCTGTTTTAGTGAGATGCGACCAAAGCTTTGGGCAGTTCTGCAACAATTTACTCTTTCATATATAAATTTTTCATACAAGAAAATATTTGAGAATTTGTTACAAACGACAAAACGATCTTTTAGCAAATCGGATTAACAACAGTATGTGTTGTTGTGTTGAGAATTTGTAATATTATGGAGTAATTGGTGGTGTTGGTGGTGTTATTTAAAATATTTTATTTGTTATACTCCGAACCTAAGTATAGAGTATATTAACTTTGGTATTCGGTGTTTGTAACCACGAAAAGGAAGCGAGTTAGATATGGGCATGTGCATATATATATTCTTAATCAGAATCACCTCCTAAGTCGATTTAACGATGTCCGTTGGCACGATAACTCAAAAACTAATAAAGCTATCTTGATGAAATTTATATAGTAAATATGAATACAGTGAATTACGAAAGAAAGACGGGAATTGCATCTGGGCAAAAAAAATAATGGCAGCTAATGTAACATCGATTTGTGGCAAATGCAATAAAAATTGTAAATTATCGTGAACAAATTTTATTATTTGTGACGGAAGTTGTAAGAGCTTTCATAAAAATTGGTCTGGATTAACGAGTAAAACATTTGATGAAACCATAAAACAGAAATTAATTTGGTTCTGTTCGAATTGTTTGTCTTCTCGCAATAAACGTCGCAATACCTTATTAATTCCATAAAACAGTAAACCTAATAAAACACAAAACTTCAATATTGAACAATAAAGATTCAATTCTTATAGAAGATCAATCTAATTTGCAAGTTCTTAACCAAAAACTTGATATTATAATTGCAAAAAAAACGAATCGGATTATAAAGTGATAACAAATATGCTAACTGAAGAAAACATAAATCTCAATAATGAAATTCAATATCTAAAAACACGCCTTAATCATACGGAAAAAAAATTACATATTAGGGATCAAGAAAAACTCAATAATTTCATATCAATTAGTAGCATTCCACAGAGTGAAGATGAAAGTCTGTCAGTCATCCTTTCAAATATGTTAAATCATTTCAACTTAAATCCTGATAACCAGCCTCTTAAAGAAATATACATGAAGGTGAAGGTATATAATGGTAATACTGACACACCTGATATAACAGTTGAATTTATGGAGAACAAAAGTAAGATTAGTCTTTTATCAAAATATAAAAATAAAAATTATTTTCATTCTGGTATGATTCTGCAATACACCTCAAATCCTAGTGGGTAAGAGCGTATAAAATACGCTGTAAACACCGAAGGATAATTCCCACACACGTCGTAAGAATTATTCCCCCTTACGACATTTACATCCACGCCTGAAAAGGAAAGGCTGTGTAATTTCCTGTTCACATAAATGTACAATGTAAAAATAAAAAAATAAATAAATAAAAATGTATATCTGAGACTTGGTTAAGAGATTATGATGCGAAGTTCTATAATATTTCTAATTTTTCATCCGTATGTGCGTGTAGACAAAATAAAACTGGTGTAGGTTGTGGTATTTGTCAACAAAAAATATACTTACTCTATGTATATATGTATATACTCATATTCCAACAACTATGACAGTATTTCAAGCTTAAATATAAAAATAAACAACATCACTTGTATCAATGTTCAAAGATCACCAACTGAAGATAACACTAGTTTTAATAATTTTTTGAATGAACTAGAAAAATGTTTGGCAAAATAAATTGCAATATAAACACATATATTTGGTGACTTTAATATAAATTAATTAGAAACAACCAATATAAAAGTAAATAAGTACAAAAATTTTATGACTATGAATGAATTATTTTTTTAAAATTAACATACATATGTAAAATGTAAATATTGATCTTTTTGACCATAATGTCATTGTTTTTGAAGTTCTAAAAGAAATCAAATGTCAATAAAAATTACAGTAAAGTGTCAACAATCAGAACAACTAATATAAAATGTTTACAAGATTTATTGAGAAATGAACCAATTATTAAATTCAACAAAAAATTCTGACGAAATTGTTACTGCTATTTATGTTACATAACATACGAAATTACAAGACAAAATCAATAAAGCTTAATTCCAGATACGTATTACATAAAAGAAACAAAAACAATGCTAATACATGGGCTGATGATGAACTCATATCTGTTGTAAATTCAAAACAGTTATGGTACTCTAATTGGAGAAAAGACTAATAATTTTGATCTAGAAAACCAGTATAAATAAGATGACCAGGTTAAGAAGTATAAAAAAAAATGTTTTATGAAAAAAAATTAATCGTAAGTGCAAATAATCCAACTAAGACATGGAATTGTATAAATGAAGTGATCTATAATCGTGAAAATCAGAAAAAAATAATAACTTTTTACAAAGTGTCCCGGATGTGTTCAAACTAGCTAAATTAAATCAACTAAATCAACACCAAAATATTAGCAAAAAAGAAACAACGTCTCATCTAAAAAGAATATTAACAGAATCAATCATAATTAATTACAGTAATCATCGATATCAAAATTTTTAATAAGAAATATCTAATTTTTATATTTTTATATAATTTTTTTTATCGCTTAT
Organism: Poecilobothrus nobilitatus; assembly: GCA_947095535.1. Lineage (NCBI taxonomy): Eukaryota > Metazoa > Arthropoda > Insecta > Diptera > Dolichopodidae > Poecilobothrus > Poecilobothrus nobilitatus. The sequence goes on along the minus strand of OX352774.1, from coordinate 39,102,699 downwards.
ATACTAAATAATTGAATCTTCTGATGTAAATTACTTATTTTTGTTTAACTGCTATTTCTGTTTTTTTTTTTTGTTGTTCACTGTAGAATGAAATTACTAAATTTTGTCACAACTTGTTCTTTATGCTGTTACATTACTTTTTAAATTTTAATTAAAGTTACTTAGAGTCTGCAATGAGATAACTATCTTAAGGCATGGAATGAAAAAAAAAAATTGGTTCATGGCTCGGATTCTGGAAGCTTCCGAACGAGCATATCTCCAAAACCAACAAAGGTAGAACCTTTAAATTTGGTACAATGGTGTTCTTTCATATTTTCTTTATGTCTCTGAAATTTGAGAGAATTTGGTCCATGGGTTTGGTTTTTGCAAGCTTCTGCGGACGAGCCCCAGAGCAAACGAGTATATCTCCAAACGATCGAACGATCTAGAACAACCTAAAACAGGGTTTTGCGTTCATTAGTTTCAGAACTGTGTTTTTTTTGTCTGAAAGTGTTCTGATTTGTGTTTATTAAGTTGTCTGAAAATGTTCTAGGTTGTTCTTTTCTGTTCTAAATTTTTTTAAGAACTGCTTTGGACAAGCTTTTTTGTTGTTGTTTTTTTTTTAAATTTTGACATGATGCATGTATATGAATGTTTATTAATAATTTTTCTTTTAGTGAAAAATGGTGGAAAAAGTGAATTTGTGAAAATTGAAAAGAAATTTAAACATTAAAGATATTAAACAATAATAATAAAATTTTTTTGACAACTGAAAAAGTAGAACAAAAAACTACAAAAAAGCGTTCATTAGTTTTTCTGTTCTAAAATGTTTGACGTTTAATTATATGATGTTCTGTTCTGTTCTGTTCTAATCTAATAAACACACCTTATATTATGTAGTATAAATTTTGTCGAATGGTAATTTTTGTTAAAAGAGTAATATTGGATAAATGGGCCTTTCCACACGAGTAGTGTCCTCTTTCGTCATTTTTTACTTTTACCTTCGTTTCATACCCTCTTGCCTATAAACTAAATTTGTGGTGGGGATTTTTAGGAGTAATTTTTTAAACCAAAATTTTAGAGTTTAAAAATTTAGTCCACTAACACAAACAAAAACTCAAATAAAAATTTTTATGAGGGTCAAAAAAATTTTATGTGTACATACGTTTCATTCTCGTTTGGAAAATTAAAGAAAAAAGTTTTTGAAACGGTCGCAGCAAATTTTTAAAAAAGTAAAGTGAAAAAGAAATTATGTGCACAGTACAGAGGTTATTCTATTTCTAGGTACATACATATATAATATATATTATTTAAAAATTACAGGCAAAAAAGTCTTATGTTACTTAAATACAAAAATAAAATTTATTTGTTTTATGCGTGCTTTTTTTTTATATTTATTATCTACCTCTCGCAACAAATTTTGTTTTAAAATGAAATATTTACACACACATATAAAAGTAACGACTATCGAGAGGAACAGTGTGGAAATAAAAAAAAGAGGAAAGTAGTCACGAAACGAAAGAGGACACTACTCGTGTAGAAAGGCCCAATGGGAGCGAAAATGTTTTACATAATATGACAAGTGTCTGTTTGAAAAATGGGTTTAGGCCAACTGCAGTAAGTTCCCATAAAATATACATATTGTGTCATATTATTTAGTATACTTTGTACCTTGTAATTTGATATTTGAAAAAGTTTGTTAGCAATATATGAAGGCAATAAACGAACTAAGTAGTTAATTTTGGGTCATTTTGACTTATCTTGACATGTTGGAAGATGAGTGAAAATTAAGATCAAGCAAACTGGATTTCGCGAAAGAATTGTATTCCACTCGGCTTTTTCCCTTGCTGAAGTAGAAAATTAAAAAAAAAATATATGTACATATATGTATATATATGCATTCATATGTATGTACATATATAAAGTAAAAAGGATTATAATGATACACCTATTAATTTTTAAATTTCTAATTTTTTTTTTTTGTTTCAATATAATGTGTAATTGAAATTTTCAATAATTTTATATACATACATACCTATGTACATATGTATGTATGTAAACAGAAGTAAATTGTAACTTAATTTTAATCTTAAGAAATTTATTGTAAAAATGTTTGAGTTAAACAAATAAATAATATGGCCCACATGCAAGAGGCAAAAGGGTCCTAAAAATATCGGTAGATATTTATATCTGGACGATATAATATAAAAAAAATAAATAAATAGATAAATAATAATAAATAATAAATTTATTTACCTTACCTACATACATATGTATGTATGCATGTACATAATATGTAAAAAATAAATATAAGAGTCAATAAATAAGTATTGTACATATTTCTTAGTTTCTAACTTTCTACTAGCAACTTTGAAATATGACATACATAAAATACATATGCATACATACATTTCCCACTTAGTATTTAATGGTTCTGCAGCATAATTGAGTGTTTGATTGACAATTGTTAAATGGTAGGTTTGAATTTACGTTAGGAGACTTTAATTTATTTTCTTATACAGTGTATTAAAACTGTAGTGAGAAAAAACATGGGCATTGAGAAGTCATTTCGCTGTTTTAGCATTATTGGCGCGTTTTATAAAGCTAATGATGAAAATGATGTTAACAATTTGAATTATGTATGCTCTTGACATGTTTGGCTCAGGACAACTCTATGTCGAGTGACGAGTACCAGTCGTAAGTGCTTTGAGTTATTGACTTTTTCTAAAAGTACATTGTCCAGTGTAATTTCTGGGTCAATCATTTTGTTTTTTCGGCATGCATAGTAAGTTTGTTTCCGTGCGCCCTTGTGGAGAATTTCTTTAAATAGCCATTAATAGCTGTTTCTCAAGAAGTTTAACCATGAGAACTGTAGACGAGACATGTGCCACCTGCAAATATGTATATTATATGTGGCAAAGAAGACCAATTTGTGCTATATTTTGTATATATAGTAGGTATAAGATGCAATCAAGATTCGAATCTTGTGGTACCCTACAAATGGCAATATGAACCTTAATGTTGCTGCTCCCAAATTTCCGTTAATCTATTTATTTCAAGAAAAGTATTTTATTTTCATAAAATATATACCTATAATGCACAGTAATATTTTTTCTAATTCAAGATTTTTTAAATAATTAAAAATAAATAATTTATCTTCGCATTAAAATTTACAAAATTAAATAAAGTCGTATTGAAATTATCTACTTTAAATACATATGTATTTTGAATTAAAAAACGAAAATATTTAAAATGACGACCAATTTTGTCAAAGCGATTATAAAAACAAACGACCTCATTTGAGAAAAAATCTTTCTCAATCCACTACTTTTCAATTGCTTATTGTGAATTAATTTTCATGTTTTGTTTTGATCTGCATTCTTATCAATCACAAATAAATAATAAACGAATGGACGAATGTCAAAAAATGTCAAATTAAGTGAAGTCTGATAAAAGCGGTTGAAAGAATGATGTGTTATAAAATACAAATCCCACAAAACAATTGAAATGTTTATAAAATTTCAATTAGTATATTTGATATATAAAAATTTTAAACGATCAAAATAAAATATTTTTCATTATTTTTTTTAAATTTATAAATGTTTCCATGTTATCGTCTACATTGCCTGACAATCCAGATGATGCTGAGTTGGCTGTGACAAACGTAAATAAAATTATTACTCTAAAATCAAAAACTTCGTCGTCATCTATTAAGGAATTATCCAAAGGATCATCTTCATCAGAAGTAGAATCAACGGACGAAGATAAAAATATTAAGTTACCGGAAAGAAAAAAACGTGGATATAAAATTTTTGGAACAAATATGTCACCAATGCATTTTCTTATTATTTATAATAGAGAAATTTTATGCTTCCTAACATTATTTTTAACAACTTATGCCACATTTCATAATAGATACGGTACTAGAACACCATATTATCCAATAAATTCCCGTCCAATTTTTGATAAAGATTCTGTAGTTGAAGAATATTATAAGGGGCAATTAACTCCATTACAAACCAAAGTTAGTGTATCAGGAATTTCTGCAATATTCTTCTATGCTCCATGGAGTTCTAACAGTTTATATGTTAAACAATACTTCGAAAATTTAGCAAAAATTTTTCAAAATGAAATTTATTTTGCTGCTGTTAATTGTTGGCAACCTGGTGGAGAATGTCGTATGCAACATAGTAAAGTAAAATCATGGCCAGTGCTAGTTGTTTATTACCCAAAATCTTTAGCTGTACAATATAATGGACCATGGGAATTGGGTCCAATTCATAAATTTTTATCAGCAGTCTTAAAACCACTTCATCGATTGCATTCTTTAAATGAATTAACACAATTTAATTCACGTCATTCTGTTATTGTTGTAGCATTTTTTTCAAAAATAAGTGGAAAATATCAAAATTTTTACCAATCAGCTGCTAAATGGTTGGAATATGATCCATTACAAGATGTAAAATTTTGTGTAGTTTTAGGCGATGCAATAAATCAATTCAAAATAAAAAACGAAAATGAAATACAAATATTCTATAGGGGTAATAAACTATCTGAAAGTTTTACTAGTTGGTCAATAAATTCTATAGTGAGTTCAATAAAGAAATATACAAAATCATTATTCAAATATTGGAATGGTTATCATAGACAAGATATTGATCATTTTGAAAATAATTTAAAAGAGAATCCAACAGTGTTATATTTTGTAAAAAGAGATTATCATAATGATAATAACACTTCAGATTTGATTTTTAATGAAGTTATTGAAAATTATGAAACGAAATTAAAATTATTATTTTCTAATGAAAAAATAGATAATTTTTTTTCGAATAGTGAAAATGTAAATGATTTCCTTAATTCTAGTAATACAGCAAGTAGTACCAGTGATTATATTATAACTCGCAAAACTAAAATAAATCAGACATTATCTTATTACTTATTAGATATATTTATGTATTATAAACTAGCATTCCAATTGGGTCTATCTAATTCAAAATTTAAATTACAACAATCAACAGCTGTTATAATTGATAACACTAAAGAATCAGTTTATATGTTTCCTCAAACAATACCACTTACAAAAGAAACATTACAACTGTTTTTAGAAGATTATCATTTAAATAATTTAAAAAGAAATTTACGTAATAAAGAAATTTCAAAGTCTAGTTCGCAACAACAATACTTGCATTTAAAAGATGGTTTTACTGGTTCTTTTATTAATGATAAAATTAACATTCCTGAAATAAATGGAAATAATTTTCATGATTTAATTAAAAATCATCAAACAAATAATTCAACTGTAGTAATATTAATAACATCATCGACATGTTCATTATGCAGTATACTAAAATTAAATATTTTAAGAATATCAAAAATTTTACAAGATTTACCAATACAATTTTATAGAATAGATGGTAATCATAATGACTTAAAATGGGAATATACAATGGGACGATATCCAAGTTTATTAATTATACCAAAATTTAATAACAATTTGGAAATAATCGATGCTATACGAATTTTACCATATGATGTTGAACCAAATGAAAAAAATATATTAGGTTTTATAATGGCTAATCTAGATATACCAGAAAGATTATATGGATTATTAAAATATTGTGAATATTTAAAAATCTCAAATGGTTTTTATAATTGTTTAAAAAAGACACGTGAAATAATTGATTCAATTATAAATGAACAATTAAAATTATGGAGAAATTTTATAATGAAAAGAAAATGTATTGAAAAAAATTTACAAATACTTAGAGAATTATATTATAAAATTTTAAATTCAAAAAGTTCGAGTGATATTCGAAATGCATTAACTATATTAAATTATTCAAAGTTAAAGAAATTTGATAAAACGATACATATTGATATTAAATTTGCCTGTGACAAAGAAGATCTAGTAAAAAATCTTTTAAACAGTTAACATTGTTTTGTATAAAAACATTTTTTTTTTTTATAAATTGAAAATTAAATTATTTTCATGTTACTCGTATATATAATATGACTGTCGAAAAATATAAAGAAAATTATATGTATGAAAATAATTTTTGAGTTTTTCTTTTTATTTTAAGTTTTAGTTTGATTATAAGATTTGATTTGAATAAGATGATAAAAAAATCCCTTATTACTATTAATAGTTTTTGTTTTGGTTAATGTAATAAGCAGCTATTTATAAATAATAGTAACAAAACGCAGACTTAAAATTTAGCTAATTCACATTCTTATATAATATTTTACATAAAAAAAATAATGATTTAGCAAAATTTTTAGTTTTTGAATTAATTCTGCAGCGTTTCGCGTATTCACAGTTTTCTTACTAATTTGTATTTAATATTTATAATTGACCTTTATATTATGTATTTAAGTTTTATAACTTGGAATCCTGACTAATTACTGATTAGCACATTTGTTTTAAGTATACTTGATTATATAGACTTGAAAACTTAATATTACGATCTTATATCAATTTTTTTCAAACTATTTTTCACAAAATAGTGAAACTGCCTTTTGTATTATTCTAATAAAACACTTAAATATTTTTATAACAGAATGTATATATTAATTTTTTTATAACTATCTAAATTTTAAAACAAGCCAAAGAATAAATGTTACAAAAAGTATAAACAAAAACATGTATAACATATGCTTGTTACCACCATGTTTACCTAATCGAATAACTCTATTCATTGTATTTCCCAAAAAGCCACCAGTGCGATCCAAATCATCATCAATGCCGTTTATTAATTTATCTTGATATCTAACTTCATTACCAATATCTATAGTTAATGATTTTAATGCACCAATTTTTTCTTTAAGATCTTCAGCTGATCTTTCATTTTCATCTTCAACATCCTCATAATTTATACCTTGCGGTCTTTGGGTTAATGGTTGATATGGGTAATTATTAGCTCGTCGCATATTGTTTAGCGGATTTGATCCTGATGAATATGATGCCACGATGAATACTAAAATTTAACAAAATTAAAATCAATGTACATACATATATTAAAAATATTATTTTATAAAATTTACTTTTACCCTTTAACTTCTTTTTTTAAAAGAAAATAAAATAATTTGTAAAATTGGTATGAACTATTTACTTTGATCCTTTAAACGTAAATAGAGGAGTAAATGACGTGTACAAAAAACATTATTTCAAAACACATATATCTTAATATATAATATTCTTTTTAAATAAATCATAAAGATAATTTTTTGATACTTAATTGAATTCTGTTTTTAATCTTAAATGCGACTTAAAATGATTTTTAAATCTCTATCTTAAATTATTTTATAAACTTTTAATTAATTCAATTTTAGAATTTATAATTACTACTTGGTTCTTATTTTTGAAAATAAAATATCATAGGGTGAAATGTCAATTAAATTTTAAAGCGAATTAACATTTGACAATCTATATTCGCTCTGGGTAAAGTTTTTAAATATTTGTAGAAGTAGACGAAAGTTTATGGCTACAGCTTTTGGCGATTTTTACTCGAAAGTAAGCTAACACATTAATTATTTTACAACTGTCATTTAACAGTTAAGAAATAAAATTTACAAAAATATTGGTATTGATTTTAAAATTAAAAGTCAAATACATATATCAAATTCTTATAAATGTATTGACTCATTTTTCTAGACACTTGAGGCAAATAATTTAAGAAGAAAATAATTTAAAAAAATAATTATACATGATTTAAATAAAATATTTCAGCATTTTTATAAGAAAATTCCCGAACGAAATAAATTCAACAAAATATCAAATATTGTACGTCGCGTGTTCATTAGCGCCAAATATAAGGCCAAATGACGAAGTATATTTAATATAATATTTAAAAACAGAAGATAAAAAGACTGGATTAAAGAATTTTCGAAAAAATATTCAATTTTATTGTGATATAAATATAGAAATTTACGCTTTATTAATGTTGAAATTAAAAATTTTTGATTTAAATTAGATATTAATTGAATATTATTGAAATTTAAATATTTTTGATTTCTGTAAAAACAAATATAGTCAAAAATAAGCCCGAAAGTTTCTTTTTTAGGGAATATTTTCGGGAGAAACTAAATAACGCAACAACTGCTGTTACTTAAAAAGTGACTTAAATTTTTTTATTATGTATCTATGGATATAACAATAAATAAGCATATTATTGTAAAAGTTATTATAATTGTAAATATTATTATAATTACATATATTAAAAAAAAAATGTGACAATTCTTTATTGTAATTTTTTAAACGCATACAAAAAATTATGCTACGAAACTAATTGCTCCATTTATTAAAAATACGAAATAGTTAGTCTAATAGCCGCTAATGCTAATTTAAAAAAAAAAAACTAACAAAATATGGAGCAAATATGGAATAAATATGAATTGAAAACATGAATTCTAACTGCATAAATTTCAATCCATATTTGTTCCATATTTTCTGCATATCTTGTTAGTTTTTTTAAAAAACCAAGTAATAATGAAAGAATTTGGAATATTGAAAAAATAGTGATGTCTAATCGCTAAGTCAGAAAAAATTTAGACTTTAATTTTTCGTTCAATTTATAGTACAATGACAATATATTACAATATATCAATAAATAGTACAAATGACATATTGTAGAAATGTTCAGAGAATGTATTAATAATCTCCATAGATATATTAACTAATAGATGGGAAGTTAGTATAGTAATTTCTTTTCTTCTTATGTGTTTTCCTTTCTTAAGGTATTCAGTCAAAAAAATGCATATGTATTTTATAATATGTGTACATTTCGTTTACTCAGCTGTTTATATTTATTAAAATAATAGATATGGCTGCTTACTTTCCTGACTTATTATTAAAAATGGAAAAAGAATTAATTTTAATGGAAATGCTTGATAGTGATTCAGAAAAAAGAAGAATCAGAAAGTTGTAGTAGTGAGACCGAAATAAATAGGGGAAATGTGTCACGTGATCAAAAATTTAGTCAGAGAAATAGTCACTCCCAGTACGCAGACAGTTTTCTGGCTAAAAATTATTAAAGCTTTACATTTTTAGTAAAGTTTTTGAGTACGCAGACAGACCTAATGTAAAGCAGTTTTTCATAACCAGTTTCATTCAGAGATTTTAAGTTTTTATATTACTTAATAATTTATATATTTTGTTTTTAAAATTAAAATTTAATTATTAAGGTTATTCAAAATTTTAACTACTTGTAAGTGATAAAATCCTTAAAAAAAATTAGAATTTAATTTATTTCACCTTTTAGGAACCTATTTATGAGGAAACTAAAGCAATACATTTGCACGGTTCACTCAGCTGTTTCTCAAAATTGGCTGAAAATATTTTCTTCACTGCCTATTATCTATTAGTAATATATCCATGAAAATCTCAAAATATACATATACTATATCACATTGAAAATATAATTTCTCAACAATGAAAGATAAAATAAAATCTTTATAAACAATAATATAACAACTAATTTTTGTATCTTTTCATAATAATTAGTTTACAATTATTTTATTAATACTTTACTAATACTTAAACGTACATAGACAATAGATAATAGACAATAATAAAAAAAAATTTCACGGTTACTAACTAGATTTCAAATTTTATAATACGAAATAAATTAATATCTAAAATAATTTGTAAAATAAAATAATATTATAAAACAAAATTATTAGGTACATCTTATTTACTTCAGCTACTGAGATATAATAGAACAGGTAAAATTAAAAAAGAACAAAATCACACCATAAATGTGAATAAATGTTCTTTAAGAATTTTATGAGAGCAAGCAAGATTATTTCTCTTAACTTTTATTCCTATATTATTTTTTTAAATATAAACTGATTTTTTTTTTAAATGACTTAATAAACTTCAAAAAATTGTCTGAATATTCCTAGAAATTAAAAAAAAAGAAGTCCTTTTCCTCGCTCAGCTAATTTTGACATTTTGCCAAATTCATGATTCCAAATTGATGAGAAACTGGATGAGAATAGAACTATTATCAATTAATTTTTCATCCAATTCTCATCAATTAATTGACCAGTATGGATGAAAACATTGATGTGTAAAGATTAGTTTTCATAAGAAAAAAATATCGACGAAAATGTTAGAGCATAGGCAGAAGATACAAAAATGATATGGGTGTGAAAGAGATAATTATAAAAATATTCATAAAACATTTGAAAATATCCACGAAACTAACCATAAATATCCACGAAAATATGTTCTCTGAAGATATTGCTATAAATATCGTGGATATTTTTAATACATATGCAAAAATTGTATATCTTACAAAAAATTTTTTCATTGCCAATGGCATTTAAATTTTGAAGTGTCAAAAAAATAAACAAACATTTTAAAATAAACAAATGTTCAAAAAAATTTTTTTTTGTTTTTTAGTGAGAAACTATATTAAAATGACTATATTATAGGTATAAAAATATTATTAATAAACTATATTATTTTTAACAACTTTATAAATAAAAAATTTAAAATTTTTAGCTAAATATGATATAAACATTAATAAATTAGGTTATGTACATTTTTTACTGTCAAAGTGTTTCTGTAATATTTTGTAATAATATTTTTTTTCGCTCTTTCCCACTTGTAGTACACTATTTTTTTCTCTTTCTAAAGTTGCTATAATATCCACGAAATATCTCATGAAAATCAGCCTTAATAGTCTTGTAAGAAAAAAAAAGAATTTTCTTATTGAAATAAGTAAAGTAAATACATCAAGTGAACCAGCTAAACTTTTGTTTCAAAAAATATTTCCCTGTCATTTCGTTTTTGGAGATTTTTTCGTTTTGTTTCATCTCCTGTAAAAATTAATGTACATCACACCAGAACTGAGTACAACATAGTGTGAAAAACGATGAAATAACAGCACTCACCAGTCAGAAGTTGATCAAAATATTGAAGTCGAAGTGTATATAGATATAGGGCTATTAAAAAATGTCAGTTCACAATTTTGTGGCAATTAAACATTTGACAGCTTATATTCGCTCTGGTAGAGTTTGTAAATAACTTGTAAAAGTAATTTGTAAAAATTTATAAATAAATGGTTTTAAATTAATTAGTAAAATTGAATCATTCTTTTTTTTAATCAATATTGAATTTTATATAATTTTAATGTATTTTACAAATTAATAACAAGTTCAAAAATTTTTCCATTATATTATAGTACCACAATGTACGAAAAGATGTCACTGTATAAGGTAAAAATTAATTTCAAATCGAGTCCATTTTCAGCAATTCAGCAGGACGCCAGTATATGACGTTTAAATGTCATTCTCTATTCATTATTTATCTATCTCTTTTTATAGTTGGTGGAATTTCCTAAGAGTAAAAGAGAAAGTATATTATTGTGCAATTTTGACTTTATTTACGCTTTATAGCTTTTTTCTAATTGCATTTTCAAAGTGAATAAAATGGAAATTGTCGAGCAAATTTGACAGAACTTTGCGCCGAGATTTTAATTTTTAACAAATTTTTTAAATTACAAGCAAAGATAACCTAAATTTGTAATTGCAAAAATTCTAATTTCATATTATATGTGTTTGGTTTTAAACTTAATTAAGAAAATATGATAAAACAGTTATTTTTATCAAAAATTATGACTTAAATTTTATTGTTTTGGATCGTAAATATCCCTGTTAATTGAACAGACATAAGCATTTTATGAAGGAAAAGTTTAGAGTTTTAGCGCTTTCATTTTGTCAAAAGTGGTATAGTGATGGTTTAACTTCAATTTTCTAGATAATGAAATGGACATTATAAAATTAATTTTTCCCAATATAGTGATATTACAACAAAATCCATAAGGATAAAGTGTTTCTTATATCATATTTTTGAGCTCGTAGAATGACTATAATGGGTGATAAAGATATTCCAAGTGTTCCAGTAACAACATTAGCTGGTTTAACAAGCATATCTGATTTGTTAAGTGAACTTCCAGTATCAGAGTCATTTTCAAGCGCTTCATCTCTAAATAAATCACTATTATTTCATACGTTAGTTGCAGAAGAATCAAATAATTTATTATCGGTAAGAGATGACAATTTAGTTCGTCAATTAGTGCAAGCAATTGAACAAACTAGTGCTGAAAATATTGAATTGAAAAGTCAGTATGCCATAAATCAACCCCAAATAAATATTAGTGAATATCCAGAATTGCTTAAGGGAATATATACGTTCCAGCCTACAGTATTTAATACTCCAAAAAAACATCATGGAATTTCAAATACGCAACAACAAAATTTAGTTTCGAATATTCAACATAGTAGTGGTATACAATTAAGAGGTAGTGCTCAAGTTATTGCTAATCAAAAAGTACCACCTACAGTTGTTGCTCCTTCCATCCAAACGGCAACAATTGATAATAAAGTTGTGAATCAACAACAACATTCACCTGTGGTGAAATTAGTCCTGCAGCAACAACAACAACAAAAAATTGCTAGTCCGGTTGCTGAAGTGTATACCCAAAATAGGTAAATATTTATTATCAATCTAAGTAGTGTTTCTATATTTTTTTTTGTATTAATGTTTTAGGGTTCAAAAGGGTAAAGAAATAAATAAAACTGTCGATATAAAACAAAATTTAATTGAACAACACGCTACTACAAATATTCATGAAATTGCCAATATTATTCAAAGTAATCAAGTAGAAAATGTTATGAATAGTCCAGTTCAAGTTATTCAACAAAATATAATTACAACTCATAGTCAAAATAATGCAAAAATTCCAATAAATTCCACATCAAATGATCATCAAAATGCACAAAATTTGAGGGATGTTAAAGAGAAAGTAAATAAAACTCAACAAAATCTTTCAAGTCCTAACGTTTTGCCTCATATTAAGACAAATTCTGAAATAATTCACCCAGGTGGTAATATTCAAACACAAGTAAATGATAGTAGCAAAACTGAGCCCCAAAACAACGACAACACAGAAAAAGTTCTACAAGAACAGTATAAACAATCTCCACTTCAACAACAGCCACAACTGGTACAACATTTACAACAGCCATTACAGGCACAACAGCTACTACAGATACAACAGCCGCCGCAGGCACAACCGCCACCACAGGCACAACATCCACCACTGGCACAACAGCCACCACAGGCACAACAGCCACCACCGGCACAACAGCTACCACAGGCACAACAGCCACCACAGGCACAACAGCCACCACAGGCACAACAGCCACCAAAGGCACAACAGCCACCACAGATACAACAACCACAAGTGTTGCAACCACAGATATGTCCTTCTAAAGAAGCTGTAGTTGTTCAACAAAAAGTTAGTGTAGAAAATAAACAACAATTTTGTGCTGAAAAAACGAATGTATTAGCCCCGGTAGTAGCAGTTGGTATAATTCAACAAACACAAAATGTGTCGAATCAACAACAGTGGAATGAAATGGCATTTAAAGGAGATCATCAAATACCGCAAACTAAAATTACTAATCAAAATGTGACACTGCAATCGAAACCTCTTGAGCAAGAGCAAGTGAATATAAAAGAAGCTGTTAAAGCTCCTGATATTTTAAAGGTGGAAGGCAGTCAACATATTTTTAAACAAATTAGTTCTAGTGAGTTAGGATTAGAAAGTAAAAATAATATTCCAGTTAAAGAGGAACCTGGAGGAAATTTACAAAAAACCGATGCAATAAAAATTTCGGATAATAAATCATTAATTAATAAAAAATTTAAGGCAAATGGAAAGCCAAATTTTAATGTTAAGGTTCGTATTAGAAAAATGAAGAGGCAACATGCAGTTTTAATATTAAAAAGTTTGAAAGAATTTGCTACAAAACATCCTTCTGGTGCTAAAAAATTAGACATTCAAATATCTGATGAAGTCGTTAAACCGCAAGATATGTTTTCAAAAATGAAAGCTGATGAAAGAAGAAGTACAATTAAGAGGAAAATTCCGTCAGTACCGAATGAAATTCCACCAGAAGAAATTATATCAAAACCTAAATTAAGAAGAGTAGAAAGAGTGGTTGTAAGCAATGTGGTAAAAACATCAAAAGAAGAATTACAGAAATCTCAAACTTATCAACAATTTATGAGAAATATAGATAATGTTATCGAATTATTAGATGATACTGAACAACCAAATTTTAATTCAGACGAAACGGATGAAAATATTGAACCAATACCTTCGAAAATGTTAAGTCTTTTGAGTAATGATGTTGCAAAATTAAAAGCAAAAGGGGTTTTAGATTTGATACCGAAAAATAAATTAACCTTACTTATAAACTACGCAATGAGAAGTATTTATCTTGCAAGAAACTACTCTTCAGGTCCTGATGTTGAAGAAGATATGTTCGATGAAGAAATTATGGAAAAAGTTCTAAACGCCGTTGAAGCTACTCTATTAATTTGTAATATATACTCAACTGTAGGGGATTTAAAATTTTTACAAGAAGATAATATAGCATCGATCATAAAATTTGTTCAATTTCAATTTCGAGAAACAATTTTTCCATCATATGATCCAGTTTATGTTGTTAAAAATATGAAGAAAAGTAGTAGTGAAAATCGTAAAAAAACCAAATCACAACATAGTCATAATAGAAGTCTACAATTGTTTTATTCAAAAATTGTAGAACTAATGAAAGTTCTAGTTACACTATTCGATAAATGTATTTTTGTTGACACAATTATTTTACCACTATCGACATTATCCATTGAACCATTTTTTGTGGATAATATTGAAACATTACAATTTGTTTGTTTAGAATTAGTAACAACACTTTTTAGAAAAGAACAATATGTTAATATGCGAAGTAGCATACTTGGTGATATTTTGGCTTCAATTGATCGATTACCGTGTTCAAAGAAAAATTTAAGGCCATTTAAATTAGCAAATAATGGCGGAAATATTCAAATGATAACAGCTTTAGTTTTACAATTAATCCAATGTGCAACAATTCTTCCAGATTCATTAAATGAAAAAGCAAATAAAAAACAAAAATCTGGCATTTCAGGAAATAATGAAGATATGGAAAATGGCAATGCTAAAAATTCAACAGATAAAGATATTATTGTTTTAGAAAAATATGATACAGCTCTAAGTATTGGTGGTAATTTCTTGACTACATTTTTAAGTAAATGTAAATCCAGAACAAATGAAACAGATTTCCGTCCGTTATTTGAAAATTTTATTCATGATTTGTTGGCGACAGTAAATAGACCAGAATGGCCAGCTGCTGAATTATTATTAAGTCTATTGGGAACTTTATTGGTGAAATATATGTCTGATAAAGGTATTGAACAAGCAATTCGTTTAGCTTCATTGGATTATTTAGGTATTGTTGCAGCTCGATTAAGAAAAGATACCGTTGAATCACGTTGTAAAGTTAATACAATGGATCAAATGATAAAATCAATTAAAGCGGAACAAGAAAAAGAGGGCGATTTAGATAGTAAAGATAGTAATATTATTCTGGATCCGGATGAGGAAAGAATTATATTTTTACAAAATATTTTATTAGATTTTTTAGCTGTTAATGCACAAGAAGAAAACTTAATTTGGGATTATGCGAAAAATTTTTATTTAGCACAATGGTATCGAGATGTAATACAACTAAGAAAACGAGTTACTGAAGGTGATAAAAATTATGCTTACCGCAAAAAGAAAAACTTAAATAAACGTAATAGACGAAAAGTTGATAAATCCGATAGTGAAGAAAATGATTCAATTGAAGAAATTAGTGACGATGATGATATTAAAGATCATAATAAAAGAAATGATGGTCCCGATATAAAATTAAACTTAGAAATATTTCAAGCGCTAGAAGAACGTAAAAGATTTTTACTTCGTAAAAGTAAACCATTTCAAACTAGTAGCGGCGGTAATACATCACAATATATTAAAACATACATTGATTATAATAATGCGCACCTAATTGCACAGTATTTAGCTAGTAGAAGACCCTTTAGTCAATCGTTTGACAAATATTTGCAGAAAATTATTCTTGTTGTTAGAGAACCAGCAATTGCAATTAGGACTCGAGCAATGAAATGTCTTGCAAATATAGTTGAAGTTGATCCATTAATATTAAAGCGAAAAGATATGCAAATGGGTGTCAATCAGAAATTTTTAGATACTGCGATATCAGTGCGTGAAGCAGCTGTAGATTTGGTTGGAAAATATGTTTTAAGTAATGAAGATTTAATAGACCAGTATTATGAAATGTTATCGAAAAGAATTTTAGATACTGGTGTTTCAGTTCGTAAGCGTGTTATAAAAATTTTACGTGATATTTGTATTGAATATCCAGAATTCGAAAAAATACCAGAAATTTGTGTTAAAATGATAAGACGAGTAAATGATGAGGAGGGTATACAAAAATTGGTAACTGAAGTTTTTATGTCTATGTGGTTTACTCCATGCGCAACAAATGATAAAATAGCAGTTTATCGTAAAATAAATCAAATAATAGACGTTGTTAATTCTGCACATGATACTGGTACACTTTGGCTTGATGGACTTTTAACGAGTATTTTTACGCCAAAAGATAATACAGCAAAAGCTGAAACTTCAGCTGATATTGTTAAAAAAAATACGGAACCGCCAGTAGAAGTTGTATTAGCTTGTCAACAATTGGCCGATGGTTTAGTTGAACGATTAATTGAATTAGAAGATACTGATAATAATAGAATGCTCGGTTGTATAACAACAATTCATTTATTAGCAAAGGCACGCCCACAACTATTAGTTAGACATGCTATTACAATAGAACCGTACCTAAATATAAAATGTCATTCAGCTGTAGCACCAAAATTTATATGTTCTGTTGCTGAAATATTAGAACAAGTTGTACCATTAATGGAACATCCAAGTGATTCATTTTTAGCAGATTTAGAAGGACATTTAATGATGTTAGTTGTATCATTAAATCAGAAAGTTGTAGCAAGTTGTGTGTCCTGTTTGGGTTCTGTTGTAAATAAAATAACGAAAAATTATAAATTAATAAGAGATTGTTTTTCAAAGTTTTATAAAAGTATTTCAAGTAGTCGGGATCAATTAAAACGAAATCCAAATTTACCAATGGATAGTATATATCAACCAATATTTCGTCGCAGTTTATATACAATAGGTATTTTAATGCGTTTCTTTGATTTTAAATCGCCAAAAGTTTTAGGGATTGAAGATGGTGATAAAATTCAATCGACGATATGTGATGAAGTTTTTGATTCTTTAATGTTTTTCATAACTGGTTCTAATTTAGAAATACGAAAACAGGCATTGGTTTCATTAGGATTCTTTTGTGTTCAGAACGATGATTTTTTAACTAGACCAGAACTAAGAGATTTTTACTGTGATCTATTAACATCTACAACAATTGAACCATATATTAAATCGTATTGTATGCGTAATATTTGGATGTATTTAACAGAATCAGAAATAAATATGTATAATAAGGAAAAAGATTGGGCAAAACAGTCACAATTAGATGATTTAAAAGAAATGAATGATGTTTCTTCTGGTATGGCATCAAGAATAATACAATTGTATTTAACTGGAATATTAAAATGTTTCATTCATGATGATTATAATGTAAGATTATGGGCAGTTAAAGTAGTTCAAATTGTATTGCGACAAGGTTTAGTACATCCAGTTATTATTGTTCCTTATTTAATAGCTTTAAGCACAGATGAAAAACAGGAAACATCTCATCGGTCTGACCATTTATTAAAAGAACTTGATAAAACTTATACGGGTTTTGTTAATATGAAAGTTCAACAAGGTTTAGAGTTATCATTTCAATTGCAAGATTTACTTCAATGTAAATCAAAAGATGATGTTATACGTGGTTTTATGAAAAAAGATAATCAAGTTGTTTCATTAAATGATTTCTTATATACTCTTTTAAGAAATACAAAACCACAAAGACGTGCATTGGTTCAAACAGTTACCAAACAATTTGATGATCATAAAACAACATTACGTCAAATGTTATATTTAGCTGATAATTTAGCATATTTTCCTTATATTGTACAAGATGAACCATTGTATTTAATACATCAAATAGATATATTAGTTTCAAATACTGGTACGAGTTTATTAGCTAATTTTCGTGAAGGATTAAATCCAGCTCCTCCACCACCAGAAACATCAGATACAACAGCTACGGAGAAATTATTAGAAGATGATGATGATGAAGATGATAAAGAATTATTATATGAAAGATTACCTGAGGATACCAAAGAATTACAAAAATGTATTGTATCAGCTCAAGGTTGTATGTTATTATTATTATTAAAACAACATTTAAAAGATATGTATGGTTTAACTGATGGTAAAATATCAAGATATTCACCAAGTGAACCAAAAGTTTATGAAAAAGCAATAAATAAAAAACAAGTAAATGATTTTCAACCAAAATCAACAATTGATGTTATTAAAAAAGGCAAAGATATTTATAAAGAATTAGATGATAAGGAAAAACGAGATTTAATAGATAAATATTTAGATTTTAAACAATTGATGTTACGTTTAGATCCAGATGACGCTGATTCAGAAAATGATGGTGAAACTAAACCTAAACTTAATTCAACATCAGACAATTTATTAGGTAATAATGAATCAGAAACGAATGAAAATAATATAAATAAAAATGATTTAAAATCACAACAACAACAACCACAACAGCAACAGCAACAACAAACACAACAACAACATCAACAATCAACACAACATCACCAACAACAACAGTCAGTTCAACAGCAGAATCAACAACAACAACAAACACATTTTCAACAAGAATTTTTAAGAAGTATAGGAGGTGGTGGTGGTGGCGGTGGTGCACCACAAAATACTAGAACCGGTAAAACATCAACAAAATCATCAACAAATTCTTCTAAAAAACCTCCAGTGCGTAGTACACGAAAGAGAAGAAAACTAGCATCATCTGGTGATGACGACAGTGATTATAGCGATTATGATTAATTATATACTATTTTACATATTATATATATATATATATATATACATATATATATCATATATTTTTTTTATTTCAATGAAAAAAAAAAAAATAAAAAAAAAAAATACAATTTTAGATATTAAATTAAAAAAAAAAAAAAAAAATTATAAAATTAAAACAAAAAATATTTGTATAAAAATTAAAAAAAAAAAAAATTATCTTGTAAAGAATAAAAAAAAAAATTCGTTTGTATAAAATTTAAGTAAAAATTTCTACAATTTAATTAATTATTAATTAATAATTTAAAATAAAATAAGAATAATAAAAATAAAAACAGAATTTCAAAAAAAAAATAAATAAAAAAAATTGAAATTTATTAACATAAGTTTAAAATAAAAGAAAAAAAAACCAGGAAACAAAATATACAACAATACATAATTTGTTAAAATTATCAGTAACATATAAAAAGAAAAAACAAAAAAAAAATAAAACAAAACAACCATTTCAATTTAAACAATAAATATCGAAAAAATAACTTTAAATATACAAATTTAAAATAAAACTTTCACAAAAAAAAAAAAAAACAAAGAAAATTGAAGAAAAAAATAAAAAATATTTAACAAAAAAAAAGTCTCTACTCCTCTCAATTTTAAGTTGAAAAATCGACTTTAATTCAAATTAAAAAATAATTAATTTTTCTTTTGTTTTTTTTTTTTGTTTAATTAATTTTCTAATTTTATTTTTAAAAAAATTTGCAAATCACAAAAAAAAAATTTAAAAATAATTAAATAAATTTAAAAGAAAAAAATAAATAAATAAATGTTAATAATTTTATGAAATATTTAAATTTAACACAATATGTATTTATAATTAATTAATAACAATTAAAAAAAATAATAAAAAAAATTTTAAAATATATAATAAATAGTAATTATTGATAATAATAATAATAATAATAATAATAATATAATAATAAAATAATAATAAAATAATAATAAATAAAAAAAAAAAAAGATTTAATAATATAATTTAGAAGATTCTAAATAATACTTAGGTTTATGAAATAAAATATAAAAAATACATTTTAAATTCATTTTATGTGAAATTAGTTTTTTTTTTTTTCTTTTTGTAAGAATTTAAAACAAAAAAAAAAAAAAACAAAAATATAAAAAAAACCTGAAATAAAGTAAAGTTTTATTTTAAAAAAAAAAAAAAAATTTATAAATGCTTTTATTTTTTTTTTTGTCTTGGACTAAAACAGAATTTTTAAACTCATATATTAATGATACATAATTTGAACATAATTAGACCATAAAACACAATACACATGAATATAACATTAATGGTAGTAAATTTAAGTACAGTATTTAGCGTACACAAAAAAAAAAAATACGAAATTAAAATGATGTTTTCCAGCCCTGAATAAAATTCTGATTTCAGCATAACATATTACATATATGAAATTTTTGTTCATCGAAACATTTCGACGGCCTTCAGCATAATCATAATCATTCGAAAGCAATCAATTAAAAAGGATGTGTTAATGTTTAATGCAAAATATTTTTCGACAAGCCATCTACGAAAATTGGCTGATAGATTTTTTTCCCTTTGATTTTAAAATTTTTAAAATTTTTGCAATAATTCTAAAGTTGTTTTCGACTTGTACAATTTTATCAGCCATTATTTGTATAATTTAATTTGTTACATAAATTCAAAAAGCACTAATTAATGGCAATTTCTTTTTGGTTATAATGATGAAATTCTAATGAATTTTATTTTAAATTTCGGTTCATTTTAAATTTTAAAGATTCTATTACCATAGAAATTGATGGACCGTCAAGTATTTCATTTATATACAGTGAATGTTTAAAAAAAAATTTTTTTTTCCTAAACCTAGACTGGACAATTAATTTCATATTGAAATAGAGACATCGGTTTCTGACTAAATTATATTTTATGAAATTTATATGATTATTAAAACGGTTTACCAAGTTAAATATGTACTACATATTTGCATTTTGCATATAAGTACATACATATACTATTATATTTATTGAGTAAAAAACTGTTTTTTATTTATACTTTTTGTCTACAAAATAATTTTATTAATATTTTATTTTTATAATTCTTAAAATATTATATTTATTTATTATAAAGCTTACATATACATATATATTTCAGCATCATTGCCATCATCAGGGGGAATACAATTTAATATTTAATAGTATTACATGTGGACAAAAAGTATAAATAAAAAACAATTTTTTACTCAATAAATCTAATAAAGATGTTTCACAAAACTTACGGTTGAAAATAAACTAAATTAATATCATCGATTTTGATTTTTTTTTTAAATTTTTTAATAAGACACTTCCGGACGAGAATACAGACATAAAAAAGCTGTTTTATTACATTAATTTTTTTAGAAAACCTATATCCGTGGTTTAAATTTCATTATTCTCCGTGACATCCGAATTGCATAAAAAAGCATCCAACGCAAAATATTATGATCCAAATTGTAAAATAAAAGCTTTTTACAAAGAATCATGATCCAAATTGTATTCTGATAGTTTGTACACTGGCACATCGCCTACAATATACGTTTGTTTAAAATTTTTGCATCTTAAATTTTTTGGACAATTTGATAGTGAATTTGAATGAATTAATATTTAAAGTTATTTGAAATATAAATTTGTTCTATTGTTAAGTGAATTATCTAATTTTTATTTATACCGTGACATTCAAATTGCATAAAAAAACGTTTGCATGCCCTACAAACACAAAGCTTTTTATTGTATTATAAAACTCATGTTTTACGTCTAAATACAATGATTTTTAACGATGTAGAAGTTTTGTAAGCAGACGGACAACAGTGAAATTAGCAAATAAGCAAATTAATAGATTTTTTTTTAATATGCTAAGAACGGCAAAAACAAATTAATTTTAGATTCAAGCATAATTCATAACAAATTAATTTTATAATTTTTAAACAAGATCTATTTAAATTTTAAACTTCCACAACATATTTTCTTCTGATTTTTTTTTTCTTCTAATTATTTTTTTTTCATTATTTAAACAAGAATAAATCAAGTGCATATACAAGAGAATATATATACGCTTATTGGTTCAGCGTTAAAATTTTAATTGAAAATTTTCTTTTTTTGTGACAACAGAAAATGCCCTCCACAAAATTTTTTTTTTTTTTAATGCATTTATCTGCCACATAAATGTGGACTTACGACGTGTGTGGAGTTCGAACCCACACTTCCTCAGTGTTTACAGTGTATTTTATACGCTGTTACCCACTATGCCCCTCCACAAAATTAGTGTGTAGGTAAGAGCATTTCGCATTCTAAATATATAAAAAAAAAAAACATATTCCTAACGACACTTGGAAACTAAACCTAAAACTATTTTTTAAAGTTACTATCTATTTGTTTAAGACATATCGATATCATAAACTTTCTATACTCTAAAGGGTTAATGCATTTGCAGATTAAAAAAATTAATTTGTTTCTTGATCTTCAATATTTAAAAATTTAATTTAAAATTAATAAAAATAATAATAATAGTATGTAATAATAAAAAAATGACAAATTAATGCAATATCAATATCTCATAGCGAAAAATTTTACGAAATATAACGGTAATTTATTATTAATACAAATTACATATACTGTTAGAATAATATGAAATTATTGTTTGTCACCTTTAAATACAACTATAAATAGCATACTAAGATTATACAGAATAACCTCTATCCGCAATTACATTTTTTTTACAATATATTTTACAAATCTATGTACCTATACATGGATGTATTTTACATATTATTATGTGTACTTATATAACTGCGGTGTTGGTATCAATGTAATCAAAAACGTGACAAAATCGTTTAATGTCAATTACTATTTTTATATGTATAGTAAATAAGTAAAAAAAAATAAAACAAAACAAAACAAACAAACTATAAAAATTAAATCTACTTTTATACAATTTATCTTAAGATAATGTTATGTAATTTTCTACTTTTTATATTTATTTTTTGTTTTATATAAATTTGTCTTTCGGTTCGTTAGTTTTGTTCTAACAAACAGACAAATAAACACACACAATGTTTTTTCATTAAAAAGGAGGAGACAACATAAAAACAAAGAGAAAAAAATGGTTAAATTATTGTTTAACAAGCTGTCAAGCTGTTTGTTACACCACATTACATATATTCATACATATGTATACGTAATAATATACGAATATCACATGTACATAATATATATGTATATACATTAAAACAAGTGTAAAAATATACTTAAATGCAATTTTCATATATTGAAGATAAAAAACAACAGATTTTCTTATTCCTGTAAACTATAAATCCATATAAAGATATTAAAGGTGACCAATCGTTCTACTTTTAAGAATTTTGTACTTCTTTCAAATGTTTATTTTACAAAAAGATAATTTCTTTTAATTAGTTTTGCACTTTAATATACTCTCTCTGAATTTTCGTTGTAAAATTTTAATTTAATATTTTTTTTTTATATAATATGTGTATACATAATATGTTGATATTTAGTATTTCATTCATTCGCCTTTTTGTTTATAGACAGTTATATTAATTTAAGTTTAAAATAGAATTGGGATAACTGACGAAAATGCACTGTAATTTAAAGGATTTAAATAGCTGTTATACTTAAAAAAATGCATATTTTAAAAGATTTTGTTTTAATTTTTATACCATTAGACAACAATAATGGATTTTTTTTTTATTTGTATATATGTACAAATAATTTGTCGAGTAGAAATTATTCATAGCAACAGCAGAACGAATTGTAATATCGAAGTATGTAAAAAAATATAAAAATAAGTAAAAGAAAGTTTAAACATTCTAAGCTTAAGAGTTTTTAGTTTTCTGAAAAACTATTAGAAATTGTAAAGTTACTTTTGTTATTTACTGTAAGAAATGCCACTGAACCGATTGAGTGCTCAATTGGTATGATCATTAACTCACCACGCCGAACAGTAAAAAATTATAATTCTATCCGAATCGTGTCCAATTTTACTGGGTGTTTTAATGTCTTTGACCAATTTTTTCTAAGTTCTGTTAATTCATTCTGGCGCTACGATATTTTAAAGAAATTTTCATCTTATCATGATCTGGTCTATAATGTTCGATCGATTGGACACACCATTCTTTGTGTATTTGTGATTTGTCATTTGGAAGTGACTAGTGGAATGAGGCAGTGGAATATAACGATTATTTTATGAGACTTTACCGTAACTCATATCAGTAGAAAAATGAATATGATTTTTTTAAAAAAATACTCTACAATTTCTAATATCGTAAACGAATTTTTAATAGTATGTTTGTAGGTAATACATATACATATGTATATATTTTAACTTATTGTACTCCTGTTTTTTTTTTATTTTAAGAAGTTGGTCGCTTTAATATATGAATGTATGTGTTTCTGTAAATGTAAGTTGTGTCTATAAAGAAAAACTGTAAAATTTTCTTTCTTTAGAATTCTTCAAACAAATCTTCAAAAAATAAAAAGAATAACAAGAAAAAAAAAACAGACAAAAAAACAGTTATAAGAATTATTTGTTTCTTATATTTTTGATGAATCCTTTTATTTAATTCAGCGAAAATATAACACAATAATAAAAAAAGCATCACTAAAATAATAATTCCATGTATGAGACGCGTACTTACAAATTTTAAAAAAATAAATTGTCTTTTTGGTATATTTGAATTTTTGTTACAATAAAATTATGAAATGTTTGTGAAAAAATTCGTTTTAATTGTAGATATATATCTTTATTTTAGTTGTATATTAATGGAATGTTCCACACTAAGTGAAATGAATTATGGTAAGAGCTAGTTGTGAAAATAAACAAATTATAACAAAGGTGATTTTCAAGGTAATTTGATAATAAAATTGTACAAACACATTTAAAAAATGTAAATAAATAAAGATTTGTCTGCATATCAACTTTCCTGACTAAATTTCATAAATTAAAAAAGAAAACAGCAAAATTTTACCTTCTTCTTATTATATTGTATAATTTAATTACAATATAATACAAGTTATTTAACTCCTGTGTTTAGTCCATTAACATACGACAGCGAATTTTTGCTACTGACGAATTGCATCAAGGACAAGTTACATAGGTATTTGCATATAAACAGTTAAGAAGTAGAATATTCGGGTCTAACAGAATCAGTATAACAAAGATTTATGGCAACTAACAAATGATAAGAGTTCCTTCCTAGAAAAACAAAGAACCAGAGCAGGACGGTAATGGATAGATTGAACACTAAGGAAAAATGAAGAGAGTATAACAATAAAGTCATTAAGCTGGAATCTATCAAGCAGGATCAAGGGCAAGACGCAGGCTTGGAATAACATATAGAAACACACTTATCCTAGAAGAATTAAGAAGATCCAAATTTTTCTGGAACACAAATAACAGAAGGAAAACCAAATAAAGTATATTTCAAAAATTCATTGGCTAGACAGTAAACAATTAGCTATTAGCGACAGAAACAATACGATAAAATTATTTAAAGTTTATTTTGTAGGTAAAGGGCTTCTAAAATTAAAATAAAAATAGGATTTTTTTTTTTTTAAACCACAATTCAAATATTAATTTTCGGAAATAAAAAGAGTTAAAAAGGTATCTGCATCATGATAGAATAGTGTGCGGAAATCAGCTACTCAAGTTATCAGAGTAGTTACCAACGGATCAAAAGTTAAATTGACAGTGAGTTAAATATTTATTTCAGTAAATTTCTTTTATAGATTATATTATTTATAAAACATAATTTTTTAATAAACAACTTAAACTACATTTTGTATTAAATTTAAATATAAACTGATAAATAAATATGCATACATATATGCATAATGTGTAAAATGGAATTTTTATAATTGACATACAAATTTTTATGAATTTTTTATTTTTATTTGTAACATTTTATTTATAGGCACATATGTGTCTAACTAATTTTTTTTTCCTTTTTAATATAATATTGTTTTTAATAATTTTCAACTTCAACTCTTGTAACAAATAAACAGGATAAAAAAGTAACAAACCACTGTTCTAGAAACGATAATCAAAAACAAAATAGAAAAAAAAAATATATAAAACAATTTTAAAAAGTTATTCATGACATACCGCGTTGCTGTTATTATTTTCAAACTGTAAACTTTTAAAAGTTTCAAAAAAAAAAAAAAATAAGAAAATTAAATAATTCAAAAAAAAAAAATATGAAAATAATCAGATATGAATGAAGTAAAATCTTTTAAGGATTCTTTCTAACAAATTGTACACCTATGCATATACAAAATACCACTACTTGTATACTAAAACATAATATTATATTAATTTAGGATTATTTTCTTTATATTATGTATGTAATATGGTATTCAATCCAATTTTTGTTAGTTCTTAAAGACACTGAAAAAAAACTGAAATAAAAAAATTTTTGTTTATTTTCTTAAAAAAATATTTTTAATTCCTTTTTTTTTTGTCATTTGTCCATCTGTCAATTATTAGCAATTTTTAATTCTAATTTTAAAATTTTCTTGTTTTATTTTAAATAAATTACAATTAAACCATAAATTGTTTAATTATTTTTAACCTTGAATTGACCTTAATTAAAAAATGTCAATTAGAATCTAGAAAAAGCTGCATAATCATCAAAAATGGTAGTAGTTATTTATACTTATGAAGTTATATTCGGCATAGGAAATTAAAAACTGTGACTGATAAAGGAAAAAATTACAAATCAGTTATGTTTTTAGCTGTAAATCATTTTATATAAAGTATGGTATGTCACTGAAGGTTTATAGATATGTTTCATAGCTATGTTTTTTTTTTTGCGACGGTAGGTGGTAATCATCGAAAGACACTATTGAGGAACGAAACAAGCATGAATCCTCTATGAATGTGTGGGACTTTAAACTACTAAACACCAACTCCTTTTTTTAAACAAACAAATAGGTTATACAATCTTCAGTATACTCATGTACTGCCATGGTCAAAGGAAATTGAGTTAGAGAATGAAAATTGAATTCAAATTGAATTCAAATTGGCCGGCATATTGTGACTTAGCTTATTGTTTGTGTATTAAAAATAAAACGTGGTACAACTGAATCTTAAGTTTAGCAAAATAGTTTAAAATTTTATACTGCTATTCTAGAAATGATAATACATATTTTAATTTTTTTGTTTGTTTTTTTTTATTCCGTTTTTAAAGGATTTCTCTGTCCTTCATATACTTTAGTTTTTTGTTTTTTTTTTAATGCAACATTTATATATATATAAAATAATTTCAAATCACAGTTGACATTTATTATAATGGGATGCTGTTTAAAAATGTCTAAAGAAAATTTAACATAACAAAAATTTTGAAGGTGAATATGATATATTTATTTGATATAAAAAAAAAATATGTACATGCATATATACATACAAATATAATATATAAATTAAATATTCAAAAATCCATTTATACATTCTATGTTTCTATTTTTTCATTTTAATTTTTTTGTTGTTTCAATATTATCGTAAAAAAAAATAAAATAAAATAAGAATTTCTATCTGTTAAACAGAATGTCAAGGACTATTTTTTTAACCTCTAAATTATATTTTGCGTTATTTTTTTTTTGTGTTTTTTTTTTTTTTTTTAAATTGTTTTTAACAAGATTTTGAACTTTGTGTTTTAGCATGACTCAAATTGTTCTTTTTGAAAGTGCCAAGAATTCATTATTTTAGTTCTTTTATAATACATGTAGCGTTTATAATGTTAAAAATTTTATGAAAAACAAATAAATGAAAAAAGATTAATTCGTTTATTCTTTGTATTAAATTAAAAGTATTGTTTTATTGAACTGTTTCAGTATATAGGTACCGATTTATTAAAATAAACTTTAAACAGTAAATATCTACTTTTTTGATTTAAATTGCAAGACATTAAGACATATCAAAGTTTATGTAGCAGCTTTACTACTACATAATTTTGTCACTCTGATGAAACATTTCTTAAAGTAAAAAATTCTTAAGGATTTGCATACATATACAAAAGAGAAGGATGGTTTTTGTAAATGAAATAATTCGATTGAAGAAAATCGAATGAACTAGCCAAGTTAAAAATTTGTTATAGTCTAAAATTTTATTATGACAAAAAGAATGGGTTTTTTCTCAGATACATTCGGATATAAATTTAGTTTTTATTTTATTCTCCTAAGCTATAAGTTTGATATTAAGTATTTATAATTTTTTAGAGTTTTCCCAGTCAGTAACAGCTCGTTTTAGCTATGACTGGCAACATAAGATTTTATTTTTTAAAATTTAAATGATTCACATGCATTTTATTTTCCAAATTTGAATATCGATTCATGCATTTGTTTACTTAATAATCTTTGAAATTCGCCTAAAAGTATGTATTAATTTTCCCTTAAATATGTATTTTAATTTTTTTTCTTATATGTGGCAAGAATAAAAATATTTTTTATATTTACATAATTTAAAGTATTTTTTTCATTTTTTACCTTTAAAAATCTATAAGCTTTTGAAGACCTGCTGATGATTTTTTTTTTTAAAATTAAGTTGAAAGTAAAAGTTAAGTTTCTACGGAGACTATTTTGATTTTTTTGACTTGATAGAATTTTTTTCTATTATTCTTTTGGGAATTTCTAAAAATAAAGTACAAAAAAGTTTAAATATCTGAGTAATAGATTGATGTATTTGACTTTTTGAAAAAATGGAGTGAAAAAGGCTTATCAAAGTTACATATATTTTTATGATGTTTTATTATAATTTTGTTTTTGTCTGTAGAGAATTAAAAACTTTTTTTTTACTTCAAAGTGAAACAAATCAATCTCAAAGTTTATTAAGTTTGTATTTATTATAATTTGTTTTTGATTATCTCATAGACTAAAAAGAAAAATCAAAAACAATTGATCGAAATACAGATGTTACGTTTTATTATATTTGACAGGTCAAAGTATTACAAGTATTATAATGGTTTAACTTTTATTCATTTTTAAAAATTTCATAAATATTTTTTTTTTTCTATAACATATGAAATAATTTGACTTTATTGTTAGTTTAATTAAATATTTTTCTTTTAACATTCTGGAATTTATTATTTTACTTTGAAAGTTTATCTTAGATATTTTTCATATTATTTAAAGAAGTAACAAATGATATCTGAAAAAAATAATCGTAAACAATTAAAAATTTTAATTAAAAATTTTTCTTATCAATTTTACTTAGCAAGTTAAAATGAAAAGGGTTCAAATGACTTTCATATCTTCAAAAGTGAGCGTATGACAGTTAGCCTAAAACCATTTAACAAAAAATCATTTCGCCTTTTCGACATGCCATTTGACAAAAATAACTTATTGCAAAATGCAATTTCACAAAAAGTCTTTTAACAAAAGGGACACTTCACAAAAATACTTTTAACAAAAGAGACACTTCACAAAAAAACTTTTAACAAACAAATATTATTGTAATAAGTGCAGGCTGGGCCAACTTGGACTGACTGATTTGAAATGCTTATAATTTTTTTATTTTTAAAGTTTTTTATTTTATTCATTTTTTTTAAATGAAAGTATAATATATTATGGGTTACAAAATCAGGGTTTTAATAATTTGTTTAGCGGATGTTTGGACGCGCTAGTTAAAAGTTAAAAGTCTTTTTGCAATAAGTGTCTTTTATTAAAAGGCATTAGGCAAAATGTGTTTTTGTGAACTGGATTTAGGCAAACTGGGATGCTCCTCTCCAAAGTATAAAGTAACAAATAAATTCTTTTTGGGAAATAATCTCGAAAAAAAAAATTATATCCATCACATAATAAAATAAAATTGAAGATCGAAAACCAATGATTCGGTGAGGATTCAATTTCGGCATAGATACCATGTTTTATTAATTAAAAATAAATTCATCTTGCTAAACCAAATATTGTGTAAATATAAAATATATATAATATAATCAAAATAAATATTATTACTGCATAAATTAATAATATAGTAACATTAATATAAAAAAATAAATAAATAAATAAAATTAAATTTTCAGATCAAATTCTGTATTTTGTGATTCGGATTTTTCGATATTTAATGCTAAAAATATAATTTTGTCGCAAAAGAATATTTTTTCGTTTCTTTGCCTATTCGATATTTTTGTTATTTTTGATATATTATGTTTAAGATTTTTTATTTTCAAGTTCTTGTTGCGCACCACTTTAAAGGATACTTAGATTTTTTTTTATTAAATCTCTGAAGTAGGCCACTAAAACTTTTGAGGTATAATTCTTCTCAAATTCTAATGACAAATTTTTAACTTCTTTCCACGTTTCTTTATATCTACTGATATTGCTAATATAAATGCTAATATAATAATGAAAAGTTTTCTTTATTTAGTATACATTCTTTAAATTAGGCAAACTTTTTGTTAATAAAGTTTGCTTTAGCAACCCTGATTTTTAATAATGAACAATTCTAGATGTTTTGATTAATTTCAAATGCAAAATAAAAATTAAAGTTGACCATTTGTGCCTTAAATAAATTTCATTTAAACTGAAAATTTTCATTTATCACTTTAAACATTTTTTTTTTAAAATTTAACATCATACTCGTATTATAGATGTT
Organism: Poecilobothrus nobilitatus; assembly: GCA_947095535.1. NCBI lineage: Eukaryota > Metazoa > Arthropoda > Insecta > Diptera > Dolichopodidae > Poecilobothrus > Poecilobothrus nobilitatus. Next base: position 39,072,108 of record OX352774.1, on the reverse strand, counting down.
CAACTAAAATATAAACAATTAAAATTCCAAAATCAGAATTTATTGTTCAACTTAAGTGCACTTAATATAGTGCTCCAATCAAAAAGATTTTCGTTATTTCGAAGACAACAAAAAACAAAAGCAAAAATTGACTTCTGAAAATCTTTAACCAAAATTAAATTTCACTATCAAAATACAAAAAAAAAAAAAGAAAAAAAAAAATAACGGAAAAAGTTAAATAAAAAAAACTTCACTTATAATAGCTTTAAACAATTGACCGTAATGAAAAATCATTTAACAAAAGAAACAAAACAAAAAGGATATTTCCTTGCAAAGCAGAAAAGATATTTTCTTACAATAGAAAAAAGTAGAATAAAAGAAAATCTAGTTTTTTACCATTTACAACATCAGTATCATTAAATATTATAATAAAAATAAAAATGCTATATATAATATGTATATCTTTTATTAAATATCTAAATTACATTCATATAGAACTTGTCCTATTAAAAAAAAAAATTCAATAAGATAAAAAAACAATACATATACAAATACATTTAAAATTTTCAACTGTTGTTTGCTATTAACAAAAAATTCAGTTTATTCACTTTATTTATTCAGACTCAAGCCAAAAGACTTTAAAGGCGACTCTTATAATATTACTATTTAAAATAAAAACTTAAAAAAAAACTAAATGTTAATGTTCATGTCATTTCACTAAACAGAAATTATCCTAAGACTGAAATGAAATCCTAAATCAAAAATATCCCGGACTATATAAATAGTACATAAATGTATACTGAAAAATTCAAAATGGTAACTGACCTTAACCAATTATCCGCTGAGTGAAATTACTTTTTTTTTATTTTTTTATTTTTTTTGTTTATTTTTAACAGAATACTGACCGAATTTTGGATGAACCCCGAAAAATGAAAAGCGTAAAAATGATATTTAATAAATGAAAATTTCGTTCTACTATATATATACAATTAACAAAAATAAAAAACAAAAACAAAAAAAATTGAAATTATAATTATATTGTAAGTTCAATTGTCAATTATGAAATTTCATAAAGTTACTATCCTTTATATATAAAAGATCACGATATTTGAAATTGTAAAATTTCAATAAAGCACCAAGCTAATTTGTGATATCTTCTAAAATTTAATATTCTGAAAAAAAAAAATTTAGAAGGGGGTTTCCAAGAAAAAAATTTGATTTTCTGGATGTATGCCTAAGTTAAAAGATAGACAACAACCCAGTTTAATTTCCAAAATTAACTAATTCTTTTTCTTTATTTGCTCTTGCTATTCGATGAAGTTTGTGTCAACTATATCTGTTATTGTTAACTTATAAGCGAACTATTTTTTCAGACCTATTTTCTAACTTCAGTATAGGATAGTCATTTTTTTAAATATTTAATATTTTAGCTATTGCCCTTAGAACTTGTAATAAAATAAAAAGATCTTCAATTTTATCAATTTTATTATTATTAAGGTTTTTAAACTACTGGCTAACTACTAAATATTTAAATTACTGTCAGCATTAACGTAATTTTCAATTTCTAATCAGATTCAATCTTCAGAAATATCTAAAAAGAATTAAAAAATAAAAAACAAACCAGAAAAAAAAATGAAATATAAAACAAGAGGCTAATACTAGTGAGTATATTATGTATGTTTTAAAAGGTGAGGAAGCTTAATTTGATACACAAAAAAAAAAAAATAAAAGGAAAAAAAGAAAAAAAATTGTGGAGCTCACCTTGGCATGAAATTGTTGTAATAACATATTTCGCATATAAATTAAAATTTAAAAACACTAAAAGCACATACACTTTTCTTTTTACCTCATTTTATTCTTTTTCTTTTCTTTTCAAAATTTTTTTTGCCCATGAATTGTGAAATTCACGCTGTGTAAAAAATATATTTTTTCTATTCATTTTTATTTCTTATTATTGTTTTTTTTTTTTATTTTGTTCTAATGGAAATAAATCATTTAAATTTTTCTTTTTTTTTTGCCTTTTATTTTTGTTATTTTCCATATAATCTATCCTTTTTTCTTCTTCTATTATTTTTGTTTTCTCACTTTTCTAATTTTTTTTGTTTGTTTTTTTTTGTTTTCTTGTGAAAAAAGCTGTGAAAAAAACTTAACTATCCAGAAAATAAAATATATTTGTTTTTTATTTATACACCATACAAGAAATTTACCACTATGCCATGGACGGAAAAAGAATTAAAAAGAATTTAGAGAAAAAAAAAAAATTACGTTTTATTTATTTTTTTTTTTTGAATGAAAATTTATTTTTGTTGTTGTTGTGTTAAATATATATAATTTTCCTATATTATATGTTTTTACATTACTAGACATAATAAAAAAAAAAAACTAGAATAAAAAAGAAAGAAAAAAATTAAAGATTAGTTTTCACCACGCTGTCTCACTGTCATACAATGTTGGTTTATTCGAGAAAACTTTGTTAAAAATTAGCAGGTGGCCGATGCTTTTTTTTAATGTTTTGTTTTTTTTTTTTTTTTTATTTTTTTTTAATATTAATAAGATATATATGTATATATATGTTGGTATTTAAAAAAATAAATATATAGGAATTGAGAGAGAAAGTGGATTAACTTCAAAAAGGAAATTTTGTATAGATTATAAAGGATTTTATTTTAATTTTTTTTTTTCATTAGAGCCCATATGATTGATATTGCGCTTAAATCAGGTCTACATTTCACAATTGCACAATACAAATAGCTAAATTTTTTTTTTTTTTTTTTATGAAATTTTGGCTTCAGATTCATTAGATTGAATATAAATCAAAGTTTTAATAATCTTTAAAATTAAATATAATATAATACAATGTACGGATTAATAAAATGTTTCCTAGTTTACTCAATTAATATTACAGCCTAAAAGTATGTAAATATAAATTATAATATCGTTTACTTAAATTTTTAAATTCAATAAATCCCCGGGAGGGCTTCGGTAGCCTAGTGGGTAGGCGTGTGACGTATTAACCAAAGGAGCGGAGGGTCGATCCCTGCACAGATCGTAAGTGTGTTTTTCTTTACATACCCCCCTTACGACCAAATATAGTGTAAATATATAGTATATAATATAAACAAAATAAATAATATTAGTATATAATTTAATAATAGTATAAAAAAAACCTATAATGGCCTTGGTAGCCGATGGTTATAATATTGCATTACATTTATGTATGTAATATTAATATAAATAAATAAATAACTCCCCGGGGTTTCGGTGGCTTAGTGGAATGTAACTTATTAACCGAGATAGTAAAGGTGTAAATTCTTTACAGGTAACAAATTTTTTTAATTAAAAACAAATCCCTCATGCTACCAAATATAGTGTAAATATATAATATAAATAAAATGAAATAATATCATAATATAATAAAAGACAATCTCTTGCTGCTGCTATTCACGCGCCTTTTTTATAAATTTTAGAGCACACACAATAACAATATTTCTTACTTAATACTAATTCTAAAAAGAAAAGACACAAAAAAAAAATATGAAAAGAAATGGTTTAATTCTTAAACGGTACATATTCTTTACCTTTTATTTTCTATTACATATATACAAACCAATACCAATTAATTTAAGCAAGTTTAGTAGTTTTTACCTCTTTTAACTAATGGATTTTTTTTGGTTTGGTATATGAAAAAAAATTTTTTTTGTTACTCGAAAAAAGAATATTTAAATTTTATTATTTAAAAATTATTAGGTCCGGATTAACTATAACATGCAGTATTTAAAAACAAAATTTTTATTCGCTGTGCGCCCATCATGTGATCGGCCTCTTCACTATGGTTATTGTATAAATGATTAATAGAAATACCCGTTTATTAATAGAAAATTAGAATTAAACTTAGCTAATTCACTAATAAATAATTGTTTGGTCTAAGTTTTACTATAAATAATTCTCTTATAAACGTTTGCTTGCTCCAGTTAACTTGCAATGTAACAATGTAAGTTGCAATTATAAAAATTCAATTTTGGAATTTAAAAAAAAATTTTATAAGAGTATAAAGATACCATATTCTATTTCTCTAGAATTCAAAAATTAGTTTTTAGGGCCTCGGTGGCCTAGTGGGTAAGAGCGTATAAAATACGCTGTAAACACCGAGGGAGTGTGGGTTTGAATCCCACACACGTCGCAAGAGTTATTCCCCCTTACGATATTTATAGCCATGCCTGAAGAGGAAAGGCTGTGTAATTTCCTGTTCACATTTATGTGGCAGAGAAATGCATTAAAAAATAAAAATTAGTTTTTATAAAATTATAAATTAAGGGATATTAAAAATAAAATAAAATAAAAAATAAATAAAAACGAGGAAGAATACAGTTGCCTTTGTCAACTCTTAGATACCCGTACGAAACGTTAGTATGTTGACAGCCTGTCACTCTGCTTACAATATTATTTTTTTAATATTTTAGTATTTTAAAATAATTTGGGTGAATTTTATAATTTCTAGAACTATGGGTTGTACATATATTCAAACTATATGTTTATACATTTTTTAAAAGCAGATTTTAACCTTCCACATAACGATTATCAATCCAAAACTTTTTCAAATATTCTATAGTACCATTTAATACTAAGCGGTAAATGTATATTAAATTTACTAAGTACAAAACAGTAAATATAATTTTAAATATTATATTATATTATATTTAAATATTCCATTGACAGAATAATTTCTATAAGTACAATAAAATACATATATGGATGTAAATATGGCGTTATATAATATACATATATACTCTTATCATTCATTCACTAGTGACATATACAATATGTAAATAAACATGATATTATATAAGTATGTATATCAATATCATATAAATAAAAATTCTTCAAGCAACCGTTATGTTGTTTATTTATTTACATTTTTTGTACTATGCATTATATCCTCAACAATTTCAAATTATCGAGTAAAACAATATGCAAAAAAATCGTTAAAGAAATTTGTTAGAAAATTTGAAAAAATCAAGTAACACTTTCGTCAATTATAAAGTAACCCTATATTATTAAAAAAAGTTGTTAACAGAAATAAGAGTATAATGTTGAAGCTTTAATTTTTGTGTATTACTTACTTTTATTTTTGTGTATTTTAACCGGTGTTCAAGTTACAGGTGTTTAAAAATAGGAAATTTTCAGTTTTTGACCCCTTACAGCTCCTAAACGGGGGGTGATACAAAAAAAATTTCTGAAATGACTCATACTTATTTTCAAAGATCTAACTTCTGTCAAGTTTCCAACTTAAACCGTTTAGAAGATAGAAGGGTTAAAGGATTTTGCAAAATTTGAGTTTCGCATAACGGTAAATTAAGACACCGTATGCCACAAATATATATGTATTGTATATATACTTTCAAACTCAACCAAACTCAACCAAAAAAAATAGAGAACCTACAAATTACTCCCAGAATATTTTGTGTAAATTTCAAGATTCTAGCTTTCTTAGTTTTTGAGTTAGCGTGCTGACGGACGGACATGGCTCCAACGTCTTAGAATTTTTTTCTGATCCGATCCATACCTTTGAAGGTATATCTAGCTCGCTTATTTCGAGGTGTTACAAACGGAGGAGTAATTTTATTATACCCGATCCTATCGTACGGGTATAATAATTGTTTAGAATTTAATTATAAGTTTTTAAACGCATTTATTAAATTCGTGTGAAAAATCAGTAAGCCATTACCACTTCTACACTCATATATAACTTTATAGTATTGAAAATTTGAGATTTAGTTTTATTAGACTAACAAGTTTCAAAGAAACTAAATTGATACTAATATTCTAGAATTATGTTAAAAGTATCTTGACATATGGAGGCAATATATTGTTAACCACCCAAGTGATATATTACGACGATTCAAAATTAACTCCATAAATCAAAAGCTAAATCTATTTATTAAAAAAAAATGATTTAAAGTAATATACAAAATATTTTGGCACAGACAAATTAACAACCAGATACTTAAACTGGCGATATTCAATCATTTCCAATTATATGACCGATGAGTTAACAGAAAAATGTAAAGATGAAAGTATTTGTTGTTAAGAGAAAATGAAGATGAGTGATAGGACGTACAAATGATCACAACATAGATGAAGAGGTTGTAAAAGTACAACTATACCAAATGCGTTGGAAAACGCAATTGCTCATGTAATTAATTATGTTATTAGTACATTATTATCTATTTGGGATTACACGATAATTATATTAATCATGGAACCATATTACAAGTCATGTGTAACATGGATCATAATTTGAATAAATGTAATATTTTACCTTGAACTTTGTTATTTTTTTTCATGAGGGAGGTAAGAATCTTTTAAAAACATCAATTCCACCTTGTTTGTGTCAGATTCTTATTGACTAAACTCACCTCCTCCTTTAGCCAAAATAAAAAAAATTAAACTCCTGAAAGAGAGTATATAGATAGAAGAGCTCCTTGTTCTATGGATCCGAAAACATTGAATTGGGACTGTAAGGGAATAATAAATTCGTTTATTATTATTACTATTTTGCTATCAGTGACGATAGTGATTAACAGTTAAAATATAGATGCATATAACACCTTTCTGCATGAGGGAATAATTGAAAGCAATCTAATTATTGTGACTGTGACTATATTGGTATTAATTATTAATATTGCTATTATTGTTACTAAAGTCAGGATTATCAGTGGATTACAACATGTAGAAGTATATAACACCTTTTTGCATGATGTAACGAAAGTTAACTCCACTGTAGCAGCTAACATTATTAATTGTTATTATTATTTAAAATGTTGTTTCCTTCTCTGATATCTGATACAGTATTTCAAAACAAAATTTTTTAAGGTAATTGTATTTTATGGACTTACACCACTTTTTTCTCTTCAGAAATTCATATGCAACACATATGAAAACGAATTGAACTAATGTAAAAAACTAAAAAACTACTGAGGTAAAATGGTATATAATATATCAGAAATACAAAGTAGTTTTGAACAGTGGGATATTTAAAGTTTTTTTTTTTTCTTCTTTTTAATGACAATTTCTTTTAAAGAATAGTTTTATTTTCTTTACATATTGTTTGAACATTTTCTTGAATAGGATTACAAATGTATGAGAATAAGTTTTAAGAAAAATGTTTTAAAAAAATTTTTTTTTTTTTTTTATATTGCTTGTAGCTTTTCATGTTGTTGTTTTAGTTGTTGCTGAAGTTGTTTTAAAAAGATTTGAGCTTTATTATAAAAAAAAAAAAATGTTGTCAAGAAATTCTAAGTTTCTGTGTATCCCACAAGTCCTGTAAATTCTTCGTTATTCTTAACAGAAGTTTTAACAGAAGCTTATAAATAACTGGGAAAAACTTAGACAACAAAATTCAAATTTCCGTAAATTTTTCTTTTTCATTTTAATACAAAATAAGGCAATATGTAAAACCAAAGTTTTTTAAAGGCGCATATTTTCAAAAAGAGAATAAAGAGCATTATATAGAATTGTGATTACATTTGCATTAAAATTTGTAAATTTTTTTAGATTTTTGAAGAAAAAATTGTGAAAAATCAAGAGGCATTTTCTTCAATTTTAAAGAAATCCTATATAATTTAGAAAAAATGACTTTGAAACTTCTTAGATGCTAATTCTCGAAGATCTCCTCTCAAACTTGCATCTGCCTTAAAGTATATTTCTGCAATGGATGGCAGCACAAAAGAAAGTTTATGTATGTTTTATATTGTATACCATTAATTTTTTTTAAAACCAATCTTTAGTTAAAATTTTATTGCTACATTTTAAACGATGTGGATGTTTTGTAAATAGACGACCGAACAAAGTGACTCAAAGACAAAATTTTTTTAAAAATACGAAATAAAAAAAAAAATACAAAATAAATTAACAAATTATGATTTTGATGCTAAAATGTAAAGTTTTTCTTTTATTATTTACAATTTAGTTTCTTTGGAAATTAATAATAGTTTTAAATACATATTTTAGAATTATGGCAAGCTTTTACTGCATTTTTTAATTGCCATTAAAGTTGTCGTATTTAAGAGTTTAAAAATCAATAGAAATTGTTTAAAATGAAATTTTTATTAATATGATAAATTAAAGTAGGTCTTGAAAGCTATAAAGTTACTTAAAATCAAAATGTTTTAATAGATTTGTTGTAGAATTTGAATAGATTATGAAGAACTTAATAAAATTCCCAAAAAAAAAAAAAATATAATAACATTGTTCTAATAATGTACTTCTAACATTCCAAGTTTTTATAAGTTTTTAAACAGATATTGCATCCCATTTTAAGGAATATTTCACAAACCAATAGTAAATAACTATAACATATTGCCGTTATAACGTAACATTGTATAACTTTTACTTGATAATAATAATTCATTTTTATGTTTCGCAGGATTTATAAGGAACAAACGAATATAATTATAACTCTGTAAAATAATAAATGTGGTAGATCATGAAAACTTTAACCTCATTTTTTAGAATAATTAAGAAATGACAAATAAAACATGTAGAAATATATACAATAAATTTTTCATTTTGTTATAATGTTTAATATCTTTCAAGCGAAAAAAACCACCATTAATTTAAAAAATTACAAAATAAAATAATTTAAACCAAAAAGCCAAAAAAAAAAAAATTACCATTCTAATGAAATTGAAATTTTTTGAATACAAATCCAATTATTTTTATTTATTTTCTTAAAAGTAAATCCAAATAAATCTTTCAATTTAAGACAATTTTACAATCGGAATATATTTATCCTAAAACAATACCGTTATTCTCTAAGGTCCTCATAACGCATGGATACATAATAACTTGCAAAATGTAAACACATATACGTACTTTATAATAATTATATATGTAATAAATTTTAAATAAATTTCAAACCAAATCCAAAAAAAAAAAAAAAAAAAATTTTAAACATAATTGGAGCGTACATTTTGTTTTTTTTTTTTTTTTTTTTCATTTTCCTTTGGGAGACTAAGACCTTCTGTGTTTTTGTTAAAGTTATTAAGAGATGTCCTGTTGTTATTTTTATTTTTTGTCAGAATTATGTACAGAATCGGATGAAAAATATTTATTTTATAAAAGCATTCATATACTTTGAAAGTATAATTGTCTAAACAATATTTTATAATCATTAAAAGTAGGCATCATTATGAAGCTTTCATTTGATTTCATATTTAAATGTTATAATTTTCAAAGTACTTCAAGTTTAAATTCATTTAAGTTTAAATGAAGTTGATTTAAGTAGTATCTGTAACAAACTCTATTAAAAAAAAGATAATGTTATTTAAAATAAATAGTACCTTGGTAAAAATATAGAATTTCAAATAAAACAAAGTATGTTTTATCCTTGTTTCATCTTATTGATTTTTTTTTCCTTTGGTTTTAGTTGGGAATGAGTCGTCCACAAATTCTTTCTATATTTATCTATTATTTGAATGATTTTTTTTATTAGGAATTAAAAATTCTGGATTAGTATAAATCAAACTTATCTAAAGTCAAAGTTTATTAAAATTTTGACTTTTAATTAGTTAAAATTAGGTTTCCATTTCATTTAAGTCGAGTGACTCCTTTTATCCTTTGTTAGTTTCCTTTCAATATTACTTTATATGCTCATATTTTGCTTTAAATTAAATTTACATAATTGTGACCTGCACAATATTGTTATATTACCGTGTATTTTTCTCTTCTCTTAGATGTAAATATCACATTTCAAACTATTAAGGCATTTTTAAGAATATATATGTAGAGTGGAAACATAATATATGTATAAGTTAATTTGTTGAAAAAGAGGTGATATATTTATTATCTGTATGATCGTTACTTTTTATATGTATTGAGGAGATTTCGAAAATTTAGGATAAATAAAAGAAAAAGTTTTTGAAGGTTGTATATAAAATAATTCTTTCTAACTGTAACGGTAAAACTAATTTTGTTAGACTTATCTGTAACTTCTGCAACTTTAATTCTGACTTTTGTTTTTGTATCATTAGATATAATGTAATCATATAAGAAAGACTAAAACGATATCAATACTATTTACTATATAAAAACTTTAGACAAAATTTATAGTACCACATACTATTGGTGTAATTCAAAAGTAATGTGTTTTTTGATAGAGTATAGGTGAGAACCATCAAAAGACGCTATAGAGAAATGGAATACTCATGGCTCATCTATGAATGCTCTATAGGTTAGCTATTCAATTTCGAGGTGCATCCGGGAATCCGTTACATTATTTTTACTGCAATTGGACGCACTTATTAGCTTTTTTGTTTTACCAGGATAGGTAGAAATCAACGAAAGACACTAATAAAGATCAATACAAGCTTGTTGCCTCTATTAACATTGAGGGCTTTAATGTATTAAACACCACCTACCTTTTATGACCAAATAATATGGTATGCTTATGTTCTTTAGTACTTATACGATGCTTGGTCAAAGGAAGTAGATATGACTTAAGAAATAAAATCTAAAAAACTCCTCGATTCATAATAAACATATCAATATAAATCCCAATCAAATTAATACATTTTATTAGACACTGTACATTTATTTATAAATATGTATATGTATGTATGTAAAATAAAATAAAAATTAAACTAACAAATTTACATCAATTGTATATATATGTATATATGTATATATTTTATAGAATCGAAATAAATTCAATAATAAACAAACTGAAATTATGCGAATAATAATAAATTCTGTTTAAATTTTCATCTAATTTTATTTTTAAAATCACCTGTTGAGATTTAAGCGCGAATTGACTCTTATATTAATAATATTACAAATTATCAAAGGACCTGTTCCCAAAAACAAAAAAAAAAAGTGTGTATAGTATACATAGTTCAAAATCCCTCTGGTAATAAGAGATCATCATAAAAATTTTGTTTTGAATTGTTTTTTTTTTTTTTTTGTTTTTAAAATGTCATTTGATTAATTCTTTTCAATAATGTACAGGAAATACAGCCTAAAGTTATGCCAATTTTTCATATATTTTTTATTTTTTTTTTTTCAAATTTTCATTTTATATATAAATTGAAAATTTTCTATTCAGGTGGGAAGTGTTGTTATAATAATAATTAAATTTAAAATTCAAAAAATAATAAAAAAACAAATAGGGAATGAAAAGTAAATAAATAAATTATTATGTAGAATAATAAAAAAAAAAAAAAAAAAATAAGAAAAACAGAACTAAATTCTATTTCGTTTTAACTGCTCCTAGTATTAAAATTTGAATAATGGCCATTTTGAGATGAAATTTTCAATCATTATAATTTATATTTTGTAATGTTCATTATAATAATTTTTATTTTGTAAATTTTTTGTTTATTACACGATTTTTAGATGGAAAATGGTTGATATTACTATATAATAATAATGTATACATAATAATATATGTATATAATTTTAAAAAATGATTTAAAATTAAATAATGATTAGTATTATTTATTTTTATATTAAGTTAGGGAGATATGTAAAACGGCAATTACATTTGGACATTTGGAAAATATATATGTACATTAACATATAGTACATATACACTTTTTGAATACTATAATAGATTCAAAAAGTGGGTGTAGATAAATTCGCTGAAAACTGTGTAAACTGTGATACCGTACGGGATTACAAAGAAGAGAAAGGAGGAGAAAAATTTGTTTTATGCTCAATTAAATTTATAAATATATATTTATATATATATATATGTATATATAGTGTGAAGTTTGTATAAGTTTAGAAAATATAAGATGAAACTATTTGATATATTCTGTAATATTTTTCTGAAAATGTTCTTTCTTTTTTTTTTAGATATGAAATGTATACGACATTTTTACATTTACTTTACTAAGGTTGAATCGTTTTGTTGCATCTGTATAATAAATCTTTTGCTATATTTTTTTCGTCGATATTCCATTTTTTTTTTTTGTTTTTTAAGTAAGAATAAAGGTGATGACTCAATTGTTACGTCGCTTTGACGTTTAAATAAAATACGTCATTATAATGTATTACAAGATTTGGTCATCATTTTATTTAAAAAGCGGCGCTAGGAGCAATGAAACGATGAAGAGGGTCATCATCTTAATTATTGTGTATTTGTTGGAATTCATTTAAAACTTTTTAATCTACCATTACGTTTCAATAGTTCTGATTCTTATGAGAAACAAAAAAAAAAAATTAAAGATAAATGTAATTATTTGATCACCACTATTATCAAATGGTGATTAACCATCACCACTACTATCACCACAAATATCAAAGAACATCAGAAAATCGACCACAGTTAGTATATAAGTTACAACAAAAAATAAAACTATTTGGTAGAATTAAATAATAAGAAGATATAATGTCAAAAAATGATTTACAGGGTGATTTACTACAGCATAAAATAAATAAAAATGGAGCTTGAAATTTCATAATTTACAAAATTTTCATTTAGTTTATAAAAAAAAAAAAATTTATACAAATTAATTTTAAAATTTATTATAATAATTTAGTTTTACATTTTTTATACTTTTACTTTAGAAACTTATTTTTAAGATTCGTGTCATTTTAAAATATAAAACTAAAATAAAAATGAAAAAAAAAAAGAAGAAGAAAAATAAAACCTGACAGGAATTCATCTTTTTCAATAGAAGAAATTAGTTTAGACCTTTCATCATTATGTATATTATATTATAGTATGATCCTTTAAAATAACAACACAAAAAAAGAAACAAAATAAAAAATAGAAAAAAAAAAAAGTGAAAGGAAATAAAAAATTTATGAATTTTTATATCCTACTTTTTATCAATTTTTTTTACCAATTCAATTTTCAATTTTTTTTGTTTTTTTTTTTTTAGATAAAGGTATAGGTATGGAACCAAACCAAAAATACCGGAAAGAACATTTGCTTCATATATATATATGTATATATTTTAAATAAACATAAGCAACTATACATACAAAAAACAAACAAAAAAAAAAAACATAAATAAATTTAAAGAAAGAAAAGGAAGGAAAAAGTTTCAAAACCAATCACGCAAAAGGATATCAGAACTCTTTTTATTTCTATTTTGGTTATTTTTTTTTTTTTTGTCTTTTGATTTTATTATTTTTGTTTAAAAAATGTAAAATAATTTTTATTTATGATAGATTGAAAGTTATTTTTCTTTTTGTTTTTTGTTTTTTATTTTTTTGAATATATTTCGTGCCAAAAAATAAATTTAAACAAAACAAAACAAAAATATTAAATAAAATTTGAAATGAAAATAAGAAATAAAATCACCAAACAATATCCTAAAATATTCAATTTTTTTTTTCTTCTCAGGAAATACTTTTAACTTGAAATATTTTATCCTATAAATTTAATTTGTGCTCTAAGTTATTTTTAGAAAAAAGTTTGTCTGTTTGTTAATAAAATTAAAATGTATATTGTTATTTATAAGATACGTAGTACGTTATACCATATACAGATTCTAACCTAATGTTTGGTTTAAGAAAGTAGCGTTTAGTATAGGTTAAAGTCCAATTCGGGCACCTAGTAGACTAAAGTCCAGAAAATTCGCTTCCATCTATCGTCGCAAAAAAAATAAAGAATAAAAAAAAATTCTGTGAATGATTCAAATTTAACCATAGATATTCGGTATAATTCTTTTTATCAAAGCCAAACCGAAAAGAATGAACTCATTATTTTTTTTAAAATCAATCTTTCAAGTTTTTTGAGTTGAAACCGTAATTTTAAGGATAATAAGTAAAAAAATATTTTTTAAAAGAAATTTCACTGTTTCAATAATATAAGCGTTATACTGTTACTGCAAAAACGTTTAAAAATTTTATTTAAATTCAATTTTGAATTTATAAATATACAAATATACATATATTATTATGAATATTTTGTATTGTCTTTAAATCTACGATTTATGCTAGTATGCATTAAACAAAAGGTTCAAACATCCTTCCACAAAAAAAAAAAAAAACAAAAAAGAAGAGCTCAATTTCATCTTCAATTTATCAAAACAAGAATAAAATAAAAAATATTTGAAAATTTTGAAAACTAAAAAACAACTAAAAAAAAAATTCAATTTCACAAAAATATACATATATTTTTGGTCGTTCGAATGGTCTATTGGTTTTTAAAGGGATCATCAAAATGGAGTCCCTAAAGGTACCTAGTTACCTAACATTTTTGTAACATAGCTTATATTTGTATTGTATAAATATGAATTTATTTTATAAATTTTTTTTGGTTTTTGTTTTTATTTTCATTTTTACTGCTAGGGTTTTTTTTTTTTTTGGGTGTAGGAATAATAATTTATTTATTTTAGTATTTATTTTTTATATTTTTTCTTTAGGAAAACATTTAAAACCGAAATGATTTTTAGTTCATAATAATTTTCCTGTTCTTTAAATCAGTGATGAGTTGTAAATAGAGTATTTTTAATGGTTTTTATTATGTAAGTGTGTAAGGGTATATATAATTATTTCATAGCAAATTTGTTTTTTTTTAGCACATTTCCAAAAAAAAATTTGAAAAAATATGCTTATTAGTTTCACTCTGTCCGTCCGTCCTTCCGTCCGTCCGTTTGTTTACAAAACTTCTACACCGTTAAAGATAGAGAAAAAAAATTTTAACGATGGTTAGGTCTCATAAAAAAAATAATTTTGTGGAACAACTTTTTCATGTAGCCCCATCCAATACGGAGCTACAGCCCCTCAAACTTTGAAAAAGCACTATTTTTAAATGCATATATCTAATGTTCTGCTTATGATTTTTTCAATCTGAAAACGTCATGCGACAGGTATTTTTTTTAACTTTGTAAATTAATATCAAAATTATAAAATTTTTTTAAATTTAATATTTAAATTTACCGTTATGTGAAAACCAAATTTTGCATGATTTTTCTATCTTCATAACTCCGGCACGCTTTTAGATAGAGGCTTGAAATTTGGAGGCAAGAAAGAACTTTTAGAATTAGTATAAGTTTGCTCAGAAATTTTTTTTGGGCCACCCCTTGTTTATGAGCTATTAGGGCTGAAATATTGAAAATTTGGTATTTTTAAACACCTGTAACTAAGGAACCTGTACACATTTTACCTCGAAAAGATATAAAAATGAAAGCTACAGTAATATATTTTAACGTGTGTTAAAGGTTTATTTTGGTTGTATAGGGTTCCAGAGTTACAGCTCTTCAAAATTGCGAAAAAGCCCCATTTTCAGATGTATATATATCAGGCTCTGCGTAATAGTTTTGCAATTTAAAACCACCACAAGACCGGAAATTCTATTATCTACATAAAGCTATATTAAAATTATGCAATATTTTGTAATGTACTATTTAAATTTACCGTTATGTGAAAACCACATTTTGCATGAAATTTCTCTTTTCATAACTTCGGCGCGCTTTTAGATAGCAACCTGAAATTTTGAGACAAGAAAGAACTTTTAGAATTAGTGTAAGTTTCCTTAGAAAATTTTTTGTACCACCTCATGTAAAGAGGTTAAGAGGTATTAGGGCTGAAATATTGAAAATTTGCTATTTTTAGGCACCTGTAACCTAAGCACCTGTACAAATTTTTCTTCGGCAAGACATAAAAATTTAAGCTCCAATAATATATTCTTACGTGTGTTAACGGTTTTTTTTAGTTATAAAGGGTTCCGGACTTACAGCCCCTCAAAATTCCAGAAAAGTGTTAGTTTCACATATTTTCTTATTACAAAAAATTTCTTAAATTTATATTTTAAGTTTTCAAATTTTTGTGCAAGTCACAATTCTAAACAGCTTGTATTGTGTTTTGGAAATGTGCGCTTTTAAAAACCGTTGGTTTACATTCTACCTTGTTTATTTTTTTTTTAAAATATTTCTTAAATAAAATTTAATATTTATTTTAAATTTCAATTATTTTTTAAATCATAGCTATAAGTCAAGTATGCAAATTTTTTAAAAGGTTTAAATATGAATAATTAGTATTTGATCGATAATTTGATAATTCAATTAATATTTGATTGAGTAATTGATATATTAATGATTACATATATAGTAGTAGTAAATCAAAATATATAAAACTCTTTTATATTATATATTTGTACTCGTATTAATATATAGATAAAGATTGGGATATAGATAAATTGTATAACTTCAGGGAGTGATAGAGGACGTCAAAACGGACGGGTAACAGTGTTTAAAAGTATCAACATTGATATTTAAAAAAAAATCTTGTATTTTTTGGATATGATAGAGGATATGATAGAGGACGTCAAAACAAGCAAAAAAAAAAAAAATGTTCCGTAGGAAAGGTAAACGGTTTCCGAGATAACGTTGCTAAAAAAAAACTTTTAATTGATGTTTTAAAAAATAAAAAACATTTCCTCTTCCATTTGCAAATTAAGAAATTGATTAAAATATTTTTTAAGAATTTAAATTAATCGGTTGTGTCGCCACTTGTCGCACTGTTGACGTCATTTTTTTTGACACTTACGTGCTCACAATATATATTTTTGTTGACAGTTACATGCACAGTATATAGAAATATGATTGTATGTGCAAAAATCATTTTCAAATTTGTAATTGAATAGTTTTGTGTATAGCAAAAAAGAAAAAATTGTGACCCTTTAAAAAATATTTTATTAAATTTTGGTTGTATATGTGTAATGTTAAATTGATGCAGCCAAATTTAGGTTTGAACAACAAGAAAATGGAAAGTTTTGGGAACTCTAATAAAAATTATTTAGCTTGTAAGGGTCCGTATCGAAATCTCGTCTTTCCAAATTCCGTAAATGGAAATCCCGCCAAATTAAAATCCCGCCAAATAAAATCCGGTCATATCAAAATCCCGACATTCAAAATCACATTTTTTTTTTGTTTTTTTTTTAAAATAAAAATTCGATTTTTTCTAGAATTTTTGCATTAATTTTTTTATGCGTAGCCTCTGTTAGATAGAAAAAGAATAATATCTGCCTTTTCCAGAATTTTTAATGAATTTTTAATAATGAATTTGTATGATATTCTGGAAAAGGCAGATATTCTTCTTTTTGTATCTTACAGTGGCTACGCTTAAAAAAATTGGCCAAACATTACATTTGAGTTAATTGTGCCATCGATTTTTGTTATTATACCCTACACCTAAAGTATAGGGTATATTAACTTTGGTATGGTGTTTGTAACCACCAAAAGGAAGCGAGTTAGGTATAGACATGTATATATATTCTGAATCAGGATCACCGCCGGAGTCGATTTAGCGATGTCCGTCCGTCCGTACGCACGATAACTCAAAAAATAATGATGCTATCTTGATGAAATTTATATAGTAGGTTACTAATTACGAAAGAAAGGCTAAGTTCGAATCTGGACAAAATCCGTCCATGGGTTCGGATTCTGGAAGCTTCCGAATGATTCCGGGCTTTTGGAGATAATCTCCACAAACGAGATTATCTCCAAAAGCAACAAAGATAGAACCTTCAAATTTTGTACAATGATGTTTCTTCCCGTTCGATTTATGTCTCTGAAATTTAAGAGGATTTCGTCCATGGGTTTGGGTTTTGGAAACTTCCGAACGAGCCCCAGAGCAAACGAGATTATCTCCAAAACCAATAAAGATAGAACCTTTAAATTTTTTATAATGATGTTTCTTCCAGTTTGATTTATGTCTCTAAAATTTAAGAGGATGTGGTCCATGGGTTTGGATTTTGGAAGCTTCCGAACGAGCCCCAGAGCAAATGAGATTATCTCCAAAAACAACAAATATATATAACCTTTAAATTTGGCCGAATGGTGTTTTTGCATGTTTGATTTAAGTCTCTGAAATTTGAGAGGATTTGGCCATGGGTTTAAATTTGAAAGAATTTGAACCGTGGATTCGAATTTTGGAAGCTTCCGAACGAGCCGCAGAGCAAATGAGATTATATCCAATACGAACAAAGGTAGAACCTTTGAATTTGGTACAATGGTGTTCTTTCGTGTTTGATTTATGTCTCTGAAATTTAAGAGGATTTGGTCCATGGGTTTGGTTTTGGAAGCTTTCGAACGAGCACCAGAGCAAATGAGATTATCTCCAAAACCAACAAAGATATAACCTTTAAATTTGGCAGGGTGGTGTTCTTTCATGTTTTATTTAAGTCTCTGAAATGTGAGAAGATTTGGTCCATGGGTTCGGGTTTTGGCAACTTCCGAATGAGCCCCAGAGCAAACGAGATTATCTCCAAAACCAATAAAGATAGAACCTTTAAATTTTTTATAATGATGTTTCTTCCAGTTTGATTTATGTCTCTAAAATTTAAGAGGATGTGGTCCATGGGTTTGGATTTTGGAAGCTTCCGGACGAGCCCCAGAGCAAATGAGATTATCTCCAAAAACAACAAATATATAACCTTTACTTTTGGCATAATGGTGTTCTTTCATGTATGATTTAGGCCTCTGAAATTTGAGAGGATTTGGTCCTTGGGTTCGGATTTTGAAAGCTTCCGAACGAGCCTCAGAGCAAATGATATTATCTCCAAATGCAACAAAGATATAACCTTTAAATTAGGCAGAATGGTGTTCCTTCATGTTTGATTTATGTTTCTGAAATTTGTGAGGATTTGGTCCATGGGTTCAAATCTTGGAAGCTTCCGGACGAGCCCCAGAGCAAACGAGTATATCTCCACAACCAACAAAGATAGAACTTTTATTTTTAGTACAAAGGTATTCTGTTATGTTTCCTTTTCTGTAAAATTGGAAACTGACATTTGAAAGAATTTGAACCATGGGTTCGTATTTTGGAAACTTCCGGACGAGCACAAGAGCAACGAGCATATCTCCAAAACCAAGAAAAGTAGAACCTTTAAATTTAATAGAATGGTGTTCTGGCAAGTTTTCTTTATGTTCCTGAGATGGATTCGATGAATTGGAGTGGCAATTCGGGTAGCTGACACAAACATCCCAAGGACTACCAATCTTCGAAAATAATTAAGATAGAAACTTAAAATTTTATACAAGGGTGTCAAGCATATCCCAAGCGGATGCCTCTTTTACGTTCTTGAAATTCGAGTTGAATAAGACAGAAAAGGGAAGAAGTTCAAGCAGCTGCCAAAAACACTTATGGATTGTTAATTTAATTCGAATTATTCAGGTGTAGGGTATTAATAAGTCGGTTGCATCGACTTACTGTTACATTTACTGTTTTTATTGTGTATATATATTTTATTGCATTGTTATTTTTGTTGAACATACATACCTATTTTGTTTTTTTTTATTTTATATTTTTCTAAAATGCTTTTAGAATAAAACTATTTATTTTTATTTATTTATTTATTTATTTATTTACTCCAAATATATTTACAATTTTACATATACCTTATTTTAATACTATAGGGTACAGACTTTGACTTAAATCTATACAGCTGAAAAATTCATATTTTTAATCTTAAAATTCCTTTATTATAATATTACATACTGTATAAGGAAAATGCAAAAAACCTTAGTGCGTTTGTTTTATATTAACTATTTATTTTTGTTATTAAAAAATTAAGATTATTATTTAATTAAAAAAAAAAACATCTGGGAAATGATTGGGATTTTTTAAATGTTAGGATTTTTAATTGTCGGTATTTTGGTATGGCGGGATTTAAATTGGCGGGATTTTAATTGTCGGGATTTTGATATGGCGGAATTTTAATTGACGGAATATGGAAAAACGGGATTTCGATACGGACCCAATTTGTAAGTCAACAAGATAAAATGCATGGAAAAGGAGTTGCATTATTGATATAAAGTGAACAGGATCCAACCTTCATATAAATGTCCAAACAATTTTATCGTTTTTTTCGGAAACATCAAGTTGATATTGAATTATTTCGAAAATTATTAAAAATATGTAATAAATTATGATTGCATAAATTAAAGTGGAGAACTTGGAGAATTGGAAAATGAAAATAAAATTTGTAAATTATTATCTCACGGTTTTAAACGTTTTTAATCACCTTTTAGATGATTACCAAATTAAATGTTATACATTTCTTTACTGAAAAACATTTTAAATTCATATGTTAGTATAATAAAATTATTAATTCTTATATTTATAAGAATACTTTTTTTCTTTTTTTAGTGCATTTCCCTGCCACAAAAATGTAACAAGAAAATTTCACAGGCTTTCCTTTTCAGGCATGGCTATACATGTCGCAAGGGAGCGGATTACTCTCGATTCGAAACCACACTCCCTCGGTTTTTACAGTGTATTTTATACAGTCTTACCCACTAGACCACCAAACCCCCCTATATCAATATTAATAAATATTTCAATATTATAGAATAAGATAATAATATGTAATGTGTATATCATTGCAACGCAGTACATAATTTAGATAATCTAATCTTTTTCGCTCAAATGCAAAATTCATTGTGGATTCTTTTTACTAGATTGCGTAAATATTTGCATTCCATGCACGCCTCTGGACTAGTAAAATTCTATAAATAAAAAAAAAAATAATTTTCTTACCATTTTCCTTTGGTTTTATGTGTATGCAAAAATTGTTCAAACATCTTAAGATATTCTTACTAAAACAAAAAGTAATGAATAGAATATTTTAATAATTTTAGATTATTGTTAAGTGTGCATAATATATAGTCGTGTGGCTTGTTTCAATTTTTTTTTGGAAATTTTCATTAGATTTTCCTTTTTTTTTCTCTCTTTTTTTTCTAATTCCATCTCTCTAATTCCATAATTTGCTATATTTTTAATATTATTGTTGTCAACAATAAAATCATCATCATTTGTTTTTCCTCATCATTAACGTTAACATCATTTTCATCATAATCAATTTTATGAATAATTAATGAAAAATTGTCTGTACAATTACGAAAATGATTCTGTATCAAATTGACCATTTTACTTTTTATATTTGTTTCTTTTTTTTTGAGTCATGTTAAGCGAATGTTCGTTTGTTCTTTTAGACAACACAACACAACATGTTATTGGTATTGTAATGGTGTGTCATAAAGAATATCATTATATTTATGTATTATTTATGTTTTATACAGGGTGTTCAGTTGTTGAAAGTAACAAAGGAAGGAGATGATTTTCATAAGATGGGTATCTTGATCTGCTGACTATGATTTTCTAATTTCCAATTAGTTTAGAGTACAACAATTTCTTATTGAATTAAATATCTCTAAAATAATCAGAGATATGAAAAAAATAACATAAATAAAAGCTTAAAAGTAAAAATGAAATAAAATTTGTAGATTAAAACTGTTGACAGTTATTATAAAAAAAAAACATAAAAGTATCACAATTTTTCATTTTATAAAATTGAAAGGCAAGAAAATTTTATTTTATTTTTATTTTCATAAATATCTTAAATAGACTTACTATCTTATACATGGACGGTTATATGATTTTTTGAACAACCGAAAAACTTTGAACACTGTTATCTTAAAAATTCCCTCTCCGTGGCTTTTTTAACTTATTTTAAAACTTTCAAAATAGAAATTTTTCCTATTTTTAACTGAGTTTGACTTCTATATCATCTCTTTTGTTTTTGAATTTCGGCAGTCGAATACTCTGTAGATATTTAACAAAAAGTAATAATAATAAGATAAATATTTAGATACTAGTCTGTACGTAGGAAATGCAGTAAAAAGAAGAAAAATTATTGTAACAAAGTGATTCAAAATGTCCTTTAGGTATAGGTATAGATAAGATAAATATTTAGATACTAGTCTGTACGTAGGAAATGCAGTAAAAAGAAGAAAAATTATTGTAACAAAGTGATTCAAAATGTCCTTTAGGTATGTTAATTTTTTGCAATATCAATGACAATTACAACAATAGGCAAAAAATAAAAATTAAACAACAGAATGGTTAAAAATGTGCCGAAAATGTAGAATATACAAAAACAGGGATACAAATTTCTTATTATTTTTACGTTTTCAATTGGTAACAAGTAATTTAAGGAATTTTAAGCCTTGAATGCTTATTATAGATAATATTTTGTTGACAAGAAAATTTAAAAAAAACTCTATTTAGCGGTATATTATCAACTTGGATAAAATTAGTAATCTCTTCTTTTTCTGATCTTAACTGATACGACTTTGTCCTACAGGCCCTCTATATATTGTTCATTAAATTCCGCTGTATCACGTTTAATTTGACAAATAAAAAGCATGGAAGATAATTCGCCTCACTATTGATATAATTTCCTGAAAACATGACCTACAAAAGACAGGAGACTAATTTTTAATATATTTTTTAAAGCGAATTCTAATTAAGATTTTTTGTATTCTTTAAGTATTTTTTTCATAGATATATGAATAGAAAAAAGAAAAGAATAATGTGGGTAATAAAAAGCTTAAGAACGGAAAGATTAAATTGTATTTGAATATTCATATGCCTCACTTTAATTCGAAAAATCGATGAAAACTTTTGCTACTGTTATTCTGTTGACGGCGTATATTATTTAAATTTTTAACTACTTTATATGAGTTAAAGTGCTTTTATTTTGTTATTTATATTTTTTAATTTTTGTTTTACGTGGTTTTATAGTGTTACCGCCGATTTCTTTAAAAAAAAAAATCTAGAAGAAAACAATCTTAAAAAAAAAAATCTTAAAAAAAAAATTTGTAAAAAATTAAAATTTAAATCAAATTTCTTTTTTTTTTGTGTTTTTTTTTTTTTTGTAGTTGCTAAACTAATTATCTTCACAATTTGTACTACAAAATAGTAAATAAAAAAAAAAATATATTTGTTCCATTAATATTGAATTTTGTAAACTGGTGTTTAGAAATATTCTGGAAAAACCATACAGCCCTGATTTTGTAATCAACCCAAAAATCTCTTCAAAATATTATTATCTCATCTATATATCATTAAAATAAAAGCATTTTCGATATTGGGTTCTATTGTCCTTAAATCCTTTCTAAACAATTTATTGAAACCCTGATTTTCTAACCAACTCTATATATATATATACATAGATAAATATTCTGTAAAAAATATTTTTTGCGCAAGTTTTTGTTCGAAACAAAAAAAATTTTTACAAAAAAAAATTTAAGATTTTGTCCCATTCAAGATTTATATTTTCAAGTTAACGTACCGTTACCATATCTTGTATAATATATAAATGTATGTGTATACGTACACTTTTATTTATTTTAATATTCAAATTATATAAAATATAGCAAATTTAGTTAAAAAAAAAAAAAAAATTTGATGTAATTTTCTTTTTCTTTTTGTTTTTTTTTTTTCGTTGCCGTTGTTGTAAGTGTAGTATTGTTTTTGTTTTTGTATATATGTATAAGAAATAATAATTCTGTTAAAGTTATAAATCATTTTTAAGAATAACTTTTGTTATACGCGTTGGTTTTCATTGTCTATGATTTTTGTTGTTATTGTTATTGTTGAATGTCGTTTACATAACTATACTATGATTTACAAAATTTAATATTATTTGGTTTTCTTCAGTTTGGTTTTTGTTTTTTTTTTTTTTTTAGCTTTTTTGACAACTAAGAAACTTTTTTCTCAAATTTTTTTTTTTTGGTTTCTACTTAAACATTTTAAAATTTGCATACATTTTATTTTTAGAGGAAAAAGCTGAGAAGAAGACTAGGATCAGTTTTAAAGAAATTAATTTTTTAATATCGTGTATGTTAGAAAAAAGAAACAGAAAAACCAAAAATTACAAAAAAAAAAAAAGAAAAAATAATAAATAGATAAATAAATAAACATTTTCCACAAATTAATTCTGATGGTATCTAAATTTTGTTCTTACGATTTTGAAAATAACGTAATTAGCATTTAAACTTTAATATTTTGTTTTTATTCTTAAGAATATTTAGAACTTTAATTTTTGGTAAATTCATTTTAATAATCGTTTTTGTTTTTTTTATTTATTTCATTTTATATTGTGATATCAAAATTATTTATTATTCCATATAGATTATGGTTTTCATATATATTATAGAATTATGGTTTTCATCTGAGATTAAATAAAATGAAAAAAAAAAAAAAAACTGTTTTTATTAATTTGTTTTGTCTTTGCATATTTACAGTTTTTTTTTTTTTGTTTTTTTTTGACTAATTTAAAATAATTTAAAATAATTTAATAGTTGAATTAATATTATTATTTATTATATAGAATAATTATAGTTAGAGCTAATATAATTTTTCCTTTTAATTTCTGTATAGAATTTGAGAGGTGTGTAAAATATGAATGAACTGTAAATAAAAACAAGTAAAAGTAACAGTAAGTCGATGCAACCGACTTATTTATACCCTACACCTAAAAAATTCAAATTAAATTAAAAATCCATAAGTTATTTTAGTTAGGTATTTAATACAAGCTAAAAAAAATAAATGCTGTTACAACCTTTGTACAAAATTTCAGGTTTCTATCTTTATTAAATTCGAAAATATGATTGTTAGGTCTTGGGAAGTGTGTGAAGGCGCGCGTACCACCACCCCAATTCATCTCAAATTTTAGAGACATCAACAGGGTAGAACATTCTTATATCAAATTTCAAGTTTATATATTTATTAATTTCGAAGATATGCTTGTTTGGTCTTAGGAGTTGTGAGGCAGATACCCGAACAACCATTCTAATTCATCTTAAATTTTGGACAAATCAGGGATTCAGGAAACAACACCCTTGTACCAAATTTGAAGTTTCTGTCTTTATTAATTTCGAAGATATGCTTGTTCAGTTTTGGGAGTTGTATGGGAGGTACCCGAACGACCACTCCAATTCATCTCAAATTTTAGGCAAATCAGGGATTTAGGAAACAGCATCCTTGTATCAAATTTGAAGTTCCTATCTTTATTAATTTCGACGATATGCATGTTCGGTTTTGGGAGTTGTATGGGAGGTACCCGAACAGCTCCACCAATTCATCTCAAATTTTGGGCAAATCAGGGATTTAGGAAACAAGACCCTAGTACCAAATTTGAAGTTTCTGTCTTTATTAATTTCGAAGATATGCTTGTTCGGTTTTGGGAGTTGTATGGGAGGTACCCGAACGACCACTCCAATTCCTCTCAAATTTTAGACAAATCAGGGATTTAGGAAACAGCACCCTCCTATCAAATTTAAAGTTCCTATCTTTATTAATTTCGAAGATATGCATGTTCGGTTTTGGGAGTTGTATGGGAGGTACCCGAACAACCACTCCACTTCATCTCAAATTTTGGGGATATCAGGGATTCAGAAAAACACACCCTCGTACAAAATTTTAAGTTTCTATCTTTATTAATTTCGAAAATATGCGTATTAGGTTTTGGAAGTTGTATGGGAGGTACTCGAACGCATAGTGCTATTTCGCCCATTTACAATCCCCGCTTTACCTTAGTCATTGTTAACATACAGTATAAATTTCATCAAGATAGCATCATTATTTTTTGAGTTATCGTGCGTACGGACGGACATCGCTAAATCGACTCCGGCGGTGATCCTGATTCAGAATATATATACATGTCTATACCTAACTCGCTTCCTTTTGGTGGTTACAAACACCATACCAAAGTTAATATACCCTATACTTAATGTGTACGGTATAACAAGACAGAATGTAACCATACCAAAGTTAATATACCCTATACTTAATGTGTACGGTATAACAAGACAGAATGTAAACCAAAAGCTTTTAAAAGTATACATTTCCAACAAACATTAAAAAATACTTAAATTTGTAGCGTAATGAAAAATATGAAAAACCAAGAGCCACTTTCTTCAATTTTAAAAAAACTCTGGATAATTAAGAAAAGTTGTTAACACATATAAAAACATAATGTTGAAGTTTTAATATTTACTTTTTTATTTTGAAAAAATGTGTACAGGTGCCTAAGTTACAGTACAGGTGTCTAAAAATAGTAAATTTTAAATGTTTTACCCCTAATAGATGTTAAAAAGAGAGTTATAAAATATTTTTTTTTGCAACTTATGCTAATTTTAAAAGATCATGCTTCCCCCAATTCGAAAATTGTAACTAAAAGCGTTCGGAAGATTTGAAGGAAACAAAATTTTGCAAAATTTAACTTTCAGATAACTGTAAATTTGAATATTAAATTACAAAAAATTGTAAAATTTTGGTATTGATTTACAAAATTAAAAAAAAAATTGTTGGGCGTTTTAAGATTGAAATAAGAACCTAAGACATTATATAGATTTGAAAAAAAGAGTTTTTCACACTTTAAGGGGCTGTAGCTTTATAATGGGCTATATATAAAATGTTAGTCTACAATATTAATTTTTTTTTTAAAACCTCTTCATGATTAAAATTGCATTTTTCTATCTTAAACAGTGTAGAAATTTTGTAGACAGACAAACAAACGGACAGAAGGGCAGAGTAAAATTAATAAAGAATTTTTTTTTTTGGAAGAATTTGTAATAATAATACCTTGAAGATTAATAACAGCAGCCTTTTCAGTTATAATAACTTGAAGATATATGTAGAATTGCATAAATTAATTTTAATGTAATTTCAATTATTTTAAATTTTATAATGTGAGTTATATTGGATAAATTAAAAATAATTTTATTCTACATAATAAGTTTTAAATTATATTATAAAGTTGTTTAATACTTTCTAGTATTGTTATATTATATTATATGTTAATAAATGCTAATTTTATTAAATATTTCATTATAATTTGTTTTTATTGATATTTCTAGTTTTAAGTCCAGATTTAAATGGTTTAATCTTGCTGTGTATTATAATTGTTAAATATTTTTTGTTGGTTTCTCATTCGTTTCTTTGTTTTTATTGTTATAATCAGTGTGACAATCATCTCTTCACCATAATATTAATATATTAATCTAAAAAGATAAAAGAATAGGATTTTTTTTTTATCTGGATACTAATTTTGTTTGTATATAATAGAAAATTTTCCTCTGTTATTTTGTGAACTTTTTAATTAGTTTTGTACTATATTTGAAACTTTTTCTTCTTTTCAAATAAATATTCAACATTACAAATGATTATATTCTTTGTGGTTTATAAATGTCTGAAAATTTTTAGTAGGGAAGTAATGAATGCAGTTTAAATGAACTCTTTTATTTGGCTTTGTGTACAAAGGTACATATTATTAACATCAAATTTTAATTAAGGATCCCTTTTTTGGTTTAGTTAGATAAGATTTTAAAAATAATTATTTTTTAAAATTTTAACATTTTTAGATTTTAAAGTTATCCATTTTTATTTTAGATTTATGAAAAAATGTTCCTCTAATTTCCTGTAAATAATAGAAAGGATTTATTTAAAAAAAAAGTATTACTCATTAAATTTTATTTGGGGCTTGTCAATTTTTGGCAAAAATTGAATTGCAGAGAAAGAGTTCGTTATATTCGGAAGAGTGTTCCAAAAATGTATAAATATTTTGTTCTATTAAAAATAGTGATATTACTGCAGGGCAATAAACTGATATATTAGATCAATCAAATCTATTGGCTAGATTTTTAGTAAAATTCAGCAGATAGTTATGTTCTGTACCTTTATATTCATCCATTTTGGCATGAAATTGCTAATAATTTGACTTAATCACTTTAAACTTCGAAGAAGTGTTGCTTCTTGCTAAAGAAGTTATTGTAACTGTATATAATATAGTATTCTTACGTTGCATCAAACCGCCTTAACATAACCGTCAATGAGGTATGACTATTTTTAAGGCACTCAATTAATTTTTGAACGTATTGACATATGTGAAATTTAATAGCAGAAAACTTAATTGATTTATAGAAAAAATTAAGTATTCAAAAATTATAAAATATTATTTTTTTACAAAACAATAAATATTTTCAATATATTTAATTTAATTAATATAAATTTAATGAAAATCATTAGTATGTTATAGAGAAAATGCTTAAAAAAGAAAATTTAATAAATTCATTGATAGATTTTATCAATTAAATTCTTATAAATCAAAATATTTATTGAAATATTTTTTTTTTATTATGAAAATATGATAATGAACACTATGATGAAAGAATTAATTAGAAATTCAAGAAATAATTTTCATAAATTTTCAAAAATGAAATGAAATTATTTTTTTTTTATTTATATATATACGTACATATATATCTATAATAAAAATCGATTTATTAAAATAAATAAAAATAAATGTCCTGACCTACATTAACACA
Source organism: Poecilobothrus nobilitatus (assembly GCA_947095535.1). Lineage (NCBI taxonomy): Eukaryota > Metazoa > Arthropoda > Insecta > Diptera > Dolichopodidae > Poecilobothrus > Poecilobothrus nobilitatus. The sequence goes on along the minus strand of OX352774.1, from coordinate 39,044,002 downwards.
TAATTTTTTGAATACGAATATACGAATAATATTAATTTAAAGAATACATAATGATATTAAATTCGGAAAATGGCAAGAAAAATTATATATTGTTACCAGCATTACAATTGTTTTCCTGTTTAATTAAAAATCTGTTTAAAGTATAGTAAATAATATTGTCCTGTTCTGTTTAAAGTATAATAAATAATATTGAAATAAATGGTCGATTCTTTTGTATGTGCGATTATATGCTTTAAAATTTTAAACATATTCCTAAGTATTATTCTCCTTCAAAGAAAATTTTTTAATTTTAGATGTACGATATAAAGTAATTATTTAATTAACTTGCTTTTCCATATAATCACTATAACCCTTTGAAAGTTAGAAGGTAGTAAGATTTCCATTAAGTGTTGTCTAGATTTTTTATAATTGCTTAATTCATTCAATTTATGAACTTTTAGTTTTTACAATTTCAAAATTTATTTATTTATATTCACATATAACATAATGCAATATTATTAAACCATCGACAACTAAGCCCATTAATTTGTAATTGTAATTGTAATGTTATTTATTTTCTTCATATTATACATTGTATATTTGGTGCATTATATTGTATTAACCATTTTGTCGCCGGGTCCCCGAGAACTTAAAGGGAAAGTTTAAAAAATCACCTAACAAAAAAAAAAAAAAATTGCATATTTATGGGCGAAATATTTATTTTTTAAAGTAATTGATTGATATATAAAATAATTGATTTTTCGTAGTAGATCTAGAAGATTAAACATTGTAAAACCTCTAAGCAATAATATTTTTAATAAATTACATTTCCTAAAAATGTTTGCAACGGTCGAATAACCATTTAGACATACCGACTGAATGAGACAATTAATTTATCGTTTAAGAAAAAAAAAAAACAATTTTTTTTTAATTTGAAAGGGAAAAATTTAAATCATTAAGATAAATTCAATTAAGTGTTCGAAAAAAACAAAAAATTAAAATGGACACAAAATATATTTACATAAAATAAAAATTTATATTCATTTTCATGTTCACATGTTTCCCATTTTTGTCTGATTGAGCATATCCTTATATATGTACATTGTGCAAAATTTATAAGGTTTCATAAAGAATGAATTAAAATGGGGGAAAAAAAAAAACATTTATGTAATAAAAATTAAGTATAAATTCTAGAAAACAAAAATCTTTACTGTCATCTATTATAATGAGCAACAAAAATAAATATTTTATACTTATATGTATGAAGAAAATTATATTAAGTCTACTTAAGCAAAATAGAGAAAAAAATAAACTAAGAAATAGAAAAAAAATAAGTGAACATTAAAAATTAGAGATAAATATATATATATTTATTTATATATACAATATTGTACATTATTATATACATATATTTTTTGTAATAAGCACTTTTAGGCACATAAAAATCTAAAGTCCTCCTAGAATAAAAAAATGACAAGACCGTTGAAAATAATGTATAATATGTTTGCTACTAAAAAAAAAAAATAAAACATAATAAAATGTGTTCAATTTTTATGAGAAAACGAGACAACAATAAGTACAAGATCAAAATAAATAGATAGATATAGAAAATATATGTATGTAATATAAGGAAGAATAATTTTTCTTTTTACTTTTATATAGTAAATATGTAACACTTATTTGAAGAATAAAAATGCCTAATAAAGATCTACCACATTAAGGAAATAATTTTTCGGTCTACTCAGATACGATTTAATATTATTAACGTACATTTTTTTTTTTTACGATAAAAATTACTACAAATACAACAATAACAATGATAAAATAAAACAAGACAAAAAAAAAAAACGAGAATAATTGTAATAAATATAAAATCTTTTTACCGTTATCAGAATAACAGTAATTTGAACTGTTATTTATTTTATTTTTTTTATTTATCAAATATTAAAATAAATAAATTTAAAAAAATTATTTTGCTCTTTAAACTTTTATACATTATTAACAAATAAATATAATAAAAATAAAATTTTTGTTCATCTTAAAATAATATGTAATGTTAACATAATAATCGTTATTATTTATTTACAGTTACATTTTTTTTCTCCATTTAATGATTTTTGGAAACTGGCTGGTTAAATTTGACTTTAATTAGGTGGAGTCATAGTAAAGTAAATAATCTTTTTTTCATGCAAGGTTAGGTGGTGGAAATCTATTGTACAAGATTCGGTTTGATTTTGGAAAATAGGAATAAAGGATTAGGAATAAAGGAAATTGGAAAATATAAGAAGTTACTATGGATGTTTGAAAGATTGTTTAACTTAAATAAAAATAAAAATGATCAGGTTCATCTTGCAAATAAAAAAATTTGGGATAAACTGAAATAAAACGAATTTCTATAGAAGATTTATTAAGACAGTTTTAAGAATTTTATAAGTTAGTTGACTTATAGATTTTTAAGTTAACTTTATATAACTTTATTTGACTATATAGAAAAAAAATTCTTTACAGCCAAGTTTAAAAAAAAAAAATCAATATCAAGCAGGGTTTTAAAAATAATATTTGTTGCAAATTTATTTCTAATCGTATCTAATCTAATCTAAATGTCCAGTAGAACTTATATCTCGATTTATTTCAATTAAAAAAAAAAAAAAAAAAAAAAAAATAAATAAAATGATAACGACTAAAATATTTTTAAATTAATAAATGAATTCCTAAACTGTGCGGACTTTTAAAATATCTTAGCTAAAAAAAAAAAAAAAAACAAAAGAAGAATATAATATAAAATAAATGTATCCATTTTTTTTTTTTTGTTTTTTTTACAAATTAATTTTAAAAATATAATAAGAAGATTGAAACCGGAAAAAAAAAAATAATAAAATAAAAATCTCAAGATAGACAGTATAGAATATAATTGATCAGATTTGAAGATTTTGTATTTTTGTTAATTTTCACATTAAGTACGTGTAAAACAATGTATGGGAATGCTTGAATGTTATATCAAATGTATATATATATTATATATACTATAAGTGTTTATTATAAATAGAATATAAATGTATATAATTATATATGACTGTATAATAAACATTAAATACAGAATAATTTTTTTCCTTCCCTTAAATTTTATCATCTTAAAATAATGTTCTTTTATATTGTTACAATCATACATATGCATGAATATAATATGTATATATATATATATATATATATATATAGTAAATATATGTTTTTTAAAACAAACAGGCGTGCATGCAAATAAATGACAAACTAAAGGAATAGATTGTTGACGAGGGACTTAAGATTTGTGAACAAATGATTGTGTATTTGAATAAAATAAAATAATTTTTTTTTTAATGAACTGAACGTCAAATGAATTTTCTTTGACCAAAAACCAATAATTTTTAAATTTTCCCTATAGGCTATATTAAATTGCATAAAATTAGAATTTATGATAAATGAATGCCTCTAAGGAATTCAATTTATATCTATATAAAGAAATTGTCATTGTTAATACATGATCAGTTGTTAAACTTTTAGAAATATTTTGTAAAATTAGGTATTCGATTGCATTTACATTTTATTTTATTACTTTATAAATAAAAGTTAAGTACTAAAAAGTTCAAATAATCAAAAGGATGCAATAAAGGATACAATATAGAAAATTAAGTGAAAGTATTTTTCTTTTTATAAAATTTGATAGTTAAAAACTTAAAAGTAGACAAAGAAGATACAATACCTTCCAGATTAGTTCTATTTTAAAAAAATATTATAAGGATGAAAATAATAATCTATTTGAAAATTTTTATAATTAAGTTTTTGTTTATTATGGAAGAGGTATATTCATATTATGGAAGAGGTATATCATCATATACGAAGATTATGAAGATTATTCTTTTTTCCTGAGGCAATTAAGATTTTATTAGAATGTTTCATAATGCATTGAGTTTGTTTTTCAGTTTAAAATTTTTAAAATTATTTTTTAACATTATATGGTATTTTTAAATCTTTAAAACTTACCATAATAACATTAATTTTTAAAGCATTTTGTGCCACACAAACAAAAAAACACTTTAAATGCTTAAATAGGTTTTAAATCTTTAAATTATTTTTCTTTATAAGTACTTTAAGTACATTTTTGTTTAATGCTTTTAGCTAAATACACATATATAAAAATAGACAGTTTAAACAAAAGCTATAGCATTATAAGTAGGAATGATATGTAGAAATTGAATAATTGAATACTTATATAAAACTTAAATATTTTGTACTTTTTTTTTAATAAAAATTTTTTTACGGTAAGCGGTAAGAGAGCAATTTCTCTATCAACGTGTGGAATTTTAACTTACTAAACACCACCTCACTTTTTGAGCAAACAATAGATTAAAGCACTCTTAGTGCTATTGTATTGCTTAGGCAAGGCAAGATTCTATTATAGAGTAAAAATAGAGGTTTCAGGATTGCAGGCATATGGTGAACGAAAGTATTGTCGTTCTTTTTAAACCTATGTAAATTGAAAATTTATTCATCTCCAATTTTAGGGAACAGATGAGGAGGAAAATGTTTCCATATTCAAGAAATTCGAGACCCAAAAAACAAAATTGTCATATGCTGAATACTGAATTTTGCTATCAAGGAATTTGAACTACGTAAGGATGGGCAGCGGATGCTCTCCTCGTTTATCTTTTGGAAAACTTTGAGTGGCGAGGCAGCAGACTTTTTAATTTGTTAGAACAGGTCGCAATTCTATCAGATGTTTATAAAATATGAAAGAGACCCTACTGAGCGTCGTAGGCTTCGTGGAGGTGACATTGGGATGACATTGACTTCAAAGAAAATATATTAAAATAGAAAATTAAAAAAAAAAAAAATGTGATAATGATAAAAGTGTAGCAATTTAATTAAAGCCACATCTTTATAAATTAACTGGAAAGAAAATAAATTAACTGTAAAACTTTGAGAAAACTGTGAAAAGTACAAAAATTATGAAGTAGAGGCAGACTAATGAAGTCATTTAATTTAGAAAAGCAGAAAATAATTAAATCATTGACGTATTAAAACTAATATTTGAAATCTTAACTTTATTTGTTATATAAAGATCATAATATATGATATGATATATATTTTCTAGGATTAAATTATGTAAAAGTAAATATTATATGTTTTTTATTTAGTTACATAGAAGTTCCATATATTATAGATGATTTCTTAAAATTATCCTAGTGTCCCTTGTGTTATTTAAATTTAATTTTTGTTTTTTTTTTTTTTTTTTTTTTATCAGTAAATTCCATTATAATAATCAACTTGTATATAATTTGAACGTATAACCATTTTAAGTAAGTAAAAGTATCATAATCATATTTGCTTCATATAAGTATTAATGTGCCAGATTTTTATTCTTATATCATACTTAACTTTACTAATGTACATATATATATGTCCCACTATATACATTGCTATACATATGTAATATATGTATAATATATGCATATAAAAACTGAATAATTATTTTCACTTGAATAATAATAATAATTTTTGCGTGTTAAATTTTGATTTAACTTAGCAACACAACAGCAGCAGCAGCAGTCAATATTTATAGAAGGTAATTTGTATCTTATTTTCCTATATATAAAAATCTTTTCTAAAATAGAAGTAATAATATTATCTTGGTATATATATACTAAATTAAATTTTTGTTTTATATTTTTCAATATCATATAAAATTTATTATCTTAGTTTGTTTTTTTTTTTATTTAGAAAGAGGAAACGACTGTTTCTAATTTAAATATAAATTATAATTGATGACTTTATTTTTGTCCTTTTCTATTCATGAAAATTTCTAATCTATCATTTCCGTATGAATGATAATGGAACCTATTATGGAAAAGATTACAAGCTAACTCTATTTTTTTGTTATTTTTGTTTGTTTTTGTTTTTTTTTTTGTTTTTTGAAAAGAAGTTCTGTAAGATTTTAATGTTTTCTACTATTAATAAATTGTCACAATAGAATTTTTGTTTTTTCTTTTTTTTTTTCGTTTTTCATGAAAGAAAGAAACAGTAATAATCCTTTAATCCTATAACACAATTTAGGATTATATATTAATTTTATTTCTGACAACTAAGTAAAATTGTCATCAACATTATATCCTATATTTCATCCTATATACCACTAAAAGATTGTGAATAAAAACAGAATCTATAAAATTTTAAATGTTTAACTCGTTATGCAAATGATTTAATATGTGAAAATTTTAAAAGTGACCTTAAATGATCTGAAAAAAAAAAAAAATTTTTTTTTTGTGATGAAAATTTTGTGTGTTTCATAATATGTTAGGTGAATCGATTATAAAAAAAAATAGAAGAAAAACACAGTTGTGAAAATATTTTCTTTTAATATTTTGTTCTTTTTTTTTTTGGTTTTTCCAGTTTTTACTGAAAATTTAATATTACAATAAAAAAAAAAAAAAAGTTCAAAAATTATAAGTTGGTGTTAAATTTAAATATTGGTGACATATTTTTTATGGAAAAATAAAAAATTTACCCTTACTATAAAGAAATATTGAAAAAAAAAAAAAAAAAAAAAATGAAAAAGAGCAACTAGTATAAAAAAGAAAATATGGGAAAAATAAAATAAAATTATGATATTATGTAATATGTATATACATCCATACATACATATGTATATAAAATAGAATGATGAAAGAAGAAGAAGAAAGATAAAATATTAAATATTTCAGTAAAATAAATTATTTTGGGTGAATTAAATTTTATGGAGTTTATTATTGGCGTACGTTTTAATAAACTTTTACACATAATATACGTTTGTACATAAATTTTTCAAATATATTTTTCAGGATACTTTTTAAATTTTACTACTTTAGCTAATAATTGTAGGGATTGTTTTTTTTTTTTGATAATGGTAACTCTTATTGTTGTATTCCAGTTTTTATTTCAATTGACTCTTTTTTTTTTGTTCTCACATCATGACCTTTAAATTGACAACTTGCTCAAATGAACATTAGATTTATGTTTTTCGATTTTTTTAAAGGCAAATTTTTAAACAAGTTTTAATTGCCTTCCAAAGGATAAAATAGTATTGGATTGCTATCAAGAAATAATTTCAAATTAAGAAGAATAGAATTGGAATAAGGTATAATCGATAGCATAGATTATGAAATCTAATGGCATTTTGTCCAAATAATATTTTTCTCTATAGCCGTTAAACAACATTGACTCCATTATTTTTTTTTTTATATTGTAGACGGAGACTAAAATATTTTATGAAAACTATAATAATTTTGTGTAAATTTTGTAAATTATATAAAAAAATTATTTTTTTTTAATTTTTAATTTACATAATATAAAAAGGTCAAAATTTTAAATTTTAATTTTTTAAATGACTTTTAATTTACTCTTAATTTTATTTTGATTAATATGTTATTCCTGTATTTGTTCCTAAAAAAGTTTTATATTAACATAATAAATAAATTAAGGATTGAAAGGAGTAAATAATATAATAACAAATTAACATTATGCTATACAAAAAAAAAAAAATTGTATAATAATAAATAATAAGGATATACTAGAAGATGGGATACACTATAAAATTATAATATTTTAGTATAAAATACGACTACTTGACGCCACCATCTAAAAATAAATTCTTTTTTTTTTTATATACAAAAAATTTCATTTATAAAATAATTTTGTATCATTTAAGTTTTAAAACGTTTTATTAAATTATTTTTTTAACACTTTAAAGTTTTTTTTTTGTATTTTATTTTTTAATAAACAATTTAATTTAATTTTAAAGGTTTATGTTTTGATATTATCATAAAAAACACCCTTTAATTAACAGGATTTTGTTATTAACCCTGATAACAAAATCATAACATTAATTTTGTTAATGATTCTTGGATCATTTGGACCAGAAGATAAATTATTTTTGAAAAACTGAAAAATTCCTATTAATCATAAAACATGTCATAATTTGCTTTTTGGAACTAAACTAAGATGTTCATTTGATGGTATTATGTACTTAGTAGAATTAAATATTTAAAAGATAGAAAATTCTGCAAATGAAGTTTAAAGTAAGTGGCTGAGAAATTGTTACCTAAAAGTTCAAATGAAATTTGATATCATTATAAGGTTTAGTATCAGAAAAACTGTATGCATGCATTATCATTTGTAACAAACTCCAAAATTCTTCATAATTCCAATTTTTACACACATATTTCATCAACAAATCATTTAAAAATATGGTCCCTCTAAACCCCTCGTAATCGCTGTCAAAACCCTGCTAAATGTATTATTGAAACCCTTATTTTGTAACCAACTCTAAAATCTCTCCTAATTATATGTTTTACATACAGTCAAAAGAAATACAGTCAAATGAAATACAGTCAAATGATAATACAAGCAACTTGCAAAAAATGTAGTTAAATGACACCCAAGACATATGATACGCTTCCTAAATAAGCGTATGGTGGTTAGTTTTTTCTTTCCTTTTATTAAATTCCTTTATTTTCCACTTTTTCTCTACACTTTTTTAAAATCATAGCATTCTAACTTCTTTGAAGCGTTTAAAAATAGAGTGTCATTTTCTTAAATCGCTTTCTAATTGCTTTCTTAAAAAATTAAGACAGTAAAAATAATGCGTTCTTAAACTTTTTAAAAGCTTAAAATTGAAACAATATAAAAAATTTATTTTATTGCTAATATTTATTGAAAAATTGTGAAAAGATAATTATGGACGAAGTAGCATTTGTTGAATCACAAATTATTCTCTGCCTTATATGGAGGAGACTGTTATGGTTGAAGAAAGATTATTATAATATATAATATATTATTATTATAATATCTGGTTCCAATAAAGCGATGAATATCAATAGTCATCTTGGCTCGTTTTACATTCAGCCATCTTAAAAACTTAAATTTGATTTTACAATTTAATTTTAACCGAATTTTAAATTTTAATTTTTTTATATTTTTATTAATAGATAAAATATTATTTACATTTATTTTGAATAATATTTTTTATTTCTTAAAATTTTGATTATCTCTTCTGACCAAAAAAAAAAAAATTTAACTTTTAAAAAGAAATTGTTTAGATCTTCAGAAAAGTTTTCGAGTTTTATGGTATTTAATAACAAGCTAAAAATGTCAGACAACATGTGTAGAAGAAAAGCCAAAACAGGGGATAAAAAGCGAGGGAAAAATAGAAAAATTTCTATTTTTCAGTTTTAACAAAAGTGAATAAAAATTCAGTTTCAATAAAAGTGAATTCAGTTTCAGCAAAAGTGATCAAAGGAGGCGGCTTCAGTATGAAAAAATGGTATAAAGATGACGTCTAACGGTGACGTAACGGAAATATGAGAATCGACAAAAAAATTCTTTTTTGATTATACTATATAAGATAGTTAACAGATGATAGGCTACAGATGTACAGTTATGTCAGTTTAAGTCCGTTATTATACCGTGGATCAGTATCAGTATTTCTTCTAAATAAATCATTTGGAACTTCTTACAAAGCATTGTTAATTATCACCTCCGACAGATCGAAAAGGGTATTTAAGATGAATTCCCCAGTTTTGATTATAACAAATGTTATTTAAAAGCTAAATATCGGTATTAGTCGATTACAAACTAATTTCAATAGGATTTAGGAGATTACGAGTCTAATTCTATATTAAGATTCAAGATAAAGTGAAATTAAATGAGTGAAAATATAATTTTTCTAAAGAACTGTTGAGGGTTAAAGAAACTTTAATAGAACATATTTTTTTTTATTAAATATTGTTTAATTATTTTGTAATTTAAAACTTAAAAATATAAATTTCTCAAAACTTATTTAAATTAAAACTTTTTGTTTTGTTATAGTATTAAAAAGTTTTGAAATTTAAGAGGGTTTTATTGAATTTTTCCCCAAAATATATTTTAAAATAAATTCAATTACAAAATAATATATTAATCATATACCTTTTTCCTTATTTATTTGTCGATTTATATTCCCCAATATTCCTCCATTCTAACTTTCTTTTCATTTTATATAAAATATAATATATTTACTATCATAATATCCTAATTAACACATAAAATTCAAAAACCAACAAATATATTTTCAAAATGATAGGAAATGAAAATATTGTAAGCCATAAAACAATTTCTAGATAATTATTTCTTCTTTTCTTCATGGTGTACGTTTATTTGTTTCCATATTACTTATAAAAACAAAAACGAAAAAAAAAAACCAGAGAGAAAATCTATTTTGAAATGGTTATATTGTATTTAAAGGACATAAATTTAAGGATAATATTTATAAAATAAGAAAAAAAAAAAAGAAAGTAAAAGAAAAAAATAAACAATATTAACATCATCAGGTAATAGTTATTATTATATTCTATCACATATATATATATATATATATATAAATATATATATATATATAATATATATGTACTTTGACAGCTTAATAAAAATGAATGAATAGGAAAAAATTATTATTTTTGTTGTTGTTGTTATTCTTATTTTGTATTTTCTAAGTAATTTACTTCAAAAATTTCCTGTTTTACTGGTTGGTTGTTTGAAAATTTATTTTTTTTTTCCTATTTACCAAAAAACCTTCCTAAATTTTAATCAGATTTCTTGATTTTTACATAAATTTTTATTAAGGAAGGTTTTTCAAAATTATTCTTTACTCTCTCTATCTATTTTTATAACCCTTAATAGGATATTACATTATATTGTTACTTATAGCTTTACTTTTTAAGAATGTATTAGGTGATTTTATATTTTTTTTTGGAAATCTTCTTTTAAAAATGATTATATATTTATTATAAAGGTATAAGGTATAAGTTTTTTTTTTTATATTTTTGTAAAATAGATTATATTTAAAATTTTGTAGTATTAAAACACCAACTTAAACATTTTGGTAGCAATCAATCGTTAGTAAAAATTATGTCACAATCATGTAATTAGAGCGAGGCATTGTCAAATCGTTAAAAATTTTACTTATTCTCAAATTCATATACTTAATATTTATTTGGTTTATATTTATGATGAAAATTTATATAATATATAATAATAAAATAATATTGGTTGATATAAAATATGATGAAAAGGATGTAATAAATAAATGAATTGAAAAAGAATAAAACGTATATATATAGCAGGTCTGAAACTATATATTTTTTCTGAGATCTAGATTAGTTGGTTGGTTTATATGGCTATTCTGTAGCAATCTATGCACAATTAACATAGATGAGATGCCGTTTTGGTGCTATTTCCTGGTATTTTTAGTTGTTAATTATGTTCTATAACCAATTCGTAAAGGTCAGAAATAAATCAAATTCTTCTTTTGGATAATTGATTTATGTTTGAGAAGATAGTGCATCCGCTAGTTACGGCTCAATCTTTGCAGAAAAAGTTATCTTCCTGAAAGTTTGCTCCATTTCTTCCAAGAAATATCTATTTTGGCTATAAGTTAGGACTTCCTTTGTTTCTTTTTTCTTAAATGTGGACCACAACTTTCTTAATATTTTGCTGTTGCTTAAACTACCCCACTTTCACTTTGCATTAAATATAGAAAGTGTGTTGTTAATGTTTATTTCAGAGTTCTTCTTGACCCCCTTTCTTGCTAACTCATCTGCGCTTGTTGTTACCTTTAATGTTACTGTGTCCTGGTACCCATAATAAAGTAGTTTTAGATTGTGGAGGAGCTCTTCCAACACTATTTCACAGTTTTGCATCAAGTTGTATTCGAACCGATAATTTTGATGTATGAACACAGATGGAAAACTTGCCAGACAGTTTGCGTTTTGGGAAACTATTCTATACGTTTCTCTGTCAGTTAGTATTTCAGACAATTCTACTTTTTCATATGCTATTCTACACTTTAAACGAACTTTTACAAAAATACTGAAATTTATTAAATTTCCTTTTTAGGTGCAACCTTTCCTTTTTAGGTGTAATGGCGGTACAAGTATTAATAATACTAATTTTATTATGTTTTTTATATAATAATTTAATCTCATCGATGTTTGAATCCGAGATCCTTCCAGCCTCCTTATACTGAAACACCAGCGACTTATGCACTTACGTCCATTGGTTAGATAAAAAAACGGAAGATTTAAAACAATTTAATGTAAAAAGTGTAAATGATGTAAATGTGATATAAATTTAGTTTAAACTCTGAGATTGAGGTTTTCAAAAATATGCCACCCGTTATACTATTTTGATGTCAAAAGGGTAAAGTTCATAGTTTACATTTGTTGAAAATAAATTCGATATTATTATGTAGTAATTCAAGAATATTTTTGCACTATTATAGATTTACATTGGCTTTACAATTTTCATTAAATAAAATATAATATGATTTACTTTATTTTCTGTATGACATTTGTACATTTTTAAGAAAATGTAAAATTACAAAACTTTCAGAAATATTTCGAAAAAGGATTAAAAATATTTTTGCAAATACAATATTACAAAAAAAAAAATTTTTTTAGTGAAATTTTGGGTAAAATTAAATTGTCATGAAACTTTTCCAAAATTTTTGGAAATTTATTTTGTATTTTTATTGAAAATTATATTTACAATATTAAATCTCTGCTAAATAAGAAAATATCAACAGAATGAATTTTCATTTGATGTTAAATTTTTAGTACCTATATTTTAAGATAAAAAAATATTTGACAGATTTTGGATAGAAATTGGACAAAGAAGAAATAAAATATTATTTTGTAAATATCATAATTAATTTGATTTAAAATATAATTTATGATTTATTTAGATTTTAGAATAACTGAATGATTTTTATTTTTTGCAAAAAAAAAAATGTTTTTTTAGAAGTGATAGGAAATAAGTTTCCAAAATAAGTCCTTTTTAATAAATTAAGAAGATTTATTTGACTTTCTAAATGAAAAATTTTTCCTCGATTCTATATGAAAAATCAATTACATTATATGGTATCTAAATGAAAAATCCGACTATAGTATACTATATTAAATATTTACTAATAAATTTCTAGTATTTATTTTTTATAGGGTTAATCACATTAATTTAGTTTATTATTTCTGGTTACTTTCAATCAATAACATTTATTTTAAAGAATATAAAGAGGGAGTAGAGAATTTTAGTGTATTATTAAAAGAAACTTTGTTTACGATTACATACTTAAATCTTTAATTACGTCCCTAGAACATCCGAATCTTCAATATGCCAGTTTTGTTTCGTCTCCAATATATAACTTACAAATTCGGTATCTTCGGTATCTTTGGTTGTTTTTAATTGAATTGCACTTCGGTATCTTTAATTGTCCAATCTGTATAATTTACCCACTTATCTCAATAGACTTAAATTCATTAATTTAAGTTCTATTAATTCTAGAAGGGTAGGTAGCAGCAAATAATGCGTTTATTACTCAAATTATAAGAGGGAAAATCGATTTATCCTTTATAAAAAATAAAACTACTTTTCATTCAAATAAGAAGAATTGAATCAGGCCTAAAAGTAAATTTTTTATGAGCCATTTCATAGAACTACCTATGGGAAAATTAACTAATTAGTAGAATATTCAGGTTATCTAATCGCTACGAAAACTTTATTGACTTAGATAATATACAATAAAAAACTTCGAGGGCTTCGGTAGCCTAGTGGGTAGGCGTGTGGCGTATTAACCGAAGGAGTTTGGGTTCGATCCTTGCACATGTCGTAAGTGTTTTTTCTTTACATAACCCCCTTACGACCAAATATAATGTAAATATATAGTATATAATATAAACAAAATAAATAATATTAGTATATAATTTAATAATAGTACCTATAATGGCCTTAGTAGCCGATGGTTCAATAATATTGCATTACATTTATGTATGTAATATTAATATAAATAAATAAATAAATAAAAAAATTCGTTATTTTAAAGTCTTCACTAATATTTTAACAAGTTTAATTTCTAGCTACTATAGAGATACGAATAGAATTTCATTTTTGCTTTTTGAGGTGGTGCTTAGTCGGGTGAAGTCTGATAGAGGACTCCTGCTCATTCCACTCCTCTATATTATCTTTCGATGATTCCCAACAACTCTCACAAAAAAGCACAAAAAAAAAAATTCATAATTAATAATTTTAATTTAATAGAATCATCGATATTAGTTTCTTGGATTTTACTGATATCTCAATCAATTAATTAATTAATTAATTTTTAAGTTAGCTGAATTTAAGTTAGAGAAATCTAAGCAAATATTGTTTAATGGCAATAAAAACGTTACATAAATGAATAAATTTAGCTTCAGTAAGTTATTTTCTAATATTTAGATATATAATTAATTAACATATTTAAAAGCGGTTTAATTCAATACAATGCTGTAATTGTTTAAACCTTGGTTCAATCTTATCATGTTGAACAAGATCTGTGCGTCACGTTACGTTGAAATACATGAAATCAAATGTTTTTTTTTACCCGATTCTTTTGATCTAATTTTAAAATTCTTGAAAATGGATTAAAATTCCGGATTACATACTTTAAATTTTATGGTTTATAAATTGCTTTTTCGGTTTAGGAAATAGTTTTTGTAGGAGTAGAAGTCGTAGGTATATTTTTTTTTCTTTTATTTATTGTAATCTTTTTAGAAAAATTAGAGTTTTTAATGCCGGTTGAAAATTGATGTTCTTCGTTTTATAAAATCTTTTCACAACGCTTTCTCACTAAGAAATTATCTTAGTATTAAATATTTTATAATGTGACTGTAACTAGGCTGAATAAATAAATAAAATAAAATAAATAAAATAAATTTAATAATCGCATTATAAATAAATATTCAATAAATTATATTGGATTCTTCTTCAATAGGACAACAGGAAATATTTAAAGCATTACACCTTCTGAGTGAATTGCAAAATATAAGATAATGAAATATAGTTTCCAATAATGTCTTATATAATGAGCATAGGATATTAACTCAGTCATTTATAATTCATATTTAACTGAGCTTCAATTTTTGGAATCATTTGAAGCCCGTTGATTACTCGGCTACAGCTATTGTACAAAACCAATTTTTTTTTTTATGATGGAAAATTTCGAAATTCACCCAGAAGAAATGTCACAGTGTTGTACTTTAACCAGTCAAAACTACCCCCTTTGGCCTGAATAATGTCTACTTTCCAAAAAAAAATTATATTTATCTTTTAAAAAGAATTAAATATATTTTCATCTCTAAATTAAGGTATAATATCTTGAATATCTTGAATAATTTAATTTAATTACTTTTAATGTATGTATATTATGTTTTCTCAAATTGTTTATCTTCAAAAATAAAAAAATAAAAAATTAAAATTCTAAATTGTTCTTTGAAAAAAGTATAAATGAATTTTTATCCTAAAGTTAATTATAGGTAAATGTCAACAAAAATTTTCTTTAGAAATAAAAATAATGCAATCTTAATTTCTACTTCAAGTTGAATGCAGTCAAATTATCTTTAGATTTTTTTTTTTTTTTTTCAAAATTGTTATTCAACTTTTCTTATTGTTTCTTTTTCTTGTATTTTTCTTCTTGTATTTGAAATGGTAAAAATATATTTTCGTCACAATTTAATTTTAGTATGCAACTATACGGGCATGTCATTATCAAAGATACTTGTTTTGAAAAATCAAATTAAGTTTCTGGCTATAAGCAATGAACTTAAATTATCCTTTGGAAATAAATCACATAAATAATTGAAAGTTTTTAAAATGAAAATTTTTTTAACTATTTAAAGTTAAATTTAAATTTCGTGATATACAATAGACCTAAAGATGAAAATTTTTTTAGATTTATATTAAGTTTATTCAAATATTCAATCATATTTTAAATATTTTTTTTTATGATTAACAACAAATTATTTTGTTGGATTATTCTTCAATAGTGTGATACTGCTTTTCATTCAAAAACTATTGAAATACACTTTTAAAGAAAATGGAAATACAAATAATATTTTATTTAACTATAAATTGTATTAAATTTATAATATGGTACACTAAAATGGTATGTATTGGCGAATATAGTGACAGAATTGAAATTTCTTTAATTTAATTTATTCAATTTTTAATGAAAAGTCCAGAAACAAAAATTCACTCAAATTATTTGAATTTGTAATTGAATCAGATTGAAAGGATAAATACATAGTAGTCGAAGTACTAGAATGAAATGAAAATCATTCAAGTTTTTGAATTTGAGTTAAAATCAATACAATGTATTATTGTAAAATAAATACAAATTATAATCAATTTCTAAAACATTGATTTATATTTCGAAATATTTTAATATCAGACAGCAGCTACCTAAAGGTTATATCCTTGTCATGTCAAACGAAAGAGTATAAGTTTAAGTCGTGCGCATGTAGCTTAACAAAGGAAGAAATTTTGGTCTTTATCTAAAAAAAAAAAACAAATAGATTCATCGTAAAAAAAAAATGTACAGATATACTTTCGGTGTAGTACGAAAGCCGGTTTATCATAATCCGGTTTTATCAAAATCCTGTTTTTTAAAATCATGTTTTTTAAAAGCATGGTTATACCCGTACGATAGGATTGGGTATAATAAAATTACTCCTCCGTTTGTAACACCTCGAAATAAGCGAGCTAGATATACCTTCAAAGGTATGGATCGGATCAGAAAAAAATTCTAAGACTTTTGAGCCATGTCCGTCCGTCCGTCAGCACGCTAACTCAAAAACTAAGAAAGCTAGAATCTTGAAATTTACACAAAATATTCTGGGAGTAATTTGTAGGTTCCCTATTTTTTTTGGTTGTGTGTGGACCAAAACTTAGGGTAGCTCTCGAACACCTAACTTTTAGATCCCCACATTTTTTTGAAGTAGAGCTATGAAATTTTAACTGCTGATAGATCTCACAAAAATATTAATTTTATTTTTAATAACTTTTTTTTGTAGCCCCACCCGTTACGGAGCTACAGCTCCCCAAAGGTTCAAAAAAGCTCTATATTTAAATTGTTATAGCACAAGTTGTATAAGGTATATCTTCATTTTGAAAACGCCAAACGATTACTACTTTTATTAGCTTTAAAAGTATATATACAATAAATATATATTTGTGGCATAGGGTGTCTTAATTTATCGTTATGCGAAACTCAAATTTTGAAAAATCCTTTAACCCTTCTATCTTCTAAACGGTTTAATTTGGAAACTTGAAATTTTGACAGAAGTTAGATCTTTGAAAATAAGTATGAGTCATACAGAAATTTTTTTTGTATCACCCCCCGTTTAGGAGCTGTAAGGGGTCAAAAACTGAAAATTTCCTATTTTTAAACACCTGTTACTTGAACACCTGTTAAAATTTTTTTGAAGTAATACACAAAACTTAAAGCTTCAACATTATACTCTTATTTCTGTTAACAACTTTTTTTAATAATATAGGGTTACTTTATAATTGACGAAAGTGTTCTTCAACAAATTTTTTGCATTTGTTTTACTCGATAATTTGAAATTGTTGAGGATATAATGCGTAGTACAAAAAAATGTAAATAAATAAACAACATAACGGTTGCTTGAAGAATTTTTATTTATATGATATTGATATATATACATACTTATATAATATCATGTTTATTTACATATCGTATATGTCACTAGTGAATAAATGATAAGAGTATATATATATATTATATAGCGCCGTATTTACATACATATATGTATTTTATTGTACTTATAAGAAATTATTCTGTCAATGGAATATTTAAATATAATATAATATAATATTTAAAATTATATTTACTATTTTGTACTAAGTAAATTTAATATACATTTACCGCTTAGTATTAAATGGTACTATAGAATATTTGAAAAAGTTTTGGATTGATAATCGTTATGTGAAAGGTTAGAATCTGCTTTTGAAGAATGTACATATAAACATATAGTTTGAATATATGTCCAACCCTTAGTACTAGAAATTATAAAATTCACCCAAATTATTTTAAAATACTAAAATATTAAAAAAATAATATTGTAAGCAGAGTGACAGGCTGTGAACATACTAAAGGTTCGTACGGGTATCTAAGAGTTGACAAAGGCAACTGTATTCTTCCTCGTTTTTTTTTAAATCCTACTTTTTTTAAATTCTGAAAAAAGCGTATAACTCTGATTTCGACCCCAATTCTAAAATCTCACCTTATACAGAATCGCACATATAATAAATTCCGATAAATTTTCGGGAAAAAACGTAAAACCCTGCTTTTAAATTCAACTCTAAAATCCCACCTAATCCATTATCTCGGATATAAATATATATAAATATTCCTGAAAAAGCTTATAACTCTGATTTTAGATATAACTCTAAAAACCCTTTTAGATAAGAATCTTCCACATACATACATATGTAATATTCTGGAAAAAGCTTAAAACCCTGATTTTGAACCCAATTCTACAATTCACCATAATAATTTTTTTATACATAGATAACCGGCGGTTTTTAAAAAAACAGGAATTAAAAAAAAACAATAGGATTTTTAAAAACAATATTTCAAAAAACAGGATTTAAAAAAAAACAGGATTTTGATAAAGCAGGATTGTGATAAACCGGCTTTCGATACGATTCCATATACTTTATCATAAATTTGCATAAACACTAATAATGTATAAAATACAAATAGTGTATATGGTGTAAATAATAAAAATAAAATAGTTAGAAGTATTTTAGTAAGTAATATAATATTAAGAAGAAAACTGATGTTCAAAATGCAAACTCTCAGTTATCAAAAGTCATATTGCCGAAAATAAGCGGCTAAGTTCAAAACTTTATATCCTAAGTTTTTTGTGGAACTGACTTTTTTTATGGAAAAATTTACATTTCTTTTTCCCAAAATTAAATTTTCCACACAAGAGAAGTTGCCATCACTACTTTCTTCCTAAGTCCAATATGACACAATATTTAAGAGAAATAATAATATAATGTAACTTAAATAAAATATAAAAAATTATTTTCATTTGTTAGTTTTATAAAATATTTTTATGGACACAATATAGCACTTTATCCTAAAAATTTAAATTCACTTTTTAACTCAGTATAAAAACGTCAGGTTTTAACATCATTATTTTAAATTTTGTTTCAATTACCACTATACTCTCCATCAAAATAAAATTGTATTAAGTCCTCATTCAATACTTATTATACTTAATTTAAAATTTTATTTAAAAATTTTCATCTGTATATGCATATATATATATTGTATAGGTATATGTAAGGATGCTATAATAAAAAACTTTAAATAAATAGTTGAAAATATTAAATTGAAATGAGAAATGTAAAATAATATTTCTCTCCTACAATATACAATTAAAGCCGAAAATAGAAAAAATCTGTTTTTTTCTTTTTTTTTGATTGTCATGAG
Organism: Poecilobothrus nobilitatus; assembly: GCA_947095535.1. NCBI lineage: Eukaryota > Metazoa > Arthropoda > Insecta > Diptera > Dolichopodidae > Poecilobothrus > Poecilobothrus nobilitatus. Next base: position 39,024,645 of record OX352774.1, on the reverse strand, counting down.
TCATGTTTAAAAGAATAAAAAACTTAAATTTAAAAATTTACAAAAATGATTTTGAAAAATAACAAAAAAATATATATACAATGCAATCAACATAAAAATGCAACCATGAACTAAATTTTCTTCCATTTTTATTTTGAATTTTTTTTTTTTGTTTTTCTTTTTAAAAAAAAAAAAATGATTTTCTATTTCTGAATAGAAACAATTTTCATTTCTGTAAAACTAGAATATAAGTAACAGATCAGAATATTGCTAGAATTTTAAAGTAGAATGCAAGGAATTAAAGAATACAAAAAGAATCCCAAAAACTAACAAAAAAAAAAAAAAAACATTTTAATGTTAATACAAACAGAAAAAAAAAGAAGAAAAATGCAAGAAAAAATCTTTTTTTATACAATTTTAAAGCAAAACAACAAGGAGTAGGAGATTCCACATTCAAAAGAAACAGAATTCTTTAAGACATAAAAAATAATTGAAATTAAATGAATGGAATGCTATTGACGCGTTTTTAAATGTCACGATATCGTTTTAATAATAGGTATTCTATTTTACTAAATTAGTTGTGAATTTGTCATATATTAAGATACTGGCTCTGAATATAGCTCTGTTCAATGTCATCAAAAAAAGGATATCATTAAATAACAAGGATTTTTTTTTTGTCCTGACATAAATGTCAGAATAAGGATTAGAATTCGAGCTTTTATTACTTTTTCTTAATTTTTTTTTTAGCAAAATTTTTATTTCACGAAAAATTTGAAAATTTCTTTTTTTCATAAACTTGTTTACAATTTTCCTAATGGTCCAGTGTTATGATCTACAAATTGTAAAATGAAAATAACTAACTTGTAAAGTAAAAGTATATCTAGCGATTATTTTAATCGCGTTCATTGTATTTCATTGTATATATATACGTTTTCTTAACCAAAACTTTATGTACCTACTTATATAAAATGAATGGACCTACATACAATATATAAATACATACATACACACATACATACATACATATAATATATAAATAAATACAGATATAAAAAGAATATAATTTTTGTATATATTGTACATAAATTCACGTGATTTGCTAAATATTTTGTATGCATATTAAATTTAACAGCAACAACTGGAAAAAAAAAAACAAATATTTACAACAAAGAAATAAAAAGCAAAAAAATAAAAATTAAGCAGAACGTCATAATGCACAACTTCTTTTCTTTGGTATATTATACACAGGATTAAAAAATCCTTTTGTATTGATACACATATCCTTTTTTATATACTTTTTATTTTAACTTTTTCTGTTGCAGCATTAAAAATAAACATATTTAGAAACATTTTATATGCACCATATTCTATTGCCTGAGGTTGTTTTTTACCACTTGTTGTATTTTATTTTTCCATTTTTTTTTTACTTTTGTTTTTTTCTTTTAAATTTGAATTGCAGTATGATATTAAAAATGAACATAATATTAAGAATAAAGTTTTTACCGTAATTTTGTTAATAGTAGCTTTTATTTTAAATATAAATAAACATGTTTTATTTCTGATATTATATAATTAACGTTTTACCTTTGCATTTTTGTTTTTTCATTTTGTGTAAATAGATTTATATAATTTATTTCAATTGTTATGATTTCCAAGATTTTCTATACCTTGGATTCTTTATAACAATACTTATTCAGGAAGTTTTCAACCGTTAATATAAATAAGTTTGTTTGTAAAGAATATATTAGAAAAACAAGTAAAAATAACAGTAAATCGATGCAACCGACTTATTTATACCCTACACCTAAAAAATTCAAATTAAATTAAAAATCCATAAGTTATTTTAGTTAGGTATTTAATACAAGCTAAAAAAAATAAATGCTGTTACAACCTTTGTACAAAATTTTAGGTTTCTATCTTTATTAAATTCGAAAATATGATTGTTAGGTCTTGGGAAGTATGTGAAGGCACGCGAACCACCACCCCAATTCATCTCAAATTTTATAGACATCAACAGGGTAGAACATTCTTATATCAAATTTCAAGTTTATATATTTATTAATTTCGAAGATATGCTTGTTTGGTCTTAGGAGTTATGTGGCAGATACCCGAACAACCATTCTAATTCATCTTAAATTTTGGACAAATCAGGGATTCAGGAAACAACACCTTTGTACCAAATTTGAAGTTTCTGTCTTTATTAATTTCGAAGATATGCTTGTTCGGTTTTGGAAGTTGTATGGGAGGTACCCGATCGACCACTCCAATTCATCTCAAATTTTAGGCAAATCAGGGATTTAGGAAACAGCACCCTCGTATCAAATTTGAAGTTCCTATCTTTATTAATTTCGAAGATATGCATGTTCGGTTTTGGGAGTTGTATGGGAGGTACCCGAACAGCTCCTCCAATTCATCTCAAATTTTGGACAAATTAGGGATTCAGGAAACAACACTCTAGTACCAAATTTGAAGTTTCTGTCTTTATTATTTTCGAAGATATGCTTGTTCGGTTTTGGGAGTTGAGGTACCCGAACGACCACTCCAATTCATCCCAAATTTTGGACAAATCAGGGATTCAGGAAACAACACCCTAGTACCAAATTTTTAGTTTCTGTCTTTATTATTTTCGAAGATATGCTTGTTCGGTTTTGGGAGTTGTATGGGAGGTACCCGAACGACCACTCCAATTCATCTCAAATTTTAGGAAAATCAGGGATTTAGGAAACAGCACCCTCGTATCAAATTTGAAGTTACTATCTTTATTAATTTCGAAGATATGCATGTTCGGTTTTGGGAGTTGTATGGGAGGTACCGGAACAACCATTCCAATTCATCTCAAATTTTGGGGATATCAGGGATTCAGAAAAACACACCCTCGTACAAAATTTTAAGTTTCTATCTTTATTAATTTCGAAAATATGCGTATTAGGTTTTCGGAGTTGTATGGGAGGTACTCGAACGCATAGTCCGATTTCGCCCATTTACAATCCCCGCCTTACCTTAGTCATTGTTAACCTACAGTATAAATTTCATCAAGATAGCATCATTATTTTTTGAGTTATCGTGCGTACGGATGGACGGAGGGACATCGCTAAATCGACTCAGGCTGTGATCCTGATTCAGAATATATATACATGTCTATACATAACTCGCTTCCTTTTGGTGGTTACAAACACCATACCAAAGTTAATATACCCTATACTTAATGTGTAGGGTATAATAAGGATTGGATACGAATGCTCGTTCTCAAAATCTCGTTTTATTAAAATTTGGTTTTTTAAAATCTTGTTTCTTAAAATCTCGTTTTATTGAAATCTCGTTTTATTAAAATTTCGTTTCTTAAAATCTCGTTCTTTTTTTTACATTTTTTTTTATTTTGTTTTTTATTTTTAGCATATTTTTAAAAAGAAAGAAATAAATATCACTAGATCGGATATTTACCACACCGGACTCTAAAATATCTCCTAATTTTTTTTTCATACATATTGCAAGATGAAAGCCTTTGATTTAGAATGACTGCAGCATCCAAACCTCCGCTAAACAAATTATTGAAACCCTGATTTTGTAACCAACTCTAAATTCCCACCTAATTATATTTTTTCATACATCTTTCAAAATCAAAATTTTTTAGAAAGATGGGGGGGTCATTACAACCTCGCTAGACAAATTGTTGAAATCCTGATTTTAAATCCAACTCTAAAATCCCTTCAAATTCAAAATATTACATGTACATTTATACTGTATAAATATCCTATAAAAAGCGTAAAACCCTGGTTTTGAATCCAACTGTAAAATCCCTCATATTCTATTTTCTGAAAAAAAAGAGATTTACCGAGATTTAAAAAAAAACGAGATTTTAAGAAAGGAGATTTTAAAAAATGATATTTTGATAAAACGAGTTTTTGAGATACGAGCATTTGTAGCGCTGACGAAAAATAGTCACAGTCATAAATTTCTTCATATAATTGTTTTTAAGATTATGTTTTGATCAAATTTTAGATATGATAGTTATTAATGCCTAATGGAGCTTATTATATGCATAATTATTGAAATTTCTTTTAATTCAATTTTATTGAAATAACCAGCAGAAACTAAAGAACCTTTGATTATACATCTCGTTCGTTACTGATTTCACCAGTTCGAGGTTTAATCGAAATTGAGAATTTTGTTTTGATTCTGTAAAATATCCTATATGTCCAACTTGTACAGGAACTTTTTTTTTTTATAGTTTTGAAGCTTAAAAATAGTTATATTTATTTTATTCTGATTTTACTCTTTATCAGAACTGTTGACAGGAATTCGATTATTCACTGTTATTTTTAACTGAGTCAAGTAATTCCTTTCAACAACTAAGATTTAGCTAATACAATTAGCTAATCTATACCTTGTCTAAAATCAAACTAGATATTATTTTTAGTCAATAATAAATCTGCGAGAGAGGATTTTCTCAAATAGCTTTCAAAAAATCAAGTAAACTTTAAGAGACTTATCTGGCTCTAAAGATAAACGTTCTTCTTCTATTAAAACATTGAAATTTGATTATGTTAAAATATGTTCATAAATACGAAACATATTATTGTGGTTTTAATTTAGTACATAATGCCCAAACCAAATAAGATTCCAACTTAATGTTTGGTTTAAAATGGAAGTAGCCAATTAAAAGCTGAAAACCAACATCAACAAAGAGAATTTACGGGTTGATTTTATTGGTATCTTTCGAGATTTCGAGAATGGTGTCATTTATCTTTGTAAAAGAAAAATGATTATAATTATATATAATATATGTCTATATTTGTAGAATTTTGCTTTCTAGTGGTAAATTCTAACGTGTACGCCATAACAAAAGTAACAATAAATGGACCGACAGAACTTTTTAGTAAAAAACTGCAAAAAAAATTATCAACAACAGAAAAGAAATTAAATGAAAAAGTTAAAAATAAAGAAATCACCTGTGCAAAAGATTTCCCTTTTTCTTCAAAGCAATTTTAAAATTCTTTAATTTTGGTTTTTCCTTTTTATTTTCTGGTTAACAATGCTTTGTTTGTTATGTGAGAAGCTTATATTGTATTGATGATGGTGGGTGTTGTTATGTCAACAATGAAAACTTAAAAAGAAACTAAAAAAACAAAAAAAATTTATTTCTAAAATGAAAGTTATTTCAAGTCACGTTTTAAATGTTTGAATGTATGCATGTAAAATTGTATTTTAAAAATCCACAAATCATTTTTTAAAATAAATAAAACACAAAAAGAAAAAACCAGTTAGAAATAGTTTTTTGTTTTTTTTTTATTAAGTTTATTTAACTTTATTTAAAAATTTTTCATATGGTCCATTTCAGGACTTCAATTAATTATTTAAATTTTGACATTTCATCATTTCATTAATTATACTTGTTTTTTCCTTTTAAAGATTTAATAATATATTTGAAGTAATATAATCCTCTTTTTCAATTTAATATTTTAAATTTAACAATAAAAATAAAATATTTAACAGTCTTAGCTAAATAACTGTGTCCGGTAATAATATTAATGGTTTATGATACTTGTTATTCTCGTTAAAGAACCTATTAAATTTCCAATATTTTTAAGTCTATATATAGATCACAGTTTTCTGTCCTCTATTTTCTTAATTGCTATGGGCAAAGATGCCAATACAAAATGAAAATATGAATCTGAATCAAATGCTGAATAAAAATTTCACTTTTTTTTTATAATTAAGATTTCAGTCTTATTTTCTCGATCTTGCTGCATCTTCTATAATTTTTATGAAATTTTCATTATGCATTCATTTTTGTCTATTACAAGATGATTAAAATTGTAGACTATCTCTGATTTATGTTTGATATACGAATGCCTTTTATTTCTTTTAATTTCGTCATTTTCATAGCTTCTATTCAGTTTTCTTCGATCTGATAAATTTGATCAGTTGATCAGTTGATCACTTTACCTTAGATTTTTTCTGTTCCATTCCAATTTTTGTGACTATATTTTAGTTTAACTCCCGCACTCTTCGCACTCTTTCTTCAAATATTGCACAAACATTTTGAGCATGAATAAACATATTTTGTCACGGTTTCCGATGACGTTATTAATGACGGGAGTGAAATAACCCTTCAAAGTTTAATTTTATGCTTGGTATTTTTTAACATATCTCTTGAAATAAAAGGCTTTTTTTTCAATATTTTAAGGTTTATCTGAAAGGTTTCAATATTTCCTTTCTAAAAACATAAACTTTGTCGAAAAATTCGAAATAATTTAGTTACAAAGTAGAAAAAACTCAAAAACAATTTTTGTTGTTTAAAGTATTTTTATTTTCTATTAAAGGAGATAATGACTAGCGGATTAAATATATGTAATTTTCTTGCTCTTTCTAAAACGGATCGAACTATTTGGGTTTTTCAAAGAAGTGTATACTTTTGGTAATCAAATCTGTACACCTTTTAGATAAGCATAAAATGTTAGTAAAAGCCCTCTTAGTTCTAAATAAATTATAAAAAATAAACAGCATAAAATTACAAATAGAAAAGGTAAGTTTTGACTCCATTAATGATGTCATCGAGAACCGTGACAAAGCATATTCATTCATGCTGAAGATGTTTGTGCAAAGTTTGAAGAAAATTTGCGTGCGTATAGGCACAAAAATTTCTATTTTCAGGTCGCCCTTATTAATGATAGACTTTTTGTTTAAATAACGAATCATACAAATTTAATCTCCTGATCGTATTTATTACTAATAATAACTTTTTAAATAAAATTTATTTCAAGCTTTAAGAATGATTACTTTTTTATAATAATATGAGATCAAAGGAACATCAAAATAATTTAATAGAATTAAAATGATTAAATTTATACTTGTGAAGCGTTGGAGTATGGATTAATAAATTTCAATTATGTCAAAAACATTAAGGAAATTTTTAAGTAAAATAAAAAATGAACAATAAAAAAAAATTAATTTTTTGAATTAATTTTACAAATTTTGCAATTAATATAAATAAAAATATCTTAAAATATTTGAAGTTACACATTTAATAAATTGGTATGTGGTGTCTGTCTACTGAATTAAAAAGTAGAATTTGTTAAAAAATGTTTTAAGCAAGCAAAACCAAAATCTAGTGAAATGTAGTGATTTATAGAAATTTTTATACTCAAATAATTTAGATATTTAAGATACTGATTACAGAGAACCTTGATGAAAAATATTCGGTAAGATCTAAACAATGATATTGAAATTTTCCGCTATTATAAATAATAGTTGGTTACCATATCTTACCATAATTATTATACTTTTAAGGGCTATACTTCGGGATGAAGCTTTGCCAAAATTGTAAATCAAGTTTAAGATGCAAAATATCTCTTGTTTCTAATATAAATATTTCTTTTCAATCGGCTTCTTTTATTACATTCTTCGATTGACTTCACCTGTATTACTAACTATTTTTAGCACATTTCCAAAAAAAAATTTGAGAAAATGTGCCTATTAGTTTCAAGCCGTCCATCCGTCTGTCCGTCGGTTTACAAAACTTTTACACCGTTAAAGATAGAAAAAAAAAAATTTGAACCATGGGTCTCATAAAAAAATTAATGTTGCAGAACAACTTTTTCTTGTAGCCACCCTATGAAGTTACAGCTCCTCAAAATTCCAAAAAAGTCTTATTTTGACATATTTTGTTATTACATATATATGAAATTTAAAATTTTGGTACAAGCCACAATTCTAAATAGTTTATATTATCTTTTGGGAAATGGGCCCTTTTAAAAACCGTTGGTTTACATTCTGTCTTGTTTAATATTATGTGGCAAAACATGTTACTATACATTCCTAAAATTAACTTATATTACTTTGTAGTTTAGAAATTTTGATAACTGATTTTGTTTTATTCTTAAATTTAAATTATAAAGGATTTGAGAATTATTTAAATTTAATTTATTAGGTTAGTTTAAGAATTTAATTCTTAATTAGAATTTAAAAATTTAAGAATTATTGAGTTTAACTATTATTATTAATAACTTTCGTTCTCTTTAATATGCTATATGTAGTCTTATGGTACTGCAATTATAATTACGGAATATTAACATTTTTTTATAATTTGAAAAAGTGTTAATGAATTTATAACCTTGTAATCAAAATGACAAAATGATTTTCAATATAATATATGAAAAATAATTAATTAAAAATTATTAAATATGTACATGACATTTAATATAAACTATAATATATTAATGATTTTTTTATTTTATAAAGTTTCACTTTTTAATATATTATGACTTAACAATTAAAAATTAATTTTTTTTTTTTTCATTTCATGTGTGAGTTAACATTTAAATATGTAAAAAAAAAAATATATTGGTTAACATAAATTCACTGTGTGATAAAAACGGTTTGCTCTTGATATTATATTTAATTTAAGATATTACGGGTTCAATTTTTGTCGCTGCGATAACAAAAAATTATAAAAAAAATTTAAACAACCATTTCTGCTATATAAAAGATAAGAATACCCGACGTTAAATTATTCATTGAAATATTGATGTTACGGTCTCAAGTAAAACTTTTAGATACATTTTTCTTCATAGTGCCACACAATTTTTTTTTAATTATAATTTTTTACTTTTTGTTTGAATATTCGTTATGTTTCACTAACATTATTGATAATTGAATAGGTCGTTGTAAGGACGAAGGATATTAATGATGTTGTAGTACTGCCCTTGTGAGTAAACTCTTTTTGCCTCCAGGTAGTAAGCGCAACACCAACAAAACATAAAGAATATTCTCATATCTTTTATCTTATATCAGTTTTTGAAGTTCTTCAAAAATTGAAAAGTTTCTTTAGTTTCCTAATCAACATGACAAAATATGTGAAAGAAATCTGCTTAGTAGACTAGTGTGACAAACCTTTTAGAAAAAAAATTTCAAACAAAAATTTGCTAATTGGTCGTGTTATTGGAATTGATTAATAGAGCTCAAGTATATGACAACTGCTCCAATATTTTTGAAGCACGATATAAAATTGGACACAATTCGGATAGTATGTTTTTAACATATAGGTAGACGTGCCGGATCGGGTTAACCGATCAGAACAATATCAATCAAGAGAACATCCTTTGATAAAGAACTATCATTCTAGTTCTACATACTTCAAACTTAACCGGTTGGATCGTAGAGACATGATAAAAAAAAAACGACTCTTTTCTTTAAATTATCGTAGTGACGAAATAGGTTTACGGAACTTTTCAAAAATTTTCCAAAGTTGTTCTATAAATTTATTAAAACACTTCAAAAAATTGAACACGATTTAGTTAGATTTTGCTTCTTAACAAATTCACGTGCCGGAACACGTTATCAGATCGTAACAATATAAATCCAGCGAACATTTAGTAAGAAATTATTTTTCTATAAAGTTTTAACTCAATCGGATGGATCGTAGTGATATGATAAGAAAAAATATTGATAACCTCTTTAAATTATCCTAGTGACTGAACGGGTTAAAGCAATTTTTCAAAAATTTGCTAAAGTTGTTCTTTAAAGCCATTAAAGTATTCTGACAAATTGGACACAATTCAGTTAAGTATAAATAATAAACAAAAACAAATAAAGAAACAAAGATACAAACAAATAAAGAAACAAAGATACAAATAAATAAACAAAAAATAAAACAAAGAAACAAATAAACAAATAAACAAATAATCCAACAAACAAACTAATGTTGTTATTATGTGTTGCAAATTTTGCCTCCACTTATAATATTTCTATCAGCCCTGCTACCTTTAACAATGTAAAGGCTTTCTTGCTGATAGTTCGTCTCCGGCAAAACAATGTGCTTCTAAAGGCATATATCTTGGTCGAAGAAAATTTCTACAGTTTTTGAGTATGTTTCCTAGAGTTACTTCCTCACTTTAATCATATTTTTCACTCCATCTGCTAGTAGGGTTCCGACAGGAATCGTGTTAGAATTATCAGTTTAATTTTACTGGATGTCATGATTATTTCATATCTTTCCCGGTTATAGTTTCCTAGAAGCTACTAAGATTATCTGATCACGGATTTTCACTCTACAGTCTGTTTCTACTGTTTTCCGCTTCGAAAAAACGGAAAAGAAACATACTGTTCTATAATAAATCTAGTATATTAATTGATTTTAAAATAAAAGTCTAAAGGAAACTCTAGAATAAAATGGAAAACTTTTGTTCCTGAAGATTTCTTTTGAGAAAGCTATATTTTTATGTTCTACTACTTATATAAATCCATGGTATTTGATTTAAAGATTTAATAACCATATAAAGTTTTGAATAATATTGAAAGTTTTGTTAATTGTTTTTTTTTTCAAATTGAAATTGCTTTAAAAAATCCTCATACAACTAAATTGTTAAACTTGTTTCAGCCATTAAAATTAACGTATAGAAAAATAAGAACAGAAGAACATTGAAATCTTCGTGTACATTGTTAATTGAAATAGAACAAAAATATTAAAAATATAAAATGAAATTTAAAAATTTTTTGCGCGAACTTGTGGTCAAAGTTGGCATTAATATTATACAAAATGGAAATTTTTAGTCAACGAACCGTATTTGTTTGTTTCTTTTTTTTTTTTTTGCATAATGCATAATTTGAGATTGTTTTAGTATTACAATTTAACTACAACTCAACAAAGAATTATGAAGCAAAAGATAAAATGTTAACGTTAAACAAAACTTTTATAGGTTAGATAAGGCCAAGAGTATTTGTTAATGTGAAACCTTTTTGAATAGTATAAAATAAAGCATAGAAAGTTACAAAAACAAAAATTATTCTTATTCCATGCTGATGTTGTAATGGTCTGATATTTATAGTAAACTATTTCTAACGAATTATAGGCTTTTTTTTCTGCTTACATCCTACTTATCCCTTCCTTAAAAGTTTCAAATCAAAATCAACTTTAAGATATTCATGTAACAGGAAAACTCTAGAGTGAAAATCTATGATCAGATAATCTAAGGAACTTCTAGGAAACTATAATCGGGGAAAATAGTTTTATCTTTATTATATTAAACATGCTGTTATAAACGTTATTATTTACGAATAATACAATATAAATATTTTGAAAATTGAATCAAAAACTGTTTTCCTTAAAAATTAAAATAAATTTATTCCTGAAACATTTGCTTATTTTTTCTTTGAATTCTGTAGCAAAAGATTTGCATATGTTTCAATAAAAGCTGTGGGTTTTTCCTTAGTTAACTATGATTTTCTTTTTTTAATTTCCTATTCTTTGTGTATTTATTTGTATTTCCATTTGCAGTTTTTGTTATATTTTAATTTTTCTTCTTATTTTTAATAATTTTTCATATTGTTTTTAGCATTTTCCTAACTAGCTGTGACTACTTACAGTTACTATTAAAAAATTTTCTTAGGTAAAGTTTGCAATTGTAAAAAATTAGATTTGAAATATTGAAAAATAAAAACAAGAAAGAAAATGCAAAAAAAAAAAAAAAAAATAAAACAAATAATTATAAAATGTAAATTTTAAAATGAAAAACATTTTTACAGCAATTTAAATTGGTTAAAACGGTTCAAAAAGATTTAAAAATTTTTTGGTCTAAAGTTATTTGGTCTAATACACATTTGATATGAAGCGTTTTGTTTCTATTGATATATTTAAACCGTGTATTTGAAATATACCATAATAAAATCAAATTAACTTGAGGAAAATAATAAATACTTAAAATCGAATTTTTTTAAAAAAGAATTGTAAGGCACTTACCAAAAACAGAATATAACAGAAAGTACAGAGCACAACTAACAAAACTAAAAGAACGTTAAATAAAATCAATCCCAACAAATAAGGGAAACAATTTTATAAGAATATTTAAATTATCATTCAATCTGATATATAAGATCTCGAATCGAAGGGTATAATAATTTAAGTTTAGCATTAAATTCATTTAATTTTTATGTAAATGCCACCTTTGATAGTGAAATTTTACAAGTTACATTGCCGCGTTTGAGTAGCTAGCATATAACTTTTAAATTTTTTTTTTTTATATGAGCATAACTCAGTGTTTAACTTAGCTAAGTCCATGAAACTTTGGTAAAAGAAGTTTTAAGCAAACAAGTTCTCTAAAATTTGGTCTATCTAACACAAAAGGTTCGAGTTGAGTAGGTGTCTGCTTAATCCTTATGTTACTGAATTAAGCTAGAGATCTGAAATTTTGTAAAAAAATATCTGAATGAAATGGCAATAACATCTATAAAATTTGTTTGCTTTAAAGTAACGGTTTACATTACAATTCATATATCTGAAATTTTGTAAAAGTTGATTAGAAGTTGATATAATTCAACATAGTCAACTCTACACTCTTTCTCCTATGTTACTATTTATTTATTATTTTCTTTTTGACAATTACTTTATTTATGTATTTTGCAAGATGGTAGTTGTGTTGACATCTAATTGTTGGATTATAAGTATTGAAATAATATTAACCAAAGTGTTTAAGGCAAATATCTTGTGTCCCTTGGTATATAGGAGGGAAGTTAATATAATGTAAGAAAAATAGTTTTTAATTTTTTTTTATTTTCTTATACATATGCATATTGTATGCATTTATATTTGTAAATAGCTACAAGTATTTTCTTTTGAACAATAACCACAATATTATTATTTTGTTCATTTTTTGTAATTTTGTTTTGTGCATACGGAAGTGCTTTACATTTTTCTAAACAAAGTTCATCTAACGGAGATTACTTTTAAGTTTTCCTATTTTCTTTTTTCTTTTGTTCCCCAGTTAGTTTTAGTTTTTCCTGAAACAAAAAAAAAAAAAAAAAAAAATTAAAAAAAATTTAAGATAAAAAAATATGTAGGTACTTAAAACTTTTAGATTTTCTTTTCTGCTAAATCTAATGTGAATAAAAAAAATAAAGAAAATGAAAATTTTCAAGGACGTGAAATGATAGGATTGTTTTTCTTCGAATGGTTGGGATGATTGTATAATAAAACGGTATTTATTTTAAGTTTTTTTTTAATTTTTATTTTTGGAAGGAAAATGAATAATAATAATTCAATATTTTTTTTTTTATAAAATTTTGCATTAGCTTTATTTTACCATAATATCAGTTTAATTGTGAATTTAATAAATTTGTTTTGCTTGAAATAATTCTGTTTTAATTAAACACTTTGAAAAATTAGTTTACTATAAGAAACGGTTAATTATTTTAAATTCTTATTGATAAGCGGTTTTTTTTTCTTATAGAGAAATTTTGCTAATAGAAAAATCACTTTAAAAATTTGTTTAATTGGTTGAGTGATTGGTTAATCACGGTCATGAGTGATAAATTAGCTCTTCTTAATTAATTATAAGTGAAGTGAATAGTGATTTCTTTCTCTTCTTAATGAATAATAAGGTCTTCTAACTTAGAAGTTCTAAGTTAATTTATCATAGACTTCAAATGGAACTAGAAAAATTGATGTTACGATATCATTATCATTATGTTACGATATCATTATTCATATAAGTAGATAATAGATGGTAATTTATAACAGTTTCGAGAACCAATCATTTAGTAAAATTTTTTTTTTTTATTGCATTTCTCTGCCACATAAGTGTGGACAGGAAATTACACAGTCTTTCCAGTTCAGGCGTGGCTGTAAATGTTGCAAGGGGGAATAACTCTTACGACGTGTGTAGGACTCGAACTCACACTCCCTCGGTGTTTACAACGTATTTTATACGTTCTTACCCACTAGGCCGCCGAGGCCCCTAGTAAAATTTAGAAATGTAGATAAGTAATAATAATTTTATATTTAAAATTTTGTTATCTAAAAAATTAAAATACTAAATTAGATGATTGAAAATATGATAAATATCACTTGTTTGTTACCTACATTTAACGTTTACAATTTTTATCTGTTTAATGTAAAATCTTCTGAATAATCTCAATTTTAGTTTAATCTCAATAATTAATCAAAATTTTAAGAGTTTTTCATTCAACAACATTACTTGAACTCTTTCAGTAGACTTCGTAAAGCTGCATTGCCTAGACAACAACTGAACAACTTCTTGTTTAAAATTTTCGATTAGGATTGTACTTGTCTGAAATTTTATTAAAATCATTTGCAAAGTGGGTAAGAAACTATAAAAGACGCTGTAAACAACGAGGGAGTGTGGGCTTCAATCCACATAAAACTAATAACTAATCACATCAGTATTCAGTAATCAGTATTTATTGCTCAGTAATTATTTTTATATTAGTATACTTAATAAGTTCAGTCAATATAGTTATGTTTTGTTAGCCAAAATTAGAGTATGTTGGCTTTGTTTAAAAACTGAAGTTTGGAATATGAGTACTTAATAATGAAAAGTCAGAAAAATGTATTAAGTAAAAGGAGGGCTTGGAATTTTTTTTTTGTATTTGATTAAAATAGAGTTGCTGTATTTGAAATAAAAATATCTTTTTTTTTAAAGGAAATTTATTAGCTTTTTTTTGCCTAAAAGGCAGAGACTATTACATTTTAAAAAACAAAATAAATCAAAGGTGTGAGAAAGAATAAAATTTTGTGGTATGATTTTTTTTTTTAAACTAACAGTATATTTTAATTTATATAAGTTAGCCAACTTACCTGTTTTACTTATTTTAGGACTCATTTTTATACTTGCAAATATTTTTCCTGTGAGTAACCTGAAAAATGTTAAACAGAACCTGAGATATTATACCCATTAGAAAATAGGACTTTGTCAACTTTCATGGGCTGTAACCTTCTAATGCTTGGAGTTATATAAAACTTGTTTTTCAACAATATTAATTTTCCTGTCTTAAACGATTTAGAAATTTTGTATACAGATGCACTGAATGACTGTGTGATGGACAGATGGACTATAAGCAAATTTTTCAAAACTTTTTTTTGTACCTATTAATAATAAATCGATTTATGTAAACATGTATATCTTTTAAGTACATAATACTTTCATAATTCGAAAATTCCAAATAAATATTTTTAATAATTCACAAAGCATATAATGCCATAAGTCAAAAACCATTAATTGTGGTTTTAATCTTTTAAAATCAATCATTAAAAAGTGATTGTATTAAAACTACAAAGAGAAAAGAAAAAAAATATAATAAAAAAAGAATAAAAAAATATTCTCGTACAACAGATAATAAGTTTTTAATGGAGTTAAACAAATAAGAAGATTGATATAAGTATGTGTTTAAAACCCATCCAATAATTTCAGTTGAATGACGCTTTTGCCTTTTGTAATTTTTTATTCTTTTTAAATATAATACTTCAGAAAAATAATATTTTTTTTTTGTTTTTGTGTTTATTTATTTTGTTTTAATTTTTTTTTTTTTTTTTGAAGTTTAAGTACAACTTTTATTCTTGTACAATTTCTATTCAGTCTATGTTTATTCTTCACAATACAATAACTACCACTCCATCTACTTTATAACCTTGTCAATGTCTTAAAAAAGGATAAAACTTTAAATCTATCTTGATCTGATCTGATATTACATATGTGTTTAGTTGTATATGTAAATATATCCTGGTTAATATAATAATACAGAAAAAAAAAAACAAGATAAAATAAAAAATTAAATAAAATGGAAAAGAGAAAGATAAAAGTAAAAAAAAAAAAAAGGTTTAAAGAAATCAGACAAATGTTAAACAAAGAATTGAATTAAAGAATAAATGAAGGAAATTTAAATGAAAAAAATAAAGGAAAAAAAAGGCAGCAAGAGTTGGAGGAGTATGAGAAAAAACTTGTTAGCCAAAGAAAAAATAAAACCAACTGGGTCAAACATTTTTCTATTTTGATTATTTCCCGTTGGAAAAATGTTTTTTTTTTTTTTTAAGGATACATTTAAAAGGACTATAGGAAAAATTTTCCCTTCCATTTTTCCATTTTTAAGAAAAATGTATATGTACAAAAAATTTGAAAATACGGTTAAAACTTGACATTTACCATTTGAGTCCTTTGAGTAGAGAATGACCTTTTGGTTTTTAAAAATATATAAGATGCTTTTGTCGGAAGTTGTTATGAAAATATTTGAAAATACAGTTTTGATTAGAGAAAATTTTTTTTTTTGATTTTTTGTTAAGATGTTGGAATTGATTTGTTTTTTTGTTTTTTTTAAAGGGTTTTAATTTATTAGAACAATTTTTGATTTTAAAAAAAAAATATGAAATTCTACAGTAAAAACTTCTAACTTATAAAATTTTAATAAATTACTTATAGGAATTTAAATTGTATTAAATATAAATTTCAAAAATATGTGCATGAATTATTAACAAGAGTTTTTCGGCAATAAGTTAAGGAAAATTATTAATAAATATTTACTTATCTGTTCAGAGATATAGCTTTCAGTACCATTGATTTGATACAATAAGAGTTATGTTTATTTTTCATCAATATATTTTGTATTTATTTTATATTTCAAAGGAAAAACAAGGAAAAAAAATTAGTTTAAACCAAATTTTAACACTGTTAAATTTTAAAATGAAATAAAAATTTATATTACTTAGAAGTACTTAAAAATTTGAGATAAATGTTATAAAATTTTAGATAATATGATTATTATTTATTATCAATATTTTATCAATTGTTTTATATCGTTGATTTTTTAATTATTTTCACCTTTATTTTTCACTTTAAAATAACGAAACCAAACCATTTCAATGCACTTTGTAAACATTTTTATTAAAATTTTTATCCTTGCGACTGATTTTGTAAAATCTATTGTTTCTCTTCAAATGAATTTCATACATGGATGTTATTTGTTTCTGTATTATAAGGGCAGGATCTGTTTTATTCTGTTAGCTATCTTAATTTTTTAATATTGGGTAATTTTCTGAAGTGGGTAAAACCTGACTAATAGCGTATAGTTGTTAAGGGGACGGTCTTCCAGTTGAAAGAACTCGAGGTCAAACTTCTGTCAGATTATATTCAATATGAGTAATTTACATCGTAATCTATAATTGTAATTTAGTAATTTTCAGCCACACGCTACGTATTATAACATTTCGCTAAGTTTTGAATACAAGTACATACATATTTGGGTACGATATTTTTATTACCAATGTTTAGAATCATGATTTTTTTTTGTTTTCTTTTGGAATCATAAGAAATTTTGTATCCCATATGAATTTTTTGTAATTTAGATGTCACGGTAAAATATACGTACACAACGGCTACAGGCTCTCTCGTTAGTTTATATTGTAATACTAATTTATGTCGCAATAATTAATATCGTAATATAAAATAAATAAAAAACAAAATAATTCTTGTAAAAGATAGTAAATGGCGCACAAACATAATACATGTATGTGTTTTATCTTGTACAAAGGCTAAGTAACAATAATGTTAAAAAAAAGATATTGAAGAATATAGTGAAATAGGAATAATAAGAGATTTAATGGATGCCCTGCGCTTCATATAGGAGTGGAAAGCCAAAAAAAGGATTTTTTTTTTCTAAAATAGGTAAGTTAAGGTTAAAAATCTTGTACAGTATTTCTTAAAAAAAAAAAAAATAAAATTATTGGAACAAATTTCTATTTGCAAAAATAACATTAGCCCATCATATTACAAATCTAATCTGATTGAAATTTATTCCTATTTTCTTTTATTATTGAATTTTATATTATGCCTGTAAAGTTGGTTTGTTGGTTAGTTGTTTGTTTGATTACTTTGCCTGATTCTTTAGAATGTGTTTTTTTTTTTTTATATAATATTGTATCTACATACGATATATATTTTAAAATTTTTTAAATTGTTGGTGCATCGTTGATCTTCTATAATTTATAGCTATCTATACTAAAAATTGTGTTAACCCAATGCTTAAAACAATAATCAATGAAAAAAGAAAAACATCTCTATAGTAACATTAAAATGAAAAAAAAAGAAGAATATATTGAAATAAAAAGAAAAAAAAATCATCTAAATTGTTACTTCATTGTCCTTAAAAATGTTAAGAATTTATTTAAAAAATGATTTAAAAAAAAAAAAAAAACTAAAATAAAAAATTTAACTCAGTTGAATTTTGTTATATATTTTGTGTGGTGATTTTTTTTTTTTGTTGCCATATTATTCTTTGTCCTGTTTTATTCATTTTAAGAAGTTTCATTCAAGGATTTTATCATTTATATTGTGTTTTTTCTTTTAAATAAATGTGTGTAATATTTTCTTATTTTATTTTTTTTTTTGTAAGCTGTTTATATTCTTCGAGTTAAGTGCTAAGAGCTTTTCATGCAATAACATAAATTAAATTGCTGAGTCATAAATTTAACGTGTATGTGTTAATATACAATAACGTATCTTTAGATATATAAGTGTAGGTATATAAGTGTTTTTTTTTTTTTTTAAAAGAATAGTGAAATGTTTCCAAAAAAAAAAAAAAACAATCTTGGATATGAATATAATATGTGTTTATAACAGTGATTTGGAAAAATATATAAACGTATACATTTGTTGAATTTCTCTAATAAAATATGTTTATTTTTTAATTATATTCTTAAGAAAATTTTCTTAGTCTAATTTTTCTAATCTTTCTTAGTAAATTTTTCTTTTTTTTATGGTTGCAGTACCCAATTTTATTTAACATGTTGAGTCTCATGTGTCTCACCAGTGAACATCATTCAAATGTTTTCAAATCCTGTGTTTATCGGTGAACATTACAGAAAAACTTGTATTAAGTCTCTCTTGTATTACTCGTAAATATTTTTGGATGTTCTAAAAATCTCGAATCAATTTAATGTATTATTGTATTATGTACTTTTAAAAATGTTCATCGGTGGACATGGAACTCAACGTGTTAAAGCGGTTTTCTGAAAATTAAAATATGACATGTTTTAACTTTAAAATATTTTTTTTTAAGGAAATTATTTAATACAGGGTGTGTTAAGTAAACACTGACGACATGTAGAAGAAGGTGATGAGTGATCCAAATAAATAAAAAATAAATAAAACATTTTATCAAATCAGAGTGGAGTTCTATTTTTCATAGTTTTTGAGATAACGGTGTTCAATTTTTTTCGGATATATTATGTATGCTTCACAATAAAATAATATTATCTTTTTCCGTATATAACTTAGAAAGTTTATTTCAAATATTATAACATAGGAAATTTAAAAGACAAGTTCAAATTGCAATAAAATAAACTAAAGCTGAGAGCTTAGAAAATTTAAAAATTAAGTTAAATTTGTAAATTAATAACGGTATTTTTGGAGAAAATCACAGTTAATAAAAAAAAAAACAGAAAATTATAAAAATTTTTTAATTTAAAAAATTTGTAACTCTGCACTATTTCAGTGCCAAGTAATACCCTGCGTATAACATTTAGTTGTACAATTTAAGTTGAATTTTGTCCTTTTATACAAAATTTTCTGTACTCGTAGTTTCTATCACTTTAAAAAATTTTCATTTAAAAATTTCAACATTCTTTCTAATCTTATTCACCTATCGTCAGTTAAGCGCTACAAGCATTGGATGATTGGTTTATTTCATTTGTTATTTTGTAATAATTAAATCAGCTTGTAAAGTCCTTTTTCTTTTTAAATGTGTACCTAGAAAGCTTTTAATGACTTTCCGTCAAATCAGTAAAATATTCAAAAGATATCTAAAAAGTAAAATTTGTTCGAATATTGTGAAGTTCACCAAATATTTAATATTTAATATTCACAATGTTGTTATATTTTTGTCAACAATACTGTAAATATTCATATGTATATAAAATTTTTAAAAAGAAATAAACATTCAGAATAAATGAAAGATTTTACAGGTAAACACATATGAAAAATAATTTTCACGGTAAAAATAATAATAAAATAAAATATGAGGGAGGAAAAAAAAAATTGAAAATAAAAATACATAAAAGAGAAACAATCATATCATAAACAATTTTTTAACTGAAATAGAGAATAAAAAAGAAAATCAAAGTTAAATAAATAAAAGGGACATATTTATATTTTTTTTTTTTGCTTTTAATAATTTAAAATTTTTTTTTCATAGAAAATTTTTGTTTGTTTGACTGTTTGATTGTTTTAAACTTGAAGTTTTGTTCATAGTCTATTTACTGTAGTATTCCTAGGTGGAAGTTCATTTTTTAACGCTTGTAGTGTTTTTTAGTCCCATAATTGAAGACAAAAACTTGAAATTTTTTATTTACATTTATTACAAATTACATAGTATAATGCAATATTGGTGGCAAGGAGGGTTTGTTATCAATTAATAAATCTGGCTTCTTGTGCAGGATTTGAACCAGAACTCTCTCTGTTAATAAGACACGCCCTTTACCACTAGACTACTGAGACTCCTTAGATTTATTTTATTTATTTATTTATATTAATATTACATCGGGGATCGAACCCACACTCCTTCGGTTAATACGCCACACGCCTACCCCCTAGGCTACCGAAGCCCCTAGATCCCTTTGAATTTTGTTTTGCAATTATGAAAAAATAAAGATAATTGCATACTTTCTGGGGTTGCATTTTCATTATAAATATGTAATATGCAATATGTTGCTGTATGCAATATTTTTAAATCATCCGTTACTAAGGCGATTATAGGTTGAAATATAGCATTAATTTATGTAGAATTTTTATATTATATATTATGTATTTATATTATTAGAAGGATTTGTTTTCAATAAAAAACACTTGCTATATGTATATGGTTTGAATCCGCATTAGCATGGTTAATAAGTCAGGTAATGATGTACTAAACTACTCCACCACTAAGACTTATTTGTTTGTAAGAATTGCTCTACTTATATTGCAATAACGATTAAAAATATTTTTTATATCACAATTACTAAATGAAATCCATTTATCGTTTTTTGAAATTTTGATCTTGATGGAAATTATTTAAATATTTAATTTTTTGACTGATAAAAATATTTTGTTGATTGTTTTTGCACATTTTTTTGTTAAATTTCATAATAATTTTTTATTTATAAGAATGAATATAATCACTTGTTAAATAAATATATATAAATATATGGAACACTTTTCATTTGAATCCTTTTTCCTATGTTAGTTTTAGGAAAAATTTCGTATAGGAAATAATTTATTTTTTGTTTTGCGGGTAAATTTCTATTTCAAATATGATTTTAATATATTAATAAGTTTCAGATTTATTCAGGAAAATTTATTTTAGAATTCACTTGTTGAATTGTATGTTATATACTTTGACAGGATCATAAAGTTTTCATGATTTTTGGATTAGAATTATATATTATTGATGTCTATAAGGTTTTAAGACTAAATAAATGTTTGTTTTATAGAAATAACGTTGTTACCCTATTTGTTACCGTATTGTAAGAGTAGGGTAAAAAGGAAAATGTATTGTAAGATAGGATAAGGAAATTTTTATTTTTACCCTATTGTAAGAGTAGGCTAACAAAAGTAGGGTAACTAAATTTTTACATGTATTAGGAAAAATTAATTTATGCGAATAATGAATGAGGTGAGCATAGTAAGAGCAATTAATTTCTAAAATATCTACAATAAAGAAACTTAATTTTGAATATTGTGCTGGAGTACATGAGCACATCAAAACCTATTAGATTTGATTCGTGTACAAACTACGAAGTAAATCAATGAGAGCCTTTTTAAAATATAATAGGATCACATTTGTAAGATGTTTACTGGAAATTTTTTAAAAGTTGGAAACTCGGTACATTGATTGATTACTGAATAACAAGGTAAGATCTGACAAAGTATTTAGTTATATAATAGATAAATTAAATTTATAGTACAGGAAATACATCCTTATGAGTTAAAAATACTAATAACTTTGGAGTTCTAATACATAACGCATAAGAGCATTAGTCCAAGGCGGATTTTTTTTTTTTGTAAATTATTATTCAACACTTTACGGAATAATATTAAAATCGAGAAAATTTAAGTAAATTTAAAAGAAAATTTATAGAAAAATATAAAGAATAACATTGTTACTGACATTGTCAACATTTTATAGTATCAACTATATAATTTAGTAAATTGTAAAGAATTAAATTTTATACTAATAAAGAATTAAATAAATAATTAAATAAATACGCAAAAATAAAATACTTTAAATAAATATTTCTTAGAAAATTGAATGTGATTGAACGATTATAGACAGATTACATTTTTTCAGTCAAATTTTCAGTGATTAAACATGAAAAATAGGTTTGAACATGAAGTCCCAAGCTGTAAACATCATAAAGTTGATGAAATAAAGATTTGGTATGATGATGCTGATAATTTATTAATTTCCTCCGCTTGGGCGGAAATAAAAAATCACGTAACTTCTATTTCGGAAAAATAGTATTCCTTGAGGATTATATGTTATAACGAAAAAAAAAGAAAGTTCGTTTTTTATAAGTTTGCGATTCTTTATATTCATAAAAAAATACGGAGTTATAATTTGTGTATTGTGTTCTATTGTGTACTTTAACCCCACAATTTTCATAATTCAATCACTTATATCACAATTTATCATTTCCTGTTTAGTAAAAATATGTAAATATAATTATAATGAAAACATGACAAATTTGCAGACAATTTTGTCTTCTGTTAATTTTGAATCATGACGTTTTCTTGAGGAAAAATAATATAAACAAAATATAACAAATTTGCAGACAATTTTTCCGCTGTCAATAAGGGGTCATGACGTTATCTTGAGAAAAAAAGTAATCTTGAATGAACAAAATCTTGAATTTATTATTTTATGGGTGCTAAAATATTTTTGCAAGTATTTTTTTTGTATAAATCTTTAACAATTATTAATTTTCAAGATTTTTGAATAATTGGTGTTTTAGTCGTTGGTTACAGAACAAGGATTTTCAAGATTTTGTCCGAGAAAGAATATGTTTTTCTATAGTTTTTTTTCCAATATTTCATTGGAAAATAAGATTTCAAAATTTTTTTTCTCAAGATTTGTATTTTTTCGGATATACATCGAATATACACCAGAACCTCGAGTTGCGTTGATAATGCGTTCCACGCAATGTGAAAACTATGCAACTTGAAATGTATTTATAAATTTGTTCGAAACGTAATACAATTTGTAATTTGAAATTACTGCATGATCCATTCAGATATTATGTTTAGTGGCTAGTAAATAAATAAAAATTTCAAATTTTTTCTTATATCTTCTAAATATTTTGGTTACCACAATAACCAAATCGAGCATTATCCAGCAATTATACCAATATTTTGAAAGTCAAATTTTCAACTTCAAAGTATTTTTTAAATTGCGATATTATGCAGTTGGTCATTCAATTCGGAAACAAAATTTCTGTGACCTAAGCTTTTTTGTTTGCGCATCAATGCACGAAGATATTATTTTATCGACACCCTTTAACTTTACCCTATCGTATTTTCAGAATGATAAACTAGCACACCTTAGTACTAAACTAGCTCAAAACTAGCACAAAATTTTTAGCTGTGCGCAACTCTAGTCTCTAGTGTAATTTCATATAATTGTTACCCGTCAATATGTGTGAATTAGCGCTTAAGTTTTCTTTTATAAAAACTGTGTTTTATTATTTTTTTAAGTAACGGTTCTAGTAAGGATTAAGTAAAGGTTGAAAATTGATTGATTTACTCGTAAATAAAAGTAATTCGATAGAATTTATTTGTGTTTCTTTTGTCTCTATTGATGAATTCTATAATTCAAATAAATAATATATTGTATTTAAGAATTAAAATGTATACTAAAGAATGGTTAACCAAGATATTAAAATATTTGTTTTTTTATTTTTAATTAAAATTGATACAAAAAAAGATATATTTTTTTTAAGACTTTACAATATTTAAAAAAAAAAAAAAGAATTCAAATTACCAAAACAAAATTGTTTCTTTAATAAAAAATTAAATACAAATATTAAATTTATTTTAAAATGTAAATAAATTAATAACTGACATATACTTATATTTATTTATTTTTTTTTTTGTATTTTAAATTCTTTTATTTGTTTCTTTTCATACTTTTAAATTTGAAATTTGGAAACATTTTCAAAAAAGAAAAAAGTATTTATTTAATTTTTTTTTTAACTTTCTTGATTGAAATTATTCTAAGAAATAAAAAAAAGAAATATTCTTTCTTTTTTTTTACTTTGATTTTTTTTTTCAAATATAAACAGGATTGTAAATTTCAGGTTTTGAAAACTAAACATAATTTTAGATTTCCTATAAATAACGAAATCCATAAATAATAAATGGTGGATACTCATTTAACAAGTTTGAAATAAAAGCTGGAATCCCTCAGACATCAGTTTTACCCCCGATTCTTTTCTTAATATATTTTATTAATGACAATAACTTATTATAAAATCTATAGTTTCGAAGAAGAGCACATTTGTAGTTTCAAAGCCGCCACTGTAGCATTAATCAACAGATTAATATAACGGGGAAAAAATTTTACTATTAGAAAGCTAAATAATTTATTTATGCAAAAATTCAAAAATAGGGAGAAATACCAGAAGGGTTGATTTCAACACAAAAAAACCCAATCCTGTTTGATCTCGCGTAAAATAGCAACAACTATTCCCAACATAGATTTTCAGAAAAAACCTTTGCGGCACTCAAAAACCTAAAACATTCTGGGTATCCGGAGTTAAACCATAAATTGACTTGGTTAAATTTTTGGTATAGCTAAAGATGCAACTAAATGTTTGGATTTTTCGAATCGTTGTACAACTTTCTTTTCTGCACCAAATCTTCACAATATATATAAAATATACATTAAGAGGAAATTGGTGAATAATCTCTTCATTTAACTGTGTTGGGTTATCTCGACAATGTACCAAACAGAGCTTTTGGGTTTATTAAATATCTCTCAGTGGTACCTCAAAATTCATATTACCATTTTTCTTTAAAATGTCCCCCCAGATTTTCTTATTCATTCTACATAATCCTAAGTTTTTCTAAATCCCTTTCTCCAAGAATTCTTTCCACATCACTATTGCGTAAACCAAACTGTAAAATTTTATTAAAGGCTCTAACTTAAAGTTTGATTTAAAAAGGGGTTGTTTTGATGAATTTTGTTTCCCAAAAAAAAAAAAAAAAAAATGGGGTGATAATTGTCTGATAATTATTGGGTGGCACTCGAAATATCGATTTTTCGTCTCTTTTGAACGAGACGTTCATATAGTAAAAGTTGAAGAGGACATACTAAATGAAGCATAAGGACTTCACCAAAGATTTCAATACTAATTGTAACTGCCTAATATACATTGTGCATTATAAATCTTAATTAATTCGTATTTGTACTTGAGATTGAATATTAATTTTAAAAGAAGATAAATTAAAAGTCTTTATTTAATTCGTTTTACTAGTCCTAGATAATAGATATTTGTGTAATAGATATTTATTATGTAAGTCGAATTCATTAATATTTCTGGTAGATAAATGTAGGTATATTTTAAATAAAGAAAATAATAATATTGAAATTCAAAATATATTTAGCATCTTTGTAAAATTTTTGTTATCATCATTTTGTAACAACTTTTAAGAAAATTAAACTTATCTTATCGGAAACTTATCTTAAACTTATCAAAAGTTTAGTATTCAATTTAATAATTTTTACATGTTGTTTGCAAGCTCTGAAAAAAATTTTGTTTTTCTTAAATATTGCTAGAAACGATTCAAAAGAAAAATTAAAAACTTTTTAATATTATATGGTGTAAAAAAAATTTCATGGTGAAAACCACAATTGTGTTAAAGATAAAAGATAAAAAAAAGTAAGAAAGAAAAAGAAAACAAAAAAAAATATATATACCTATATATATATATAATTTTCAAAAAACTTCTTATATCATATAAATAAAAAATAAAAAAGATATTTCGCTATTTGAAAAAAAAAAAAAAAAAAGAAATTTACAAGGAATGAAATATTTAAGAATTTAATTATTTTACCATTGAAAAAGTATAAATTGATTTTTGAAGTGTTCAATAAGTTATGAAAGGAAAAAAAAACACAAAAACAAAGAAAATTTTTCTTGAAAATATTGCCAGGAAAAATGAAAAAGTTTTAAAAGAAAATAATTTCATTTTTTTTTTTTTTTGTACAATTTGAAAAAAATTTTTTAATTTAAAACCAGGTTTTAAAGTTAAAATTTTTTTTTTTTTTTAGATTTTTCAATATTGAAATTTAGTGATTTAAAAACAATAAGACATAATAGCTATGTAATTGAATATGTAATTCATTAAGTAATTAATTAAGAATTATGTATTTTATTTTTAATAATTTTTAATTTGATGTAATTGCGAGCATGCAATATAGTGTCGTATGCCTGTACTTCATTTACTTATAAGAGTCATTTGAAGTTTCCTGTATTATCATCCCACTGTATTTCATTTGACTGTCTTTCATTTGACTGTATGTAAAACATATAATTAGGGCAAATTTTAGAGTTGATTAAAAAATCAGGATATCAATATTTTGTTTAGCAGGAGCATGAGGATGGCAGACATCATTTGTCGTCGAAATATGTGTGTAAAATATAAAATTAGGAAGGATTTTAGAATTGTTTACAAAATTAGAATAATTTCAATAATTTGTTTAACAGGCGTGATACACAGCTTGAGTTCTTGTAGAAAAAAAACAAATTTATTGTGTTTTTATTATATTTCCATTGTTTTCTTTATGTCCAAAATATCTTAAATTACAAACAATAAAAAAATCCAACAATACTTAATATTTTTAAATATTTAATTATACTTAACTTACATATTTTGAGACAAGAGATTTTAATTGCTAGAATACTTTATTTTAAATTGTTTGGCAACTTTGTTTATTTTAAGAATGTTCCAAGAGGGTTGAAAAAAATTTTTATTAAAGTTTTCCACACTAAGTAAAAACTCTTAATAACTATTGATAATATCTGTTATTATTAGTTGTGAATCAGCAAAAAATATTCTAAATGTAATAATATTCAATGTAAGGGAAATTTTTAGATCTAATTTATTAACCAGAAAATTTTTTAGTTTGTCTTTTTTTTTTTTTTTTTTACGAGGGTTGGTGGAAAACTCGAAAGTCACCAAGAGGAACTGCACGTGCTTCCTCAAGGTAGTGTTGGACTTTAACCAACCAAAACCACCCGCCTTTTAAAACCAAACTTTAGGATGGAACCTTTAATACGAATGTACAGTTTGGTTTTGGGGATAGGGATGTGGGAAGGATAATTGGGGAAATTGGTATTGGGCAATCTGGATTATGGGGGATAGGTAGGAAAATTTGGAGGGGCATTTTGAAGAAAGATGTTAATGTTCTTCTTAGACTTAAATAAATCGTACACATATAAATTACCAACCTTAGGGAATACATGCGATGGTATATGGTTCCACAGGCGGGACGTGCGCATGACAAACGGCTTTCCATAAGCTGTATTTCGCCATCTTGAAATCTCTACATGGTAGGGATGAGCTTCTGCTGCCTGCCTTGTTTCTCGCTGGAAATTGAGCGGAGGCATTAACTGTTTTAATTCATTCGAGCAGGTGTTAATCCCTACGAGATATCTATAAAACAAGGTCAGTGACCCAACTGTGCGACGATGACTGAGTGGAGTGAGCATTGAAGTTACACTGGGGTCGTTGATAAGACGAATAGCTCTGTTTTGCATATTATCTAGGTAACCCAGCGCTGTTTGAGGGCCTGCAGCCCAAATGTGTGCATTATACTCCATTTTCGGCCGAATATACGTTTTATAGATATTGAGAAGATCAGATGCAGAAAAGTAAGTTTTGCAGCGATACAAAAAACCCAAACATTTAGCTGCATCCTCAGCTATACCAAAAATGTGATTTGACCAAGTCAATTTTTGGTTTAACTCGATACCCAACATGTTTAAATCTGTTGAATGCTGCAAAACTTCTCCCTGGAATAATAGGTTGGGAATAGTAGTGGCAATTTTTCGCGAGATCAGACAGCATTGGGTTTTTTTCGTGTTGAACTCAACTCTGTTGACTTCACCCCATTTTTGAATTTTGGCTAAATCGTTTTTTAGCTCACTAATAGTGAAATTTTTTGCTGTTGTATTAATCTGGTGATTAGTGTTACAGCGGCTATGAAATTCATAGGAAGCTATAGGTGCTGTCGTCTGCGAAACTATGGATCGGATTGGAGGTTAAAGAAAGTAGGTCATTAATAAATATTAAGAAAAGAGTGGGGGATAAAACTGATCCTTGAGGGACATCAGCATTTATTTTGAATTTGTCAGATGAATATCCATCGACCAGTACACGAATCGTACGATGCGAAAGGAAATCTTCAATCCATTTTAGAAAGACCCTACCTAGACCTATTGCTTTGCATTTTGCCAATAGAGCATCGTGCCAAACTCGATCGAAAGCCTTAGAAATATCAAGAGCCACAACATCAGATTCACCAGAATGATGAAGGCTAATGCTTAGCTTCTCACAAAGGTAAGTCATGAGATCACCGGTTGAACGACGGGCTCTGAACCCGTATTGACGATCATGAAGCAGACCTTTGTGATCCAGGTATTTCAGAAGCTTTTGGTTCACAATTTTCTCCATTAGTTTGGAGAGGACCGAAGTTATAGCAATAGGGCGGTAGTTGGAGGAATCGCTTTTATTACCTTTTTTGGGAATTAGGAAAACATGTGAAACCTTCCATTGGGTAGGATGAATACCCGAAGTGAAGGAGAGGTAGAAAAGGTTGCGCAGAGGTTTTGAAATACTGGAGTAGGTATTTTTAATCACCAAGGTGGTTATACCATCTGGACCGGCTGACTTATTTGTATCAAGATTTTCAAGATTTTCATCACCGCCCGCGTCCTAAAGTAAATTTTTCCAAAGGAGCAGCCAACTCGGGGAACAGAAGGTGGTATCTGAGCTGACTGTGGCAGTGTCGAATTAGAAGCGAACTGCTTGCCAAATAAGTTCGCTTTCTCTCTAGAATCTGATACTGTTTTGCTATTATTATCAACAAGTGGTGGAAAAGAAGACCCTCTAACGTCTTCTTTTAGACTTTTAGCAAATGTCCAAAAGGATTTGCTATTCTTTGGCATGTGGATAACCTTACGTTTCAACCCTTGGTTGAACAAGAATTTTTGCTTGTTGATAACTCTCTTGCATCGGTTTCTCACCACTATATAGTTGGCCCTGTGAGCCTCCGATCTATTGTTTTGATACAGTTTAAAAGCCTCCTCTTTTCTAAAAATGGCTTCTTTGCAAATGCGATTAAACCAAGATTTAGGCCTCCTCTTAACAGATTTCATGGAATGAGGAATGAATAACCTCATTCCAAGTAAAATAGTTTCACTAATCTTATTTGCAGCAAAGTTAACATTCTTATTACGGAAGCAGAATGACCAATCAAATGTTCTAAAAAAGTTGTTAAGACCCTCCCAGTCAGCATGGCTGTAGCGCCAAACTAATTTTTTGTGAGGGGACCTCTGATTGGGGATTGGGCTTACCCGGAAACTTGTCTTAACCAAACAATGATCGGAATTACCCAGAGGCAACCAACTGAAACCACATATTTTTCAGGGTGTGAGGTGAGAAACAGATCCAAGAGGTGTCCTTCTTGATCAGCACGATCCGGGATCCTAGTGGGATTTTTAACAAGTTGAGAAAGGTGGAACAGTGTGGAGAATAGTTCAACTTGTTTCCCAATTGAGTTTTGACTCGGGGAGATGTTGCTCGAAAAATGAAGCTAGTCCCTGTTATGAATGTTGAAATCTCCCGCCAGAACAATTTCAGATTCTGGAGATGCGTCCAAAATTTCATTGATCTGGTTCGATACTTGTTCATTTAAGTTGGGTGGTCTGTATAGAAAACAGAAATGTATGACATAAAGGGAGTGGTTTTGGTTGGTTAGAGTCCAACATTACTCAGTGGAACCTCGTGCAGTTCCTTTGAGTGACTTTTGATTTTTTCCACCGTCCCTCGCAAAAAAAAAAAAAATGTTCAAACTAAGTAATTTGTTGAAAAAGGGTTGCTCCTTATTGGAAAATAGCAGTGAATCAATTTGACTACTACTAATTAATTTGTTTCGGGATGGAAGCGGGTTATAAAATTTTTAATTTTTTCTTTGTTTAACCAACAGTTTACCCAATTCAGTTTAAATTTAGCAGCATGCCACATTACTACCCGGAAAAAACTTTTTAAATAAAGCTCATTACGATCCGTTTACCCCTTCCTGACATTACCCGGTTTTTCAATTTCGATATTACTCTTTCGATCAGTTTACCCTTTTTGATCTTTTGTTTTGTATTATGTTTCCTTAAGTAATTTTTAAATTTATATTGTCTAATGTCTCAATATTCCATGAGTTTATTAGTTCTTCATAATTTTTAAATTTAAATATTGAAATTTTCAGAAGCGGTATTTTGATCTGAATATATTTTTAAAACATAAAAATCTATCTGGCATTTTAGTTTGTTTATATACAAAATTTATATCGATTTTGTGAAATTACATAGTTTTTTGGGTCTGTTAAGCGTTCAAAATTGAATATTTCAAATTTCATAATTTTTATACTCGTGAGAACAAAGTTGTAAATATATAATAAATTTATCATTACTTTTGTAAAACCTTAAAGGAGACGACATTTAAGAACGTATTTTATAACTGAAGAAATAACAGTGTAAAAATTCTAAAATTTTTAAAATATCATTTTTATGTAATTTTTTATCATATTTTTTTTATATGAGTATAACTCAGTGTATTATTTAGCTAGATATCTGAAATTTTGTCAAAAAAAATTAAATTTTATGCTAACGATTAACGCAACTTATTCAGGTACAGTTGAGAAAATTATATCCTTATATCTTGATACTTAAAAAAGTTAGACATCTGAAATTTTATAAAAGATAATCAAGAGTTATGGAACTACTTTTACATAACATTTGGATAAAAGAGTTGACTAGCTATCATATAACTCCCAAAATTTAAATGTCTCCAGATATCCTACAGTTGAAACAGTCATTAGAGTTCACCCTCTTAAATGCTTTCTCTTAAAATCTATTAAATTCAATATATTTTTCTGTTGATGTCCAATATAATGTAAATAATATTCTTGTCCATAAAAGCTTTCATTTATACTATGAATAATTACATTGAACAAGAATCATTTAAAATATATAAGAATTTTTTTTATAAAATCTTAAGTAACACAATTTATTAAATCTGTGGTATTAATAATTCTATGTTTTATTATTAATTTTAATACCAAAAATATTGTAAGTACAAATACCACATAATACAAAAATCTAAAAAAAAAAAAAATTAAGAAAAAAAAGTGAAAATTCGAAACATGAAAACCTAAATTTTCACACAAAAAAAAAAAAAAAACAACAATGTTAAAAACCTCAATAAATTTGTTGTATTCATTATGGCTTTGTTTCTACTTTTGGATAGTGCCAAAAACCATAACATTTATGGAATAATGGTCGGCTTGTTATTGATCATTAGTAGTAAAAGCAAAAGACAAAAAAAAAAAAAAGAAACCGAGCAAATATGAACAAAAAACTTTTTTTTTTTTTTTGCTTTTTCGCCAAATTTTAGCAATTGCCAAATCAACAACTTGCAAAAACTTTTATTTCCTTTTTTTTTTGTTTTTGGTTGCTTCTCTGTTTTATAGTGTTTAAGGAAAAATTGAAAAATCTTCAGTATCATTCATTCAAGGTTTCTTCGTTTTTTTTTTACACACCAGTTTTCTTTAAAGAAATTAGGTTTTCTTTTCTCTGTTGAAAGGAAAAAGTTCAAAAAGTTTGGTTCTTTTTTTTTCTATTCTTGATATTTACAGTTATTAAAAAGTAACAAAAATTCAAAGTTTTTTTTTTGACATTAGGTTTTTTGTCGTAAGAAAAATGAAAAAAACGAAGCATATTTATTTCAACGATTAAAAATTTTTTACTTAGATTTGGTATTGAGCCTTCGATTAAGACTGCAAGACAAAAAAACATATGAATTTTAGTAAAACTATGAAAGAATTTAAAAATGTGAATGTTTGATCTCATCCTAATCCTTTTAATAATCAAATTACAATAATATAAAATATTATTTAATTTTAGTTTAATGTCTCATTGTTTTATTGTTGTAACTGTTGATGACTACCGTCTCTAATAGGAAAATAGTAATAATTATAGTCAGATTGATTGTTCCTTTACATTCCCACCCGAATCTTTGTCCTATCTTTTCCTATTCCTACTTATTAGGAAATATATTACGCTAGAAGTTCATAGTTTCATCCCATTATATTAGCTAAAGTAGGAGGTGAGTTTAGTCAGTAAGAATCTGACACTTTCAAGGTAGTATTCTTGGAGTCTTTAGAAAGTTTCCACCTCCTTTAGAAAAACGAAAAATACAATATAACTGAATTGATCCACACAATTGTCTAAATTATCATTAAAATTTCAAATAAGTAAAAAATATTCCATAAAAATAATTTTATTTAAAGAATTTGGCAATAAAATACTTGTTGAGGAAAAGGAAAAAATGAATGTATTCTCTTCAATGTTAACTTTTCGTTTTTTCTTGTGCATAAATAGATAATCTTTTATATAATCCTTTATATTGTAAGTTTAGATAATGAGAAGGGAAGTAGAATAGTAAGAGGTCACAAATTATAAGCGAATCTTTTTGAAAAGTTGCAAGTCGACGTTGCAAGCAGTTTATATAATGGACCATTTCTATTAGACGGAAACACATTGGATGAAATTATGTTCTACAATCATTTTAATTAAATCATAGCTTTCTGTAGATATAAGATACATGTTATTATATTTTCGACAACTTAATCAACTATTTTAGAAAATTCATGACCAGCTCTTTAAATTCATATAATTTTCTGTGTACTATTTGTTTTCTTTTTTAAGTTTTCTGTTATCGTTTGAATTTATTTAAATGTTCTGTACTATTTAAATATTTGGTTGGTTAATAAAACGTTCCATTTTAGAATTGAAATTTAAGACCTAATATCACAACAGTAATTTTTAAAGCAAAAAAAAAAAAAATTCTTTTTTTAAATCAATAATAAATTCTTATTCTATTTTCATATTATGTGTCATTTTGTCATGAAGTCTTTTATAAAATATCAAATAAAATCTATCTACCAAATTGAATTGAACCAAAAGTGAATCGAATAGAAAAAAAAAAAAAAAAATAAAAATAGAAAAAAAGAATGAAAAAGACTATGAAAATTGTAACAAAATTGTAAAGAACCATTTATTTATTTTTTATGTTATTTTTGGCACAGAATCAACTTAGTATTGAATTGAATGTTATGCGTTTTTTTTGTTTTTTTTTTTTTTTTTTTGTTTTATTTTTTGTTTTTATGAGAAATGATTTAAAAGGATGCCCATTAATTTTTTATTTGTTTATTTGTTGTTTGTTGGTTCAGTGATTTAAGTTTTATTTTTAGATTTGGAAATAACTTTGAAAGTTAGTTTGTTACTCTTACTACTTTATGAGCTTAAAATAATTTTTAAATTTTTTTTCTTTTTTACTGAAGCTTTTTGTATTTTTTTTTTTTTTTAATTTTTTTTTACTTTTCCTTAGAAATGATATATGACTTTTTAAAGGGAAAAAAAAGAATTTTTTTTAACAAAATTCAAATTGAATAAAAAAAAAGTTATATTGAAAGAAATCCTGATGATTTGTAAATTATCGTATAGATAGATATTAAAGAATAATTATTTACTTTTTAATAAAGAATAAAGTTTATGTACATGTATAGATAGTTCAATTGAATTAAAGTAATAATGAATCCATTTAATTTGAAACTGTAGAAAGTGTTTTTGAAAAAATAAAATCTAAGAAAGTGTAAATCAATTAGAAAAGATTATCGTGAAAAATTAATATACATACCTAAATAAAAATTAAAAATTTAATTGATAGAATTATATTAACTATATATATATATAAAAATATATGTATATAATTTTCAGACTACCGATATTGTTAGGTTATATGTGAATGAATTCTACATATAAATTTTCCCAAGGAAAACCATACGTTCTGATATCTGTTTATTAACTCAAAAAAAAAAAAAAAAAAAATAAGGAAAATTAATTGAACGTAGAAGTTTATCAAAACAAGAAAAAATTCTTAGAAGGGAATTTAGATCATTTTAATCTTCATAATAAACTAAAATATTAGTTTATAAGCAGAAAGGGATACTCTTAACATAAATGATTTTTGATTATCGAGCTTTTGAGCTATTAGTGTATAATTTACTTTAGTTACGTTTAGAAAGGATTTTAGTAAAAATTTTGCATTAGTCACATTTGTAAATAAATATCTGATAATAAAGTTTGATGCCAGTCTTAAGTAGTTAATTAAAAGATTTAGTTAATGATATACATTACAGAAACAGAAAACAGAATACATTTAAAGATTTATAAAAAAAATAATTCATTATTCTTCTAATATTTTATTAAACAAAAAAATTTTTTTCCCATTGTTGAAAAATGTAAGATCCTTCTCCTTCTAAGTTAAAGTAAAACTCTCATATATGGGCTGCCTCACCTCAAGCTTCTTTCAGTTAAGACAATTGAGCCGAAAAATTTATATAAACGACAATTGAGCCGTCTTATATTTAATAAACGACCTTTTCAAACTAGTAACAGTAAAATGAATTTGACGAATCTCCTAAGATGCTAGTGTTCAAAACTTATACCACATTAGGAGGTACCTTCCCTAAAAAAAGTCCCAAAGTACAACAAGAGAAGCAAATAAGTTTTCATTTCTATACGAACTCTACGAACCAGTGGTTCAAAACTTATTATAGAAACTCTTTCGTTGTGAGAACTCCTAGAATGTGGTACATCCTTCCATCAAATATGTTCATCTCTGTCAATAATACTCAATTCTACAATTTACAACAATTCAAAACGAGTCTTTTTAAGTTCGTTTCTAATTTACTTTTGCATTCCCCCTTTATATCCTATTTCTCTTTCCCATAAATTTACATTAGTATAAAAGAATCTATTTGTAGTGTTTATCTAGTGGGAAAAAAAGAAATAATAGATATTCAAACTAGTGGAGGATTTTCTTTTGGGTTGACATTTTCATGTCACAGCTTTGACTCTAGTGTTTTTGAATTTAATAACAGTGTAATTGGTTTAATAACAATTAGTCATTGGATTCGTCAATTCGATTGAATGTCGTCAATTCGATTGGGTTGTCGTGAAGATTCCTTAGTATTTATCTAAACGCAGTTGAAACACCAAATGGTAGTAGACAATCTATAAGAAAACATTTTGTATTTTTTATTTTGTTAGAAGTATTTTATTTATATAAAAATAAAATTTGCTATACATTCTATTTTATTATATATACGTGTAATAAAATAATAATACTGCTAATTTAAAATTATTTTGAATGGTTTCTGTTTTTCTAAATAACTCAATAAATAAAAACAGATTATTTTCTTGAATTAACTTAATTGGTTTAAAATAACAGGCAAATTTAACATAAATTTTTGATTATAATTTAAAATTATTGAACCCTAAAAACAAAAATATAAGCAGTAAAATCAATCTTTAAATACTAAATTTTAATTCTATTGAACTTTATTTCATTTTATTTAATGTAAGGAAACTATTCTAAAATTTTTGTAGCTAAACAAAACAGAAAAAAAAAAAAAATCGAATATAGAAAGGATTTTTATACAATATAATGTTTGGCATTTACGAATCTGTTAAAAAAAATGTTGGCATTTTACCAAAAATTTTATTATTCTTTAATAAAAATTTATATAAGCACATAATAAAATTCTTAAATTTAAGGTTTTTTTTTATTTTTGTATTATGTTTTAAATTTTTTAAAGAAACCCATATTGAGTAATAATTATATTAAGTTGCCAACTTCAATTATTTTTAAATTTTCTTTATAAATATAAGGGTTTTATTAGCAATTTTTGCAAACTTATACTTAATTTAAAATTATTCAATTTGATTTAAGGCCAAAGTTCAAGTTAAATATTTTAATATTTAGATAAAGGTAATATTTTTAGCACATTTTAGCACACATTTTATTTCAAAAATTTTAAAAAATGTGCCTATTAGTTTCACTATGTCCGTCCGTCTGTCCGTCTGTTTACAAAACTTCTACACCGTTAAAGACAGAGAAAACAAATTTTAACGATGGGTAGATCTCTTAAAAAAATTAATTTTGTGGAACAACTTTTTCATGTAGCCCCATCCATCAGAGAACTACAGCTCCTCAAACTTTGAAAAAATCCTATTTTTAAACGCGTATATTTCATGTTCCGGTTAAAATTTTTTCAATCTGAAAATGTCATGCGACAGGTATTTTTTTTTAACTTTGTAAATTAATATCAAAATTATACAATTTTTTTTAAATTTAGTATTTATATTTACCGTTATGTGAAAACCAAATTTTGCATGATTTTTCCACCTCCATAACTCCGGCACGCTTTGAGACAGGAACTTGAAATTTTGAGACAAAAAAGAAATTTTAGAATTAATATAAGTTCCTCAGAAAATTTTTTGGTAACATTCTTTGTTTAAGAGTTATTACGCCTCAAAATTTGAATATTAGCTATTTTTAGACACCTGTAACTTAGGCACCTGTAAACATTTTTCTGTTTATGGTTGTTTTTAGTTATATAGGGTTCCGCACTTACAGCCCTTCAAAATTCCAGAAAAGCCTTATTTTCACGTTTTTTCTTATTATATGAAATTTTCAAATTTGTTTTATTCTTTGGAAATATGCGCTTTTAAAAACCATTCTATTTTCTACCTTGTTATTCTACCTTGTTATTTTAATATAAATATATATTATATAACAAGTAAAAATAACAGTAAGTCGATGCAACCGACTTATTTATACCCTACACCTAAAAAATTCAAATTAAATTAAAAATCCATAAGTTATTTTAGTTAGGTATTTAATACAAGCTAAAAAAAATAAATGCTGTTACAACCTTTGTACAAAATTTCAGGTTTCTATCTTTATTAAATTCGAAAATATGATTGTTAGGTCTTGGGAAGTGTGTGAAGGCACGCGGACCACCACCCCAATTCATCTCAAATTTTAGAGACATCAACAGGGTAGAACATTCTTATATCAAATTTCAAGTTTATATATTTATTAATTTCGAAGATATGCTTGTTTGGTCTTAGGAGTTGTGTGGCAGATACCCGAACAACCATTCTAATTCATCTTATATTTTGGACAAATCAGGGATTCAGGAAACAACACCCTCGTATCAAATTTAAAGTTCCTATCTTTATTAATTTCGAAGATATGCATGTTCGGTTTTGGGAGTTGTATGAGAGGTACCCGAACAGCTCCTCCAATTCATCTCAAATTTTGGACAAATTAGGGATTCAGGAAACAACACCCTAGTACCAAATTTGAAGTTTCTGTCCTTATTAATTTCGAAGATATGCTTGTTCGGTTTTGGGAGTTGTATGGGAGGTACCCGAACGACCACTCCAATTACTCTCAAATTTTAGACAAATCATAAATTTCATCAAGATAGCATCATTATTTTTTGAGTTATCGTGCGTACGGACGGACGAACGGACGGACGGACATCGCTAAATCGACTCCGGCGGTGATCCTGATTCAGAATATATATACATGTCTATACCTAACTCGCTTCCTTTTGGTGGTTACAAACACCATACCAAAGTTAATATACCCTATACTTAATGTGTAGGGTATAAGAATATTATATATTATTTTTATCTTTTATTCTACTTAAGTTTTATTAATAAAAATATGATTTTTTCTCCAATACTTGTTTTAAAGGTGGATTTATGTTTAACCGACAAAATTTTTTAACGGCATTAAGCCTTCTCCGGAATATTGTATTTTTTTTTTTGCGTTTTTTTTCGAAAAATATTATTAAATGGTGGCTTATGAGTATGCCCGCACCAACTATATTTCCGTTTTGTTTATTTTTTTATTTTTTAGGTCTATGCGAATTCTTAACTTTTCAGTGTGGCTACCTATGTGTATTCCGAGCTATTTACGCAGACCTCTGCCTGGTGAAGGTTTTAAAGAGAGCTATGGTATGAAATTTATTTAATTTTTATGACAATTCAATTTATATAACAAGAATATTAAATTAATAATTTATCAGGGATATTTATCACCGATAATGGGAAATATTTGGGATATTTTTCAAAAATTCGGTTATATTTTTATGTAAAATAATTTGATAAAGTATATAATTTTAGAATATCATTGTCGATATTTTTTCTATAACGGCAACATTTTTTTCGGGTTAACATCTTGAAGTTTTACCTTTTTGCCACTTTATTTTTTCGTACGCAAACATTCAAGATTAATAATGATTTGTTTTAA
This sequence comes from Poecilobothrus nobilitatus, assembly GCA_947095535.1. NCBI lineage: Eukaryota > Metazoa > Arthropoda > Insecta > Diptera > Dolichopodidae > Poecilobothrus > Poecilobothrus nobilitatus. Next base: position 38,986,402 of record OX352774.1, on the reverse strand, counting down.
TTTTTTAAAATAAAATGATAAAAGATACTTTCGAGGTATTTGTTTTATTTTTTAAAACGAAAAGTATTGAAAAGGCTAACATTCTTTTCCCAAAAAAAATGTTTTTAATAAATTATATGCAACAGTTCTCTTTAAATAAAAATTAAATATATTATCTCCCGCTTTAGAGCAGATAAAATTTTTTTATCACATTGTAAATCAAGTGTAAACCAAGCCTAAATGCACCATAATTCTAATATTGCACCGTTCAGAGTTAATAACATTTTGAGTTGAGAATTTCTGAGATTTAGTTAAAAAGAAATATACGCTCGATTTTTCATTGTCTCAACAAATAACCAATGTATTTAAATTTTACAAAAACTCAAAATTTGGTCATTTTATTTTTTAATTTAGAATTTTGAGATACAAAATTTTATAATTCAAAATTATATACTCAATTTTTTATTTTATACGCATACCTTTAATTATTAATTTTTTAAAACTGTCACATCTGCTGTCACCACAATTGTGATTATTAAAAGTAGTGTAAAAGAAATATTTTATAAATTTATGAAAATTAAAATATTACAAGGGTATCATTTGATAGAGCTTGGTGTGAAACCATCCAAATCTGAAATTACATCTTTTTAGTTCCAAAGGAGCCCTTTTAGCCTTTAATATGTTGTATAGGGATTTCAATATTTGTACCCGAATATCATATGGGGTCATATGGGGTGTCATTAAAAAGGTATTGACGAGTTCTTCAACTTTTGTTCGGGGATCTGTATTCTAGGACGCCCTTCTTGGTCCCTGCGACCGTTTATAAGTCTTTAATATAAAAGTCAGCGGTATATTATCATGTGGTGTATCATTAAAAAGATCTGGACGAGCCTAACACATTTTGTTTGGGGAATCTGGCTTAAGGATGCCCTACTTGAGTCCAGAAAGCTTTTGTAAGCCCTTCATATAAAATCAGCTGTATATGATTGTATGGGGTATCGTTGAAAAGGTCTTGGCGAACTCTTCAATTTTAGTTTGAGGACCATTGCTCTAGTACGCCCTGCTTGGTTCCTGAAACAGTTTAGAAGTCCTTAATTAAAAGACAACGGTATATTATCATGTGGAGTATCATTAAAAAGATCTTGATCACCTCTACAACTTTTGTAGACCATGGTTCAAGACCGTCCTGTTGGAGGATGAGAGCGTTTATATGATACCTTACTATAAAAATCAGTGATACAATGCCTTTTCAACATGCTTCTTCATCATGCGATTTAATCATCTGTTTGACGCTTGCAATGCAAGCACACTTTACTAGTTTTATTATACAGCTATTCGTAATAAAAATGTATAAAACAAAATTATTTTTATTCCAAAAACAAGAATTAATGATTCTTGGGTTGAGTTTTTAATTATGAAGATTTAATTAAAATTCATTCAATCTCTATTTTATAACAATAAATTAGACATGACGTCAAATTATTTTAAAAGGATGAAAGGAAGACTAGGATCTTTTATGTATGTCTATTATGCTGTTCCAATACTTATATCAGTCGTACTCCTTTTAAAAAGCTTAGTATCTGTAAAATCTTTATTGCTAGTTTATTTCGAAGTAAAGATCCGCAGTTTTTAAGTATGTGTTCTGAAGATTCGTTTTTTTTCTTGGCAGGATCTGCATGCACCGTTATTTTCTATTTATAACAATAAAAATAATAATTCTAATAAAAATGGTACAGCATTCACCTTAATCAGATATCTTGGCTATCAGCATCTCGTTTTGTTGTACTAGTACATTCTTGTATCATGAAGTTTATAAACGACAAGCAGAGGCACTTAATTAGGTTTAAATCTTATTGGTTTATTAACATTTTAGTAATGTCTTAAATTTTGTCATTTCAAAAATTATCAACTCTCAACATTTGGTTAGAATTATAAATTTGTACAAAATTGTATATTTAGATTAATATTTTAATTATAATTCATTGTTTTTCAACAAAAATTTTAGTGTCAACAAATAAATACTTATAAGTTCATAATCAACCTTAAAAAATTCTGAAACAAAATAAACTCTTTTAAATGATTTAACGGAAACTCTTAAAATGATTTAAATTCCTTTGAATATTAAAGTAAAAGTAAAATACGTGCTGATATTTAAAAATTGCTGATAAAAAAAAAAAAAGAACCAAAAATAAAAGCAGTGAAATAGAAATGAATTGCACAAAAAGTACATGTTACTACATTTGAATGCATTACTAAAGTTAAATTAAAAAAGAAAAAACAAAAACCACCAAAACTGTGATCATTATTGCAACATTTTCGTTACAAATAATAGAAAATGAATTCGAAAAATTTTAATTGTTCTTTTAGTTTTGAATATAAACGAACTTAATATGCAAGTAAATGTGTCAACTTATCGCATTTGTGTCACATCTATTAAATTTTTTTTTTTTGGTTGTGCATAACGAATCACAAAAATTTCACCAAATAATTGAAATTGTACCGTTATTAGGATATCAATGTTTGTATATTGAAATGTAGACTATTAAAATAAATTTAAAACAAAATACAGAATATTGGAAAATTAAAAAAATATTAAAAAAAAAAACAGAATATTGAAAAATTAAAACTGTTCAATGAAATTTATCTCTATGAAAAGAATCTATTGATTTATAGGGAAATATAAGAATTGATATCCCTATTAGCTCCAACCGGAGTTATACGGGCATTCAGACAGATCATAGTTGTTCCTTTATATAGCTCGTTAAGTAAGTTAGGAAGTAAACTGTTAATATTAGGTAAAATAGTGTCAACTGTTATCTGTTTAATGTTAGATCTAATCTTTCTACTGTTTCACTATTTTTTTTGATTTTGAATAATTGATTTTAATTATTAAATGTTATAAATGTTTTAACCGAGGACGTACATGAGGTTTTGAATGATAGAGGATTTCTTTTACTTTTGAAAAAAAAATTTAACATTTACATGAAAAATTACAAATTAATATTTTTTTTAAATCGGAATGTACTTTTAAGCCATTAAATGGCGTTTCTGAGTGCAATGACATATATATCTGGAATCGTGATATCGTAAAGTATCTTTAAGGGATTATCTAATATAATCTTTTTTTTCATTAGGTTATCTAATATCTGCATAACATAATATTCTTCCAAAGGAATCTTCCAAAGATATTAGGAATATCTCCTTGGTAGTATCAAATTCTTACTGATTAAACCCACCTCTTTCTTTAGCAAATATAAGTTGTAACGCAGTATATTGGCTAGGGGTTTGGTATAGTAAAGAATAGGACAAGGATCCGGAAACATTGAATTGTGGAGTGGGACTGTAAAGGAACAATGAAACCGCCTATTATTGTTACTATTTTGTTACCAGTAATGAAGTAACAACAGTTACAACATGCAGTAGTTGCAAAAAGTAACCAAAATTAGCTCCACTGTAGCAGCTGTTATTATTATTATTATACGATATAAAGCTACTATTTATATTTTATATTTGCCGTTATTTTTTATATGACCTGACCGGAGTTTGAATTGAAAAACCGGATATTTAAAGGCCGGCGACTTAATCATTACGTCATGAGTCAAATAAGTCACTTTCAATGCAAAGTTTTAACCCCCAATTAGGTCTTAAACAATATTAGTAATTTATATTGTAACATATATATAGAATACCAAAATATATAATAAATATAAAATAAATAATTCTTGTATAAGATAATAGATGGCGTACAAATATAATATATATTTCATTACATAATTACACGACAACCATTCGAAAGTATCTTTATTACCTTTTTAATAATATGTAAGATAAAAACTGATAAGAAGACATTTTATTAGGTTTAGTATATTTGATTTTTTTTGGTTGTTTTTTTCTTTTCCTTGTTTAATAAATGAAAAGTTATTAAATTTTAGATGTTGCTGCATTTAAACGCAATTTATTTAGAACATATAAAACATAATTTTGTATTCTGCTGCAGTGTAAAATAAAATATACCGATTCTAATATCTTAACTTATTCAACTTTAAAAAAAAAAAAAAAAAAAAAAAAAAAAGAAATAGGGAATAGCATTTCAAACAAAATGAGGTTTTGTTTTTATTTTGCCACAAATTCAAATTGAAGCCATGTTAAATATTTATTTGTCCAGTATGTATGTACATATTATAATACCAAGTAACACAATTCAATGCATGCATAATATGAGTAACAAAATTTTAGATTTTACAGTTAAAGAAAAACTGCAAATATACAATCTATAACTGTATATTTTTTTGTAGAACTATTTTATAACAATGAAGTTTTTAAAAAACAAATAAATTGCAACGGGTATTGATAATCATAGAATGAAAATTAAAAATTAATGACATAATGTTCATGCATGTATATGTGTATTTGTAACATACTATATGTAGGTATGTTATATAAATATACGATATCCTACGATACAACAATAGTTTACTATTAGGTATACAGTTTTTAATTCTTTTGAAGTTGAATTAAATTACATAAGTTTTAAAATATTGTTATTCAGTACTCAGTAGGTATAGTAAAGAGTTGATTATTAGATATTGAATATTATTCTTTGTCTTTTATAGATATTGACTTTTTATGTAAGAAAATGCTAATCCTAATTGTATAGAAACTTTGTATATATGCTCCATGTCAGAGTGTTATGCATTTTAATTTTACAAAATATTTAATAAGTCGAAATGTACATAGTTGAATTATTATTTGATATTTTGCTAAGGATATAAGATTAAAGTATATATTATGTATATATATATAAGTAAATTAGTAAAGGAGTTTATTTCTTGTTAAGAGAAAGAATTTGTGGTATAGAGATTTTAAAAATAAACTTTTTTAAATTAATATAAAGTATCTAAAGATTATTTTAGATATTTATCTCATTTCGATAGTAATCGTATCATTATGAGTTTAATCAAATTTTTAGATTAGTTCTTTATATTAATACTTTATATTGAATCATTTATCTTAAATTCTTGTAATTTTAAATTTTTTATTGTTTTTTCAAATTTATTAGAATTATTTTCAATTATAAAACAGCCATTTCTTTTTATTTTTATATTTCAAAAATTGATATTAATTATTAAATAGATTTTTATTATATTGAAGAAATGTATTACTATATTGTTTTTTTTCCTTGCCACTCCCATAAGGACAATAGAACATTCACTAAAATCATTTATTATTCATACTTGATAAAGCTTCAGTTTCTGGAATGATTAATTTCACTAAGCTGTTGATTACTTGACTGTATCTATTGTACAAGATACAATAGATGAGAGAGACTATGAAACGTAAAAATTTTTTTTTAAATTTCTATGCCATCTATTGTCATATACAAGAATTATTTTGTTATATATTACAAATTTACATAATATTAATTATAAGATATCTATACTTATTTTTTTTTATTTAATTATATTATTTTAAAAATTATATATTATAAGAAAAATATATATAATAAGAAATTTTTATTAATCTATATAATCTGTCGGTGATTATATAGATATAAAACCGAGTCGATGCCCTAACCACTAGCCTTTGACTGGATAAATTACATCACATCTTTTTTTTATCCCGCCCGTTTTCTTTATCACTTCTTTATTTATCGCATTATTTCGATCTTTCTATTTTTTGTTGTGTATTAGTTTAACTATGACCGTACGTGTGTTTACAAAGGTTCTAAACCGTTTTAAAAAAATTAATGTTCTAGATCATCTTTTTTATGTAGCCAAATCCATTATTAGTTCAAAATTTTTAAAAGCTCTATTTTTAAATGTGTATATTATCTCTGAATATTGCATTTTCAACTCGATCTAAAAAAGCCAAATAACAGAAGCTTTCAGTTCAAAAAATCTTTATTTGACACAATAAATTTGTTTTTGTTCTCTAAAATTTAATTAATGCATTATGATTTATTAAATATTTTGTAATAAATTCAATTCAAACTAAAAAAAAACGAGTAACAAAAATAGGAATTCTTCCTTTGCAATCTTTGATTTCACTCTTATTCATCGCTAAAAAAATTATGGAGATCTATGATCCCACTCATAACTCGAAAATCAAAATACTTATCAAATACACTATAACTAACTCTAAAAGCTACAGACGAATGTAGGAATTTCAAAAAAAAAATCAGAACGATTCAGTTAAAAATCAGAGGAGGAGATCAAAAATTTCTTATGTGTTAATCGAATTGACTTCGGGTTAAAAACGCTAGGGATTGTATATAAATAACATATATTTATTTCTTCTCATATTACGTAAACACACAGGAAGTACGCAATATGCTACTTAAGATTAACATAATAGTTTTTGAACTATTTAATATACATTCTAATTTTAGTTTATAATATTTATTTACTACTTACCTTGTCTGTGTAACCAAGTTAGTTTAAATCATTTCCCATATATTATAAGTTTTGCAAATTTATTTTATTATATGGAAATTTTTAAGATTGGATTTAAGAAGTTCAGTTGTTTGTGTAGAGTTTATTAAATTTGTATTAAATGCGAATTCTTGCAAAATGTGTTTTAGTGATGAAATATATTCGCATAGCGGACATATCGGTGGACTTGTTTTTTCAAAAAATTTTTTTTATGTTGCTAATGTATGACCTAATCTTGGATGAAAAATTTTGATATCAGACTTTCTGTAGTTACCTAGTTCGTATGTTGTTTTTATGGCGACGAATCAGTGTATTTTCAAGAAGCTGTTTGCGTTGTTACATTTAGTTTGTCTAATGTGTTGTATAATGTTTTTGATTTGTTTTATTTTTACGTTATACCTCTTTCTGTTTTTGAAGCATCCGTACGTATTCTATAAGTTATCAGGGGGGAGGGTGTTTTGCACCGAGTACTGATTGATTTGTTGGAATGTTTGAATGTCTGTGGTTTCTTTGTTATACTGAGAGATGGATGTATCTATATAATTGATTGGATTGAATAGCCAAGGCAGGCTCTCTTTGTATTTAGGAATTGCAGTATCGAAGGATAATATAGTATTCCTGCGATAGCTTAAAGATTTATTTAACAAGTGTAAATTGTGTTGGTATTATAATATCATTATTAACAATAGCAGTAGTTAGTCTGTGCAGGGGCTGCGAATTGGTATTAAGTTGTTTGTGAAATAGTAATTGGTTCATTGCAATTGGTTTACTTCTCTCAATAAATTTAGGAAAATCGAATTCGATTCATAAGTTGATGTTGTTTAAAGAGCTCCGTTCGCGGATTGCACTCCGTCCGGCCGTCTGGTTTAGTTGCGCTTGTATTTTAGCGAGCTGTTTTTCAAAACCGTAACCATAAATGGAAATAACGTAGTCAATTTTGCCTAATTGTAATGCTTTAGCTATTTGGGTGGTTTCTCTGATTATTGGTACATATTTATTTTTGCATATATATACTGTCTTATTATATTTTCTATTCCGTTACAAATACATATATAGAAAATTAAAATTATTCAGCCCGAATAATTAATTTATTAATTATTATAATAAATTAATTATTCGGGCTTCATAGCACCCGAACATTTCATCTACCTAGATAAAGTAGGTTTTATACAAAATCAAAATCATGTTCCTCTACTATTTCATTATGGTAGAAAGACTACATGTACAAAATAGAGTTTGATCCAGTGTTGACATTGGCAGTTTAAAATACGACACCCATATTCCAAATAGGGATATGTGTGTCTATAAAGATACTGGTGGTTAAAAAATTAAATTGACTCTGTAATAGTTTCATATTAAAGTTTTATTTTATTTTATTTATTTATTTTTTTTTGTCATAGTTTTAGTCAAGTAGGTTTAGTTAGTTTTTAAGCTTTTATTTTTAATACATAAGAAAAATTAATTGGTTTTTTAGATATGTTTTTTACAATTAGTATAATAAAAGAAATAAAAATACATATAAAATTATTATTTGTTAAATACAGAAGAGTAAATTAAGAAAAGAAAACCAAAAATTTACAAAATAAAAATTATTATTTTTACATGTAAATCAATTTAAACATTAAGTTAATCAAATTTTGTAAACTTTTTAAGGATGTAAACATAAATGGATGGAATAAATAAAAAGTATTTATTTATTTATTTATTTATATTAATATTACATACATAAATGTAATGCAATATTATTGAACCATCGGCTGCTAAGGCCATTATACGTTTATATTATATACTATATATTTACATTATATTTGGTCGTAAGGGAGTATGTAAAGAAAAAAACACTTACGACCTGTGCAGGGATCGAACCCACACTCCTTCGGTTAATACACCACACGCCTACCCACTAGCTACCGAAGCCCCTAAAGTAAATTAAAAAAAGAAAAAAAAAAAAAAAAAAATTGCATATTTTTAGGATGTTAAAAAAAAAAAAAAACATTTTGAAAATTCATATTTATTTTTAAAATTTAACAAAAATGTTTGTTCATACTATGTTTTTCTAATCTTTAAAATTAATATTAAATATTTAAATAGTTATACCATACCGTAGTATGCATGAAGTAAAATTTATGACCAATTTTAATACACTTTAGGTGGTCTTTTATATATTGATATTTATGAATGGTACCCCAATAAAAAATTATTTATATATTTTATATTAAATTATTCTTAAATATTTTTTAGGACATTCTTAAGTTTTCATTGAATACATAAACATTGAATAGCTTGGCCTTTTTTAACAAATATTTTTATATTCCATACAATTTTAACAATAGGATTAATAGATATAATAATATTATTATGTTGTAGTTTTGAAAATATTTTAGTTCTTATATTTAATTAAATTTTATATAAATTATTTTCCTTTGTATGGCTTTTGAAATTATTTTCGTAGAAAACTATTATTTAATTAATTTAATATGATTTCATTTGTAAATGTGTAAAAAAGGATTAAAATTAATTGAATTTTTACAAAGTTTTCATTCCGCAGTATTTATTAAAACTTTTTCATATTAACGTTTTAAAATTGTATGGAAAAAGTTTTGAAATAAAGAAAATTTGTATGGATTGAATAATTATATTTTTAATTTGTATTTGGATATATGATATATGAATAGAATTGGTCCAACATTTTTGATTTGGTCAAAAATGTAATATAATGATTAATTTGAATTTTTGAAAAATATTACATAGGAGATTAAAATTATAGAATAATAAAAATTTCTAATTATACGAGTTTTTAATTTTGTAGAAATCCTTGTTTTAGAGTTGCTTTCCTATATTTTAAAAATATGTATTTCTTTTGTTAAAAAACAAAAATAAAAAATATGATTAGTATATATTTAAGATATTTTTAAAGTATTTAACTGATTGCAACTAAAACTATTCAATTATTTGATTCATGATGGCGTGATTAAATCGCCGGCTTTTCAATCGGAGGATTTTGAATTCAAAACCTGGTCCGATTATATATAAAAATAAGTAGTAATTTCATTATATCGTAATATTATATCGTAAAAATGTATATCAATGTCTGCATAATCTATTATTTAATGATTTTTTAGCTCAAATATTTCAATTTGACTGCAGCTCCACAGTTTAAAAAGTTTTTTTAGTATTATTATTTATATATATGTATATTCCAGTATTTTAAGATAAAGTAGTAAACATTTTTTAATTTGTATAAATCTTTTGTTTTAAATAATTTGCTTAAACAATTATCAATCCATTTAAAGACAAATTTTTAAAAGTTTACTTTTTCATCTGACATTTGAATTTCTTTGAAATCGTTAAGAAATATTTTGATTTAATTTTTTTTTTTTCAAATTTTATCTTTAAGACTGTAATTAAAAATCGTTTTGTTTTGATTGTAATAAAGAAAGAGAAATAGTGTAGAGTTGACTGTGTCAACCGTAGGATATTGCTATAAACATTACAATATATTCTGTTACGATAAATTTTTAACCATCTTTTGACTTAATTCACATTCACTTGAATAAATACTAAGATATATTTATGAAAATTTTGGAATTGTATTACATCTACATCTGACTGACATCGAATCCGTAACGTCAAACCAACCAAATTTTATAGGTGTTATGCCTACGATACATAACGTATTTTTAAATGTAACAATAACTCGATTAAGTAAACTTAGTAGTTATTGTGTTGACCTGTTTTGCACAGAACTAAGATTCAAATCTCAGTATAAGTGAAAACATTTTTTATCTGATTTTTGTACCTAATTCAGCTATATCATTCGTTATCATTAACAAATTTAATTTTAATAATTATAACTCACAGATTAAGTGTCAAAAAATGAGAATGTAAATTTGTATGACAGCTATTTGAACTTGACATGTTAGACCAACTAAATTTGACAGAAGTTTAATTAGATAATGAGTTATTCATATATAAAAAAAAGTAGTTTTATGACAGCTGCTGCTCGATGGAACAGTGTTAACTTGTTCAATTTCATTGAAGTAAAATGATAAAATTTTCATAGAAATTTTCAGAATCTTGGCTCCATTATTTTTTCAGTTATTGTGCGCGTAGATGAACAGATGAATGCACTGAGCTAAAATAATTGAGAATTCAATCATGATGAGTAAGACTATTATATATATTCTCCTTCAAGGTCTACAAAGGTGTGATAAATGTAATAGAAAATATATTATATGCTTAGTAACTATATTCGGATGGGTATAAAAAAGAAGAATTGGAAAGAAAAATTTCCATAAAAATGTTATATAATTATAAAACTATATGTCGCAAATGAAAAAAATCTTTTTTTTTAATCTATAGTTATTTTCATTTTGAGTGCACATATTCCATTCTATCTAAAAATATTTATTTCAATAGTCTTTAAATAAAAAAAAAACAACAAATCTATATGCGTTTGATTGTGCATTCAATTTTTTGATTACTTTACCTTAAAATTATATCTATACTTTTACTTGTATGTATAATTTCTTTATAATTATTACACTTTACTACAGATGATGTCTTTTAATTTTATTTTTTATTTTCAGTTTTACATGCTAATACAAGAATTCAATTTAAATTGAATTAAAACAAAAAAAAAAAATGAAAGCAATTTTGCTAAAGAAAGACCAATGAAAGAGAAAAAAAATGGAACTAGATATTTGTATATATAAAAAAAAAAAAAAAAAAAGAAAAATAAAAATGAAAATAGTTTTTCTTTTTATTTCGATTCAAATGAATGAAATGAACTTTTAATTCATTGAACAAATCTTTTTGTAAATAATTGCAGTTCATTTCATAGAATTTTCTAAATATTAAAGTCAAAAAGGACGATTCAAAATTATTAATATATATCTGTATACATTGGTATTTCATATTATATTATGCATGCATTTTCTATATGTCAAAAATACAGTATTGGCCACTATTAGTGGAAACTTAAATTTGATATGAAAACAGAAAGTGATGTATGGTAAATGGTAAATTGTTTCGCAACAACTGAGATTCAAGTTTGGGATAAAAAAATTTAAAAATTTAATCTAACTAATGGTCTATTAGTATTTTTTTAAATCTAACAATAACTGGATAGTACAGTGATTATTATGTCAACGTCTTATGCCCAGAACTAAGATTCGGAATCCAGTAAAAGTGAAACTTTTTTTTATCTGATTTTTTGACGTCAATTCAGCTATATCATTCGTTATCATGTTAACAATTTTAATTTATAATTATAACTCACAGATAACCAAATATCATAATGTAAAGAAAAATAAAGGAAAAACCAAAACATTAAATCCAGATAGAAACAAACAATTTTCGTTAGACTTTATAACTTAAAAATATTATAATACGAAAAAACATATACAATTTAACTAATTATACATACGATAAGACCCAGTACTACGTCTCATGTAGTAATTTAATGCGAATTAATTTACACAATCATTTCCACTTCCTTTATTCATAATATCCTCCCATATACTTAGTTTAGCTTTTCTTTTGTACGAACATAATGAAATGGTGCAGACAGGCGTATTCATATTGAACAATTAGAGGGAGAGAATAGATAAAAAAAAAATTTATACTAACATATTAATGACATAAGTATGAGAGTTACTAAGTACATCTCTTTTATTTTGTTGCTGATGAGTTAGATTTGACTAACTGAACTGAAGCTTTGGCTGAAGACAATTTTCTACATTTAGTAACCCGTTTTACAACAAAAAAAGTTGTTTGCATATAGACCTTTAAATATATAATTCACTCTATTTTTTTTCAACTGCCTTTTAAATTACACAATGGATAAAATCGAATTTATATACAACATATTTCTGGAATTGTAAATATATTTTGTGATATGTGAAAGCCTGCCTAGTTTATGATGATGTATGATGTTATTTAAATATTCATTATTTTTATAACTACAATACTTATTAAAGATTCAAATTTATTTTTCAGAACTGTACATCATGCATTAAATACATATTATGTATATAAATTTTAACATATAATATGTGTATGGTCATTAAGCATTGTTAAATGAAAGGATGTGATTTTCTTCAAATAATTTTCACCAATTTTATTTTATTTTGAATCCTGAAAATCCTTTAATATTACGCTCTTGTTTTTTTTTTGTAAAGATTTTGAATGTAAAATTAAAATTTTTTTATTTTTACTTTTTATACTTTTTTGTAACTTGTGTTTTATGATTCTCTATGTATAAAAATGTAGCAATGAATGAATAGTATACAAAAAAAAAAATTCTTCAAATTTTATTTCTGTCAATAAAACATCAACAATTTTTTGAAATGTTAAGTAAAAGGTATAACTAATGGACCATATTGGTGTCTATTGAATAGAAAATTATTGGAAATTAACAGGGTAACTTTTTTTTTATCGTTATTGTGACAAGAAAAGAATATTCAAATTGTTTAAATATGCATGCCTGCCTAAAATTATGCAATTTGTTTTCGATTGAAGTCGATTTTTTTCTACTGTTGTTTCTTTAATCTGGCATGCAGTTAATAAAAAAATAGATTTCTTCTCTTTTAAATACCCTATTTTATATCTTAATTATTTATATATTTTTGGAATGGTATCATGTGGAATGTAGTTAGATTTTTAGATTCATTTAAAATGGAATGGATTTTAAATTTATATATTATTGTAACAACAATTTTTTTTACAGGGGGTTATTACAGGTCTAGACAATGATGCTTTTATAGAGTAAATCATATATCTTTAAAATCTGTTAAACTAATTTTAAATATTCAATGATTTGTTGGATAGTCAAATAATTTAAAATAAATAGGAAAGTTTTAAATTTCATTTTTGAAATACCTGCAAATTTTCATTCAACATTTTTTTTTTGCATAATTAATTTATTTCATTCATAGTGCGCAAATATTTTTGTGTATGAATATAGTTTTTAAATTTATGTATATATATATATATAGGTTTGTATTTTATATGGTATATTATTCTTGAAAAGATTTTTTTAAATTAAAGTTAAAATATTGAATTGTGTTTTTTAAATACAACTGTTTGATTTTTAATTTATTCATTGAAGTAAAATTTAAAATTTAAGATTCATTTTATTAAATAGCATTTCAAAACAGAAAATAAAATAAAATTATTTTGGTAGTACTATGATGTTTAGTTTTTGGGTTTTTAAAGTCCAAAAAAAAAAAAAAGCAAAACTAATACAAACTGTTGTTGTGATTGTAGTTGTGAAAAAACTTTTAAAAGAAAATCATCCTTAAATTATGCAATTTTAATTTGCATTCCATATTTTTTATTTTTACAAAATTTATTTTCAAATAGTGATTGAGATGGAGTCAATAAAGCTTTTCAATCTAGATATTATATATTATAAATCTGCAAATAATAACTACCATTTCCGCTAAATATAAAAAAGTAAATACTAAATTATAATGACTTTAGCAGTTATATGGTTTTAATAATATTGCATAATCTTTTTATTGTGTCAGCCAGGACAAACATTTTTTTTCTTTGTGTAAAAAATGTATAGTTTTTATTACAAAAATGAGAAGATTGGCAGATCTCTACATTAAAAACTAATGTAACATTATTGTCAACATAAAACAGTTGATAAAAAAGTTTACGTTTAAAAATATTTTACTGTTAAATTTAGCTAATTTTTATATAAATACAGTTAATTTTTTTTTGTTTTTTCATTTTATTAAACTCATTTTTTTAAATTTAATGTTTTCCTTCTAAAAGCCGAATTTATTTATTTGTTTAAAAGTAAAAAATTAAAAGATTTGAAATAATTGTAAAATCGTAGTAATAAGCTTTCAAACAAGCCTAAGTTAACTTCTATGAAGCATGTGGGTGAAGAGATATTCGACAGATAATGTAATACAAAAAAACAGGAAAGTCTTAATATATTGATATGGATTAGGACTAAGAATAAAGCTCCTTCATCCGAACATTTTTTTTTCTGGATTTATGCTCTGGAACATCCTGAAATATTTGCACTCTTATGTGGAACACCCTCTATAATGATATTTTTAAAAGAACTTCAGTTTTATTTTGCAAGTGACCAGTTCGCACTATTGCTTTAAGTTAAAAGTTAAGGGAAGTTAAGATAAGCATAGAATAATGTTGAAATTTCGTAGTGTTTGTCCGTGTTTTTTTCGTTAGCCATGTATTTAAATGGAAGTGCCTAAAACGGCGATTGATTTTTCTTTAGCCAAAAAATAAGATATATTTTAGTTTTTAAGCGGGAGTTGTTTTTGACACTAAAAGATAAATTAATAATCAAAAATTATAAAAAAAGGCACGAGCGTATCTTATAAACTTAAAATTAAAAAATGTATTTTGGAGAAGGCATTATTGCAATTTTAACCACTTTTGAAGAAACGACTAATTCAAATAAATTTTTCAATTTTTAAAAATCTCTCCATTTTTAATTTTGATTTTTGTTGTTAGTTTTTTAGTTATTATTTGTTCCTGCAGTTGCTTTCGTCAGCCACCACCTCCATTATTCTGTTTCATTGGAGAAATTTGTCAACATGATTCTGATTTCAATTTTAAATAAAAAAATGTGTGCAGGTGTTCTAGTTACAAATATTTCAAGATAGGGTATTTTCAGTTTTTGACCTCTTACAGCTCCTAAATGAGGGACGACGCAAAAATATTTTCTGAACAGACTCATATTTATTTTCGAAGGTCTAACTCATTCCTTTGGTTTATTAACTGAAAATTTAAAGTTCCTAATTTAAACCGTTTGGAAGATAAAAGGGGTAATTGGTCATTACTCATTACTAATTTAATATTGAAGTGAATAGTGCATTTCAGACAAATTTGGTGATTGGTGAATAGTGCATTTCAGACAAATCAGAAGCACTTAAAAAATAGAAATTAAAAATATTTTTAATTCAAATAGATACAGCACATTTATAACAACTTCTTTTTATAAAAAATATTTAAATAACGTATAAATAAACTTTTTTTACTAACTGTATCTACAGATAAATGTATAAATCAATATTTAAAAAATCTTTGAAATAAAAAAAAACTTATATACAAAATCCTATATACATAGTAAATCTATTCAAATGGGAATTGGAAAAAGTAGGAAATAGATTTTTTTTTAATTTCAAGTATTTTCTTTAAATATGTCAAAAATTTTACGAAAAATATAAAAAACATTAAAATTCAGACTTTTATTAAAGAGTTTTTAAATGAGAATTAAAAAAAAAAATTTTATCATGGTTCAATGATTAAAGGATTTTCAATTCAATTTGAAGTTGGAAGATTAGTAAAGCAGTAAAATTATTAATTAAAACAAAAAAAAATTTTTTTTTCAGCTATTTATTAAAATAATTGATATAATTTCATTTTTCAAAAAATGTAAATAATTAAAAGCAGAAAACTAAATAGAATAGAGGTACTGGAGGCCGAATCTTTAACCATACAGTTTATTAACCAAGAGGGTGCAATGTAGTTTCAAATTCTTTTCAGGTTACGAACATGCTTAATACTCTCTTATCTAAATATTACATTGAACAGCTTTGATCTTTATAAAAAAGTCAAGACTAAATGATTTAACGATTTAATGTAATTAATTCGAAAAGAAAAACAAATTTAAAAATTAAAACGAAAAATTAGAAACCTCATTTTTTAAAGCTCATAAAAATATGATTTATTATTTTTGGTTTATTTACAATTATTCAAGATATAGATATATAAACTTCTTTATGAAACGTTACAAAAGCTCGCGATTTAAAATTTTGTGTCTTAAAATTTCGAGTTTTACGATATTTTCAATTGGTCCCCACTGCTCCGAAAATGTAAAATTGAAATATGTAATGTAAAAAAAAAATTAGAAAAGATTTTACAATTAGTTATAAAATCAGGATTTAAATAATTTTTTGGAGCCGTCAGTTGTCACTATTTCTCCGCCAGACGAATTAACAATAGAGAATAGCTTCTTTGTAGCAATTATAAGTTACAAAAAAAAAAAAAGGATTTCAATTAAATGTTTTTCAAATAGCTAATATGACCGGTTTTTCTTGCTCAGCTATTCATTATTATAAAAATATTGTAAATGTAAATTTTATATCGGAAAAATTATAAATTAATAAAGGAGTATTTTTTTTTTTTTTCTAAAAAAATTATGTTCGGGATGAAAATTTTTCAGGAGAGATTTTGACATCCCGAATTTAAGAATATGAAGAGAGATTTTGAGACGCAAGCTTTCGTATCTCACCCACTTGTTTATATCAGTCCTGCAATTTCTTGTTTTTATAAATTTAAAAGATTTTATAAATTTTCAATTTTAAATGTGTTAAAAAAAGGACGATAGTGGGGTTATTTATATAAATACATTAAGAGATTATCTTAGCATGTTTATATTGAATTATCTCTAAAACTGTAAAAGATATGTAACAAATACATAATTAATTGTGATGATATAAATTAAATTTAAGTAAAAATTTTACAAAATTTGTAAATTAATAACGTTTTTTTTTATGAAAAAATCACAGTTATTCGAAGAAAAGTATAACATTATCATAATGTAGTTCACACGGAAGCTTTTAATTTATTCAAAATATCTTAAATCAAGCTCCTATATATTATAAAGGGAAAGCGTTTTGATCAGCTTTATCTTTACATTTCCCATCATTCCTTTCAAGAAAGATCATTAAGAACCGGATATTCCGGACCGGAACCGGATATCTGTATATTTTATCCTTATTTGCTGAGTATATGTTAACATTTAGACAAAACACTTTTAATAATTATTCAATTTTAATATGACTACGATTTTGTCTACAAAATCAGAGTCTTAATAAATTAATTAGGGAGTGACAGAATATTGATAAACTTCCCACACAGATAAAAATCACATAGAGATTATTTGACTATAATTAAAAATCTAAAAATGTAAATATGTACCTGTACTACCTAAAAAACTACAATATATTTTCCTATCAATCAAATAAATATTATTTATATGTTTCTATGGTTTTCAAATTAATTTAAATGAGTTTTTATGAATATTTAAATGGGAAATAAATTTGACAATTACCTTGAAATTATTGATTCTTTTTAATGTTTTGAAATAAACATTAACATATACAAGGTGACCCAACTTGGACTGACTGATTTTTCTCAGAATCGCCATTGTTTCTCTTGCGGTATGAGCTGGAGCTGTAGCTTTTGTTGGAACCATATGCCACGATTATTGACAACTACCGGACGTAAAAAATTTTTCAACATAGTCCGGTCCGGTTGCTTAGTTTTATTTTCGAAAAAATATGGACCGATAACTCTTTCAGCCATAATTCTACACCAAACAGTGCATCTGGTGTAATTATAGCTGATGCACGGCTCTCAAATTCTCCGTATCCCAAATTAGGCAGTTCTGTTTATTGCCATATCCATTTAAATGAAAATGTGCTTCATTGCTCATAATGAGATTTTTCAAAAAATTGATCGTTGGGAAACATAATAAAATTCAACAATTTTTACACTTTCTTGAAGACATTATAAAATTTTTTGAAATTTTTTATTATCTGCAAAAGAAATAAAATCAAAAACTTTAAATAATAAAAAAATTATAAGCATTTCAAATCAGTCAGTCAAAGTTGGCCCACCCTGTACATAAATTTGTATATTTGGTTTATAATAGTATTCTGACGGATAATATTATATAATGTTTATGATAACTATATAAAATACCGAATAAAATTTTAATAGAATATATAATTAGGTTATTATAATTTATAAATATTTATAAGTCATAATTGTGACATCTGAATATTAAATAAACAAGGTAGAATGTAAAAGCCAACGGTTTTTAAAAGCGCACATTTCCAAAAGACAATATAAACTGTTTAGAATTGTGACCCTGTACCAAAATTTGAAAATTTCATATAATAAGAACAGATGTGAAAATAGGACTTTTTTAAAATTGTAAGGGGCTGTAAGTCCGGTATCCTACATAACTAAGAAAAACTGTTAACACATATAAAAATATATTACTGGAGCTTTAATTTTTATGCCATGCCGAAAAAAATTTGTACAGGATCTTAAGTTATAAGTGCCTAAAAATAGGAAATTTTAAATTTTTGAGTTCTAATAGTTCTTAAGCATGAAGTGATACAAAAAAATGTTCTAATGCAACTTAAATTAATTCTAAAAGTTCTTTCTTGACTCAAAATTTTAAGTTCCTATGTGAAAGCGTACCGGAAATTATGAAAAAAGAAATATCATGCAAAATTTGTTTTTCACATAACGGTAAATTTAAATAGTAAATCACAAAATATCGCATAATTTTGATATTATTTTATAGAGATTAGCAAATTTCCGATCTTAGAGCTTTTTTAAATTGTAAAAGTACTACGCAGAGCCTGAGATATATACATTTGAAAATAGGGTTTTTTCTTTCAATTTTGAGGGGCTGTAACTCTGGAATCCAACTAACTAAAAGAAACCGTTAACACACGTAAAAATATATTACTGGAGCTTTAATTTTTATGTCTTGCCGAAGAAATATTTGAACAGGTGCCAAAGTTACAGGTGTTTACAGATAGGAAATTTTCAATATTTGAACCCTAATAGCTCATAAACAGGGGGTGGTTCAAAAAAATATTCTAAGAAAACTTATAGTAATTCAAAAAGTTATTTTTGCCCTCAAAATTTCAATGAGATATACGTTGTATGTATGTTTAACGTTGTAGAAGTTTTGTAAACAAACGCGCACAAGAACGGACGGAGGGACGAACGGATAGCCGAACTAATAGCCATATTTTTTCAAATTTTTTTTGGAAATGTGATAAAAAGTAAAGGAAATTATTCAGTTTTATTGCAAATTTGTTTTATCAAATGTAATAAATGTATAAAAAATATCACTAATTGATTAGGGTATGTTTTAAATAAAATAAATAATGAATTGATAACAGCAGAGATGGAAATTCTATGCAGCATGAAGCCAAAAATAACAACATTGAAGTAAAAAAAAATACTGGATACACAAAAACAACATAACGTATATACATCATACTTTGATTTCTAAAAATACAACTGAAATTCAAACAAAATTATTGATTCTTTTTACAACCACAATTTATTATAACGTCTTCTTAACCTTAAAGAACAACAATATCATTTAAATATTATTATATGAATGAAGATAGTGAGTAGTGAGTGAGATAGTGGTCTCGGTTACCGAGTGGTTTAGAATGTGGCTAATTAACAAACGCCATAATATAAAATGAAAAATTTTTTACGAAATTTCATGAGCTGTAAAGTTCTACAGTGAAGAAGTAGACAACCTTCAAAGTTCTTGTTTTGTGTAGAAAAACTTTGACGGGAGGCATTAACTGATCTCTTTTAAACGGGTATTTATCTCTGCAAGATATCTATAGAACAAGGTTAATAATCCAACTATATGGCGATGGCTAAATTAAGACAGCTTTGAGGTAGCACTGAAATTATTATTAAGATTATTGAATAGCATTGATTTTCAAATTGTTGAAATAACCCAACAATGGTTGGGAGCCTTCAACCTAAATGTGTGGATTCTACTCCATTATGATACTTAACTAATGTTTATTTTTAACAAATTTGCCCTAGTAAATATGTAAATAAAGAGAAAGTATGCAACCTGAATTATGTACCAACAATTTTTTTAAATCTTTGTTCACTTTAATTAAAGCGAAGCAATTACTTGTTGCCCCAAGCAGTGGTTTTACAAAAGATAATAAAAATATTTTTTTTTGTAAATATATCATCAGACAATCAATAGTTATTAAAAAAAAGGACCTTGGTAATTTTAAAATACAAAACCAAAAACAATTTTTTCTTTAATAGTTGAAGAATATTTCAAGATGAAAATTTATTTTTAGTTTTCATTTCAATAGTATTTTTTAAAATTTGTGATTTTATTTTATTTTTATTACTCAGTCAAGCAGTTCTTATAAAAAATTCCAATTTTTAAATTTTTTCAATGAAAAAAAATCCGGAAGCATTAAGTACATTTTAATATGTTCTAAGATGATTTTTTTTTTGTTCAAATATTGGATACATGATATGTTGCATACTCTTTTAAATACAATTTTTTTTTTTTTGTATAAAATTATTTTTGTTTATTTATTTGTGATTATTTTATTTTTTCTCCTCCATTTTATTATAGTTTGATAGAAAGTACTCTAAATAATCATAGATTTTAAATACAAAAAATTAAAATTATTAAAAATAAAGTTTTGAAAAATAAATTTTTTAAATAAATATATACTGATTTTTAAGATAAATTTAAAAACATAAAATAAGATATGTTTTATACAAGTTTTGATATTTAACAGTGGCACATATAGTTAAAATAGGTACAAAAAGTGCGCAACAAGTGAAATTCCTGTTATAATTTGAATCTGTTTTATTTAATTCAAAATTTTCATATTCCGGTCCAATATTTTCTAATCCTTACTCCCTGGCCTTCCTTACTAATAATAGCAGTTAGGAGTTAATCCCATAATTTTGGTTAAAAAATAGAAGTGGGTGTAGTCGGTGGGAATCCTATACTACTAACGGGGTATTCTAGAAGTCTTTCGAAGATTGGCACCTTTCGAAAACATAAAAATTGCTACTTTCTGTAGTTTTTCAAAGTGACTATACTGAATGTGATTTTTATCCAACTATTCAAAATATTAATTATTAAAGTTCAAGTTGGTAAATTAGGTCAATGGAAAAGTCTATGGTCAAACCTTTTTGCATTTTAAAGACGTTTTTGTTTTTAAAGAAGTGACGTGTTAAACTAATTAATTATCTGTGATTTGGCAGTTTCACGAAATTTGTGGAAGTTTTTGGTATGTGTGAGTTTTATTTAATTTTTCAAATTTTACCTTTCGTTGCAATGGGCAGGTTTGGGCAAACATTTTTGCACTTTAAAGAGCTTTTGTTATGGAAATATTTAATCATTCTTAAACTTTGTGACATCCTAAATCATTTCAAATTAACTGTGATTTGGCATATCTATGAAATTGATAGTTCTGGCCAGAACTTTCTACTGTTCTATGTTTTGCTATTGACAGAACTACACTAAACTAGAAACTAAAAACTAAATAAACAAATTGAGTAATAAATTGAGTAATAAAGTTCAAGAATACAGTAGGATCATAGAGCCATAATTTGTGTTATATACTAGAACTAGATTATAAGATCATTTCAATTCAAGTAAAGGTTAATTGTTGTTAGTTAATTTATAATAAAGAAAATATCTGAATATAATTAATTAAATTTTCAGTGACTTAAAAAATAGCAAGTATTAAGTCATGGTAATTAAAAAATTTCTCAAAAAAAATTTTTTTCTATAAGTATTTATTGAGAGTAATTTTAAAACTTAGTATAGAAAAAAAATTCTTTTATTGATAGTCGTTTTTACATTTCTTACATTTTTTCATATATTTCAATAAAAATATTTTATTTTGGTCAAAAATAGGAATACGAAAAAAAAAAAAAAACTAAATACAAAATAAAAAAAAAAAATTGAAAAAAAGTATAAGGATGAAAACTTTTTATTTTACCTGTTTTATAAAAAAAAAAAATTAAAAAAAAAAAATGTTTTTCTGAATGGCACAGCAAATTTACTTTAAAAGAAAAGTTTTTAAAAAATTTTTGCTACTCTAAAAAAAAAAATATCCTTAAAGAAAAAATGTTATTAAATTTTCGTCTATTCAAAAAAAAAAAAAAAAAAATTAAAAAGTTTTTTTTTTTTTTGTTGCATTATCGTCGTTGAAAGTTTTTCATATCGTTCTTGAAAAGCAGAAAAAAAATAAGAATTATGAAAACTTTGTTATCCATTAGTAATGGATTTATTTATATTAAGAAAAATTTTTGAAAATTTTTAAAATGATCCTCATTTGCTATACTATTTCATAGGATTTAAATTATTATATTCAAAGTTTCAAATATAGATAGATATAAATGTGATAGATTTTTATATAAATAAAATTAGTTAGGATTTAATGAAATTGTCATTTTTAAGCACATATAAGTGGAAAATTTAATTTTTTTTTTTATTTTTACTCAAATATTGTAGAAGGTCCTTTTTAAAACTAATTTCGCATACATATTATGGATTTACTAAGAGCTGAAAAATTTAATAAAAACTATAAAATTTTCAATTGAATGAAAATTAAATTTTGTATTGAAGAGCTTTAGTCTAAATATTATAGCTTTAAATTTCCAAGTGTCGATTACTAGAATTATCGAGCAAATGAAAGGATTAGTCTCATCTTCTAATTGTTTTCGACTGCTGAAAAACTACGAATTAAATTAATAAAAGAGAATCCTGTATGTACGAGATTCACTGGGTTATGCTAGTGTAGTATGTTATAATTATGTCATTATTTTAAATATAATTATTACATTTTATTTTATTTTTTCACTTAATTTTACTATTTTGAAAAATTAATTAAATGATGAAAAAAATTTCACTAACGAGGTCCTTATCATTATAATTTTCAAATTAAATTTCGGTTCACTGTAATCTTTATTTGTAAAACCAGTCTAATTTAAATATTATAATATATACATATATATATATATAAAAAATTAAATCAAAGAAATATTTTTTTTAATTTGCGGGAGGCAGTTTTGTCGGGATATCAGAAATTTTAAAATTATTTCAATAAATTTTGTGTAAGAAACCAATGTTTCTTTTCTATGTAAAAAGGTAATATTAGATAACAGGTTTCAAATTTGTTTTGAACTTTTTTGCAATAATAGAAGATCTAGGCGTTATGAACTAACTCTCAAATCGCTAACCCCAAGACAAAAACTCCAACCAAGCTTGACTTGATGATTTGTTAATTTTTTTTAGGGATTAATTTTTTTAGGGCTTAGTTCATTTTTAAAATTTAGGATTAGTTCATTTTTTTTTGGGAAGCAGTTCATTTTTTGTAGATTAGTGCATTTTTTTCAATTAAAATACTCAATAGCACCCTGAAATTCACTTATCGGGTTCTCGTTTGTTCATATAAAAGTGCTCTGTAATGTAAAGAAAATACTAAAGGGATTTCATAATTGGAAAGAAAAGCAGAGTTTCAATAATTTGTTTATCATGGAGTTTGGGGACGACAGTCTTCACTATTTTAAATTCTTTGATGTTAAAATATTTGCGTAAAAAAAAATTAGGAGGAATTTTAAAGTTGGATTGAAAATTAGGATATTCTCTTTTCCAGAATATTCATATGTATCTATATTTTGAAATTGGAGGAATTTTAGAGTTGGATTATGGAAAAAGTTTATTATGCCGGTTAGTTCGTAGCGCCGCAGATCTATATAATATAAAAATGTACTTCTGTTAGGATCTGCCTAGTGAATATAATAAGCATTTATCAGAATTAGATTCTAATAAGTTCTCAAGGTTTTATCGTTTATCGTTTTTCGTTTTTTTTTTTTTTGACTTTTTGTTATTTTATACTTTCTACGTTTTGTTAATAATTTTTGCAAAAAAATAAAAAAATATCATAAAAAAATGAATATTTTCTGACGAATAAAAATTTTTCCATTTAAATAAAAAGTAATTTTGGACGAAAAAAATATCGGACCACAATAAAAAAAATATATATATATATATAAATAAATTTAATAAAAGGTAATTGAGTTGAAAATTTTAATAAATCTATTTAAATACATTTATTATGTATACATTTTATATAACTAATTTTTTAAGAATTTTTTAAAAAAATTTACTTCTAGATTTATTTTATAGTTGATAAAAAAAAAAAAAGAAATATTATAAACTCAAACATTTTTATTGTTTGCTAAAAATTCTTTTTTGTACTTTAAAATACAAAAAGTGTTCTTGAATATCAAAATGAATATTTTTAGAATTTAACTTACCTATATAATATAATTACCTAGGTATATAAAAACTTATTACACAACTGTTGTGTCTTAGTTATTTATTTATTTACTTTTAGTATTCAATAACAAAATTTTGCTGTATTAAATCAAGGATTTTCGGTTTTCATTTTATTTATTAAATAAATGTCCTTGCAAAACAAGTTTAATTTTTATTTAATTTTTTTTTTTTTTTTGTGTTTCACCATTATATTATAATACAATAATAAAAAAGTATACAAAATATTATTCGTCCTTAAGAAAAAATCCTTACCCTTACCACATTAATTAATAAGCACGCACCATATATTATTATGTCATATAATCAGCAGACAACATACTTTGTGCGTTTTCACAAAAAAAAATAAATAAATAAAACAATCCACCAACATTTATGTGGAATAAATATATGACAAAAAAAAAAAAAAAATGTCTTAAAGATATAATTTTATCTAGTTGGTTGAAAAAGCAAAGAAACTATTTATAAAACTTGCAAAAAAATAAAAAAAAAACTAGGATGTTTTTAGGAAAAATGGAGATTAATTAAAAAGCATGAAATAAGATTGGGGATATTTTACCCAAATTATATAATATGTCTTTTAAATACAATATGTATGAGATATGAATTTCAAAAACATCTTTTAAAATAAAATATATAGATATAAAAAAAAATTTTTTTTTTGGTTTTGTCTATTATAGGAATCCAATAAATAAGATATGCACTTGAAACTTATGTTATATTTTATTAACTACAAGATAAACTTTAATGCAATTGTTTTTTCAATTTTAATGGTTTTTGTTAGAATTTTCTAGGTGAGAAAAAATTCATTCTAATCAGGAATTATTGAAAAGAAAATAATTTAATTATTTAAGGCAAGTTCCTTCCATTTTGAAAATTATATGATTGTGAAAAAAATTATATGGTTGTATTTTATTGTGCAAAATTTATTTATTTCAATTTTTACTGAGTTTTCCTTAGTGCCGTACATATTTGAAACACATTTCTACATTATATTATAAATAATTTTTTGGCTGACTATTGATTTATTTTTAATCAGGTCGAGTAGTTTTTCGGTTGTTTTCTATTATTTATTCTTATGCTTAATTTAAAATTTAAACATTCATTTTTAAGAGTTTGTTTACTAAAAGCAAGAAATGCGTAATTTTTCATTTTTAATAGATTTGATTTATTGATAATAGATTTTTATGAATGTCGCATAATATTTTATTTAAAAGAATTGTGTAATTTCATACTATTAAGACATTTAAAAAGTAAAGGACATACGAGTACATCAAGTAAAATAATTTCGAAAAAACTATATTTATTTATTTTATTTATTTCCAATATCATATAAGAAATTATATTAATATTAGTACAGCCCTAGGCTATTACGGCCATTATGACGAAAGAATTTAAAATTCTTAAATCTATTTTTATCTTTTAAAAAATTGCATACTTTAAGGATTTTAATTTAATATATTCAATATTATTGAATGTTGTGTTGGAATTGTAACATAGCAGAAATAATAAGTATTGGTGGTTGACGAATTATAAATGTTGTCAACATAATTTATTTGTAAAAAAAAAGAAATAAAAAAAATCAAGAGAGCTAATGAAAAAAATATCAAAATTAATTTAATTACGAAATGTCTTCATAGCTGTAATTTTCTTTAGATTTAGTGCAGCTTTAACTTAGTAGGTATAACCAAGTTTTTATAGATTTTTTTTATAAATTTTTTTTTTTTTTTTTGTTTTTTCCGAAACAGATTTAAAATTACAAATAATAATAGTTAACATTATAAAATAAACAAATTAAAAATAAAATATTAAAATAACAAGGAAAATAAAAATGTATATACCTTAGCGAATCGTAATTAAACATATCTGCAAGTGTTACATTATAATTATTATCTTATATCTTTTGTTATGTTTTTGTTTTTGATTGTTTGATAAAATATTTCGAAATTTTAAAGCCCAAAAAAAAAAAAGAAGAAACAAAAAAAAGTGTACTGGAACATTAATTGATCATTTTCTAAAAATTCATTAGATTTACAGATAAATATTTCCAAATAGAAGATGATCCTTATTGTTAATTATAAATATTAATTGTAGTTTTTTAGCATAAACATAATATTTACTTTGATTCAGAGATCCGGTGGCCTAGTGGGTAAGAGCGTAATAAAAATACGTTGTAAACACCGAGGGAGTGTGAGTTCGAGTCCCACACACGTTGTAAGAGTTATGCCTCCTTACGATATTTACAGCCACGCCTGAACAGGAAAGGCTGTGTAATTTCCTGTTCACATTTATGTGGCAGAGAAATGCAATAAAAAAAAAAAAAATTTGATTCAATAAACAAAAAATACATTTTATGTTATAAACGTTATTTCATCAATTTAATAAACTTCTAAGAATTTTTTTTTTTAATCTATATAATATTTTTTAACTAGGAATTTATTAAAAAAAAAAAAAAAAAAATTCATAACCTCAGGATTAATGATTATTATTGTATTTAATATATGTACATGTTTATATAATATAATGTGCTTGTTTATTAAACTTTTAAAAAGAATCAACTTTTCTATATATACTATTAAATCATATTACAATTTACAATATAAAAAGAAATATTTATAAATGTTGAAAAAGTGTGTGTATATTTATTCTATTTGAAAATAAATTGTATTTTACATACAGTGGCCATTAATTGTTTTCGTTTTTTTTTATTAAAAAAAAAAAAAAATAAAAATATTATTAGGTATTAAGTTAGTCAAAACATAAAGTGTGTATTTCTAACTATCCTCTCTGATTTTAACTTATTGAAACGTGTTTTAAAATCAAATAATTCATATCTCACTCTTCATATTCATTATTCTTCTCTTAATTCAGAATCACTCAATAATCATTTAGACTTTTCTTAATTCATATACACTTAAAGTTAAAAGTTAATAAAAAACTCATATTATATATTGCAATTATATTGAGAATCGTTGTAGTAAAAGCTCTTTCTTACTTCCAAAGAGTTTTTGTTTTAATTTTTCTTATTACACACCACGTGTTTATTTATAATTTTCCTAATAACATTTAACTGTCACAGGAGAACAGTACTCACTCAAACTTTAATTAATTTTGCATTTCCAAACTCAAACACAATTTCCTTTGACCAATCAGTATATGAGTACGAAAGGTGGTACTGTTTGTTCAAAAAGGTAGATTATGTTTAGGTGGATTAAAGTACTACCCACTTATTAAAAACTCGTGCTCGTTTGTTTTCTGTACAGTGCCTTTCGATGATTCCCATTTGCAACCGCAAAAAAAAAAATACGTGTGTCTAAAATCTAATGTATTTAAACAGATAATATGAAATATATTATGGAAGAATCACGGAAATAATTGAGGATCACTGTATTATAAATAGATAAATAGATTTTCCACAAAAAAAGCAAAAAAACAAAAAAAACAAAAACAAAGAAATATGATAACACACACCCCATAAATAAATATGATTTAATACTTGGCAAGAAGGAATACTGTTTAGAAATTGTTAACAAACAAAAAGTAACTGGAGGCCAATTAATTTTCATTTTTTGAAAGATCGCGCTTGAAGAAATAATGTAGGTATATATGTATATATATATATGTATATCTAATAAAAATAAACTTTTAGTTTTTTTTTTTTCTCGTGAATAAAAATTAAAGGATTTTTGTGATAATAATAATCATTACCATCATTTTGATAAAATAGTAAAGTAATAATAATAAAATTGATGATTTTGATATTGATGATAAAATGATAATGATAAATATGATTATGAAGATACATTTATTATAGTCATGTTTTACAGCATAAGTAATAATAAGCTTATATATATTTAATGTTAATAATAGGATATTCTCTATATAATATTATAATATTTATATATATAAAATATTTATGTATATAAAATATTATATATATATATATATATATATATATAAATAAAAATAAATTGTCACTTTTGTATGTAAATTTAATTTAACCGTTTTCTGTTGGAAATGAATTTTTATACAAATATGGGAAAAAAATAGATAATTTCTTTTTTTGTTTTTTTTTTTTATTTTTTTTTATTTATTTATTTTTTTTTATTTTTTGTTAATGAAAATAATTAAAAATGGCAAATACATATGTAAATTTATCTTTTTTTTTTCCAATGCTATATACATAATAAATTTAAAACAAAAAAAAAAAAGAGACAAAGAAAACCATTTAAATTATTATTCATATATTATTCATATATGTATGTATGTATATATATACACATACGATTACATGTATTTATATTTTTATATATAGAAAAGAATGTAAAAGGATATTGTATTGTATGTAAATTAACAACAAGATGTTATACAAAAAAAAAAAAAAACAAAACAAAACACAACAAAAACAAAAACAAAAAAAAGAAGAGATAAGAAAATAGGAAAGAATTGGTGTGAGAGGTAACAAAAAAAAAGGGTTGTGACTTATGATTTTTAAAACGACATGTTATAAAATTTTATAAGAGAAAATAAAATAGGATATTACATTATATATTCAAAGAAATGATTTTTTTTTTAATGGTTTTTAAAATAATTTTCTAATAAATAGCAATATTAAAGCATTTTTAACAGTTATTTATTTGTCTGTTTCATTTTTCATTAAAAAAGTGTGAAATGAATTTCATTCGGTTGTCATTGATGATGTCATTATCATTGATGAAAAGTTAATGTGCAATTTATAAGGCAGTATTATTGACATCATTTTTTTTTTTCATTTAATTTGTTTGATCAGATTTTAAAATTTTTGAAAATTATATTAGAAAAAAAAAACAATTTGTCAGTAAATACAGTTCGTAAATTCAGATGTCATTCCAATCGATTTGTAAACAAAGTATCAAATCTTCGATTATCATGGACTTTGCGCTATAATAAATACACAATTTCAATAAAAATAAATATTTAATATTTATTAAATAATAAATAACAATAAACAATATTGAATGGCCATTAAACATTTAAGTTTTTTTATCTTTAAAAATTTTTAACAATTTCAATTGCTAACAAGTCACAAACCACGAATCTGAAGGTTTGCAGTCACAAACCAAGCATCTAAGTAAAATAATAATTAAAAAATTATCTGCATTTTCACTATATAATACATTTTTTTAATGGTCTTTACAACGAGATGCTGTTTTTAAAAAAATTATGTACAGAGGGTTGATAAGGATAACAATTTTTATAAAATTTGCTTTTTGAGGACTGCTTCTTTTTAAAACCTGCATATAATCGTATTTGAATCGCTTTTGAATCGTATACGGCTTATATAAATTTTTAATCTTATGAAAGTTTTATGAAAAAGTTTTTTGATAGACCGATTGGTTTAAAAATGGGTATTAGTTTCTTCTATGGGACTATGACTATATCTGAAGATTAACGTTATTAAATCTGGAAAATTAAGTTATTGAGAACATTTAGCGCATGTTGCAGTCTGTTAAGTCATACAAAATTACCTATATGGTAAAGCCTATATATTAGACTGACATTGGTTTTAATTACCAAACTGACCAGTTAATAAAGTTGTTTTCTTTTTTAAAAATTTTGTAAAATATATAACTAAGTTACCGTTATTATCTAAACGGTTAAAATTTAACTTTGACCTTTGTTATCTAAGTATTTTTTTTTTTGTTTTTGAATTTGTATTCCACTCATATGTTAATATTGTCATAGGATATTATTTGAGTACTTTATACATTATTAGACGAATAGAATTTTATTTTTATTTTTAATTATTATGTATTTGTTTTTTTTTTTTTTTTTTTGCATACAAATTTTTCTAACGGATTTTGTTTGGGGTGGTTTAGTTCATTCTAAACATTAACTGGAAAAAAAAAAAATTAAGTTGGTTGAAGGAAATCTTATAAAGAATGATTTAGAAGAGATAATTTCTCATCATTAAAACAAAATTATATTTATGATGGAATGAACGAATGTGGATTAAAAATTTTTGTTAAAGAAAATAATAATAATAATAATAAATTAAGAAAAGAATGAAAATTGTTTCAATTGTGTTAAAAGTTGATGTCTTCTAGTGATAAAATTATGGAAAGTAAATTGAAATGAAATTGTTGGGGATAAATACATATCCTTTTACATAATTTTATAAGTATCTATAGATGTATGTATGTTTTATTTTATAAAGAAAATGAATTAAAAATTAAATGTGTGGTAATGAATTATAAATTGAATATAACTTTTTTTTTATGTGTTTTTCTTTTTTGTTGTTTTTATGATATTAATATGAAAGTGTAATATGTGTATATATTTTTAAAGAATGAAGTGTTAATTGAATTTTATTACATATTTTAAAATAGAATACAAAGAAGAAAAAGCCTTTTTTGTTTTATTAAGAAAATTAGTAATATTGTTAAATTCTTTGAAGTTTTTCACTAATTTTATTTTGTAATTTTATTATATAATAATAAAAAAGATTTGTATTAAATTATTTTTAAATTTAAATTAACTTTTTTTTATAACATTATAATCATTTAATATATATTTTGAAAAATTAATTTATTTGGTTAATTGAAAGATACCGTTTCAATAAATTTAAAAGCAAATAGTAAAAATTATTTCCGAAATAGGATAATGGAAAATTAATTTACTTGAAGATATGATATTAATATAATAAATACATTTTTTTGTTTTTTGACAAAGCGGTATTGAATTTTCTTAACCGAATAGCTATTATATCTACATAATTTTCGTAATATTTCTTGCTTCAATCAGTTCTATGTTTCACAAGTTTATATATTGCTCGCATTTTCTAGAAATTATTTTTTTGTGAAATCGATTAATGATACAAACCAATCTTCAATAAATCAATAATAGACACAAACCATTCCTTAAATACCTTTATTTTTATTTTATTTATTTATTTATTTTAAGTTATTAGCAATTCATATAATATATGTAATACAAAAGAATTTAAATATATTATATAACATAAACATAACCTCTCTTTCAGTTTAAGTAACTGATGTTAGAGTATAGGTGTGTAAATGAAAAAAAAAATTTTAAAAAACAATTATAATATTTATATTTTTGTATATAGAAATGATATGTAGAAGATGGTTGATTCCGAGTTGCCTTATTTGCTTATTGATATTAAACTCCTTTCATTTAAGTAGCGTGAAAAAAATTATTATTTTGTTTGGTGTATTTAATTTCTCTTTTTTTAACTAAGCCGTCCCCTGAACTGCTCCTTACGTGTGGCGGTAACAGATTTTATATATGAGAACCTAAGGAAATTAGTCGGTCAATATGTTTTTGAATGTGGCTGATTTAAACATTCAGTAAATTTATCTGTCTCGTAGTGCTGCCAGAAACCATGTAGTTTTGCCAGGGAATGCCACCTATTTGGAATATAAACGTTGTTTTTGATCTTGCTATTAACTATTTTGAATGTGGCTGAAACATTCAGTAAATTTACCTGTCTCGTAGTTCTGCCAGAAACCATCTAGTTTTGCCAGGAAATGCCACCTATTTGGAATATAAATATTGTTTTTGATCTTGCTATTAATTATGTTGCTATTAATTAGCTTTGTTCAGTGGATTATTTTCCGAAATCTTAGTTATAGCTGTTTCTTGGTAGATCCTAGTCACACTGTAATATCTATCATATTCAACAATCTCCTTAATTTCCTTAAATGAAAAAATTTAATAAAACAAGAAAATTAGCATTATCGTTTGGTTTAAAAAATAAAGTAAAAGTGGTTGGTAAAAGTTCAACACTATCTAGAAAAATTTCTCTGAGTGATTTTTGAAGTTATACACCAATGATCGTAACCAAAAAATAAAATGCTTCATCCTTTTCAGGTTTTAAGCGAAATTTTGATTGTATCATAATGATCGACTTTTTTATACATGACTAATGAAATAATATTAACAGTTTTTCTTTAGAATTTCAAATTGTTTCTGGCAGTGTTTTATTAAAATTAAAAAAATTTTTTTTTATTTTATAACTTAAAATAAAATTGTTATTTATTAAATACAAGTAGGTAGGTATGTAGTTATAAAATTAATGTTTTAAAAATTGTAAACTCATTAATACATAATTTATGTGCAAATATTACTAAATAAGGTTTGTTAAAATCATAGTTAATGTTCAAAAAACATAATTACTTAAGGCAATTAATTATTAAAATGCATATGTATCATGCATTTAATTTGGAGAATGCCTTTTTAAGAAAGAAATTAAATTACATGGTCACTAATTAACATATTTAATAATTATCAATCTAAATTATATATTTTAGTACAATATTATTCATTGTAATTAGTTGAGAAATAAAAGTTTTTAAAATATTTAAAAAGAATTGTACCTCTTTAGGGCATTAATTTTTAAATTTTAAGAATTAGTTTTTAATGTACATTTATATGCACTTCAAATGGACATATTTTCCATTTAAAATGTTTTGTAATCACTGTAAACCTTATTGGGGTCACCAAAGCGCTATACTACAACGTAGTGCTGATGGTATCACGTAATGTATCAACAAGACGTACAGTAATTACAATATCAATTGGAGTAAGACAATGATCCCACTATCCCCTATATTATTTATTATGGTTAGAAAAAATATTTATATATACATGAAAGAAATAAAACAATAGCTGAGAAGAATACTACAACAGGAATTATGGTTATTAACCAGTCAAGAATCGAACGAAGTCTAAATTCAAAGAAGAAAATATCCTCAAACATCAAACAATATCGGTGGAGCTTTTAAGGTAGAAAAACGTGTGAACACCTAAAGAGACTTGGAAAAAAAGCACTTGAAAGAAAATGTGATAGAAAGATGTATAGAGCCTTGGGCATAAATTAAATAATAGTACAAGACAGAGGAAATTGGAGAGGATTTGTGGAAGACAGTCCTATGTTCCTTAAGGGAATAAATTCAAAAAAAAAAATTAAAAACATTTAACCAGCTCTGCAGTTATAGCTTTATAACAGAATATTTCAAGTTTTCATTTTCAGCTAAAAAAATTTATTTCTAAAAAAATTTTGAAAAACTGTGCCTATTAGTTTTACTCTGTCCGTCCGTCTGTTAACAAAATTTTTACACTATTAAAGATAGAGAAAAAAATTTTAACCAAAATTCGACAGGAATTTTTTTTACCTTTGTAAATTAATAACAAAATTATATACTTTTTAGTATTAAAATTTTCCGTTAAGTGAAAACCAAATTATGCATGAATTTTACCTTCATAAATCCGGCACGATTTTAGATAGAGGTTTGCAATTTTGAGACAAGAAAGAACTTTTAGAATTAGTACAAGTTTTCTCAGAACATTTTTTTAGATCCCCAACCGTTTATTTGCTATTAGAGCTCAAAAATTTTAAAATTTGCTATTTTTAAATACCTATAATTTAGGCACCTGTACACATTTGTCTTTGGCAAGACAAAAAATTTAAGCTTCAGTAATATATTTTTACGTGTGTTAATAGTTTCTTTGAATTGTATAGAGTTCTAGAGTTACGGCTCGCTCGCTAAAAAAAGCTCTATTTTCAGATGTATATATCTCAGGCTCTGCGTAGTAGTTTTACAATCTAAAAACACTAGAAAATCGGAAATTTTCTTACCGAAATTGTTAACGGTTTTTCTTAGTTATATAGGGTTCCGGATTTACAACCCCTCAAAATTGCAAAAAATTTCCTATTTTCATATTTTTTCTTATATGAAATTTTTTAATTTTGGTGCAAGTCACAATTCTAGACAGTTTGTATTATCTTTTAGAAAGGTGCGCTTTTAAAAACCATTGGTTTATATTCTGCCTTGTTTTTATGTAGTTTGACATTGATTTAAGCAGATAAAATAAAAAAAATATAAAATATAATATGTAGAAAACTATGCTACGAATCACTTACACTCATGTTTGAAACCATTAAAATTTTTCGAACGTAGTACGGAAACCAATATAAACAAGGAAGAATAATGTTTTCTTTGGCAATTCTTTAAATACTTTATACTCAAACCATAAACTATAGTTTTTATTCGATTGTTTATATAATTATTACAATTGGAAGAAGAATTTTAATATATTCGTGGCGATATCCTTCGTACGACTATAAAAAATGCAATTAAAATTTACAGATTTAATGTTTTACGGTAATACCTGAAAATTAATCCTTGATAGCCAAATTATTAGCATATATTAAAATAAAGTTCAAATTGTAACAATTACTTCCAACTAA
Organism: Poecilobothrus nobilitatus; assembly: GCA_947095535.1. NCBI lineage: Eukaryota > Metazoa > Arthropoda > Insecta > Diptera > Dolichopodidae > Poecilobothrus > Poecilobothrus nobilitatus. The sequence continues at coordinate 38,951,802 of OX352774.1, read as the reverse complement.
TCTAAAATTTTAATCAAAACAGACTTTTTCAGATTATTTATTTGAAAAATATAATATAGTAATCTAAAATTGTATAAGCTAAGAAAAACCTTAATTAAGACAAAGAGAGACTAAGTTTATTTTCAGAGGGATTTTATTTTTAGAGGGTTATATTATTGATAGTTTCTATTTGAAAATTAATATTTCTTCTTGCACGAGGGACGGCGGAAAACATCGAAAGTCACTGCAACGAACTGTACGAGGTTCCTTTGTATAGTGTTGGACTTTGACCAACCAAAACCACCCTCTTTAAAACCAAACTTTAAGATGGGTTCTATAATACATGGTGATATAATGTACAGTTTGGTTTTGTGGAAAAGGATGAGGAAAGGATTACTTGGGAAATTATGTTTGGGATAATTAGGATTATGAAGGATGAAGGAAAAAATTTGGCTTATATACCATTTTTACTTTAACTGAAGACTTTTTTACTTTAAGTGAATATTTTCTACTTTAAGTGAAGACATTTTTACTTTAAGTAAATATTTTTTATTTTAAATAAAGACATTTTTATTTTAAATGAAAAATCTTTTTAATATATATACTTATGTTAAATTTTTGTAATTCTTATATATTTGGATAACATATTTATGTATCCGATATTTATGTATATGCATGTAATTATGAATATATATGTAATTTGTTTTCTTTTATTTTTTATTACAAAATAATATCTTCACTTAAAATAAAAGGAAAAAAAATCCTCATTCTTCTTAAACTAAATATTATTACACTTAAAATAAAAAATCTTCACTTAAAGTAAAAATGTCTTCACTTATAACAAAAATGTCTTCAGTTAAAGTAAAAAAAAAAGTATATTAATAATAGTTTTTAGTAGAAAATTTTTCTGATATCAGTTTTGTAAAAAATTTTTTAAATTTTTAAAATTTCATTTCATTGTTGATTTTTTTTTTCAAAAATTTAAATAAAGCTTCATACCATTTACCATATTATAAAAATCATAGGGGGTTTAAAAAAAAATTTTCCATTTGATTATCATACAATATATATATTCAAATTTCAGCATAATCAATTCAAAGAATTTCTTTAAATATACAATCAATATTAAGATTTTTTATATTTTTTTATTTTGTTATCAAAACCTGATATTTAACATTACATTATCATATTTTAATATTATTTCCAAAAAACGAAAATAAAAAAAAAAATTATTTACATATATTATATTATATTCTTAAGTATCCTAACTATTATTCTAACTATTATTTATTTCATTTTTTTTTTTTACTTAATATACATTTATATACATACTATATATATATATAGTCGTGTATAATATGTATTCAATATAAATCTAAAAATTTAATTTAAAAATCAATTTAATGGTAAGAATTTTCTAAAAAAAAAAAATTTTATTTTTTTCATTTGTTTTCTTTTTTTTTTAATTTTTTTTTTTGTTATATTTTTTTCCCCTTAGATAAAACTGAATTAATAAAACATAATAAACGTAAGTGCTTTATTTTCATTGATTTTCTTAATTCCATTCAATTTCAATAACTTTTGGAATTCAGTTAGTAGAAAAAAAAAAAACAAAAACAAAAAAACAAAAAAGAAAAAAGAAAAAATATAAAAAAGAGTAAAAAAAACAAAGATGAAAAAACAAGGAAAACAATTTCATTTTCTATTCATGAATTTTTATTTTAATCGAAGTATTTTTTTATTTTTGTTGTTATTTTTACTTTATTATTTTGTATTTTCTCCTCTTTTAAATTACCAGAGACTTCCTGTCAATATACGAATAACTTTTAAAAATTTATGAACTTCAATATTATACAATATACTCGTAAAATATTCTTTTCGAAAAAAAAAAAAATCATATAAAAAAGAAGTACAAGTATATAGGTATATATATATAACAATATAATATATTATTATTTATTCTTTTGTTGTATATTAAAGTTGTAGAAAGTATAGAGTTTTTGTATAATATATATTTCCAAAACAGTAAAAATAACAACAACAACTATAAAAAAACATCAAACTAACAAAACTTAACTAACTTTTATTGATGGTATTCTCTATTATTTTTGAGCTTTTTACTAGCATTCACAAGTTTTCGAAATAAAAATAGCAAAAAAAAAAACCAACAAAAAAAAACATTGTACTATACATCTTTTTAACTTATTTTTAAAAAAAAATAAGATAAGTCTCTTTATCGCTCTCTATTTTTAATCCTTTATTTGTTTTGTTTTATTCGTGCGTTCAGCCTTCGGTTTTATCCATAACTTATTCGTTTTCTAATATATTTTATAAATTCCAAGGCATATTTCCAAGATATTTCCAAGGTATATATTTTATTAATAACTTAAAATTTTGTATAATAACTGTTTTTTTTAGATTGATTGAAAATTATAAAATTTTGGTATAATTAATCTACAATTGCATATTTATAGGCTATAATTAAAATTTACACAATTTTTGAGTTTTTATAAAAATTTTTACATAAGACACAATTGTACTGTTAAAATGGTAATTTAGTGACTTCAGTGGCCTAGTGGTTAAGCATATGGTATAATATTCAAGGGAGTACGAGTTAAATCCTAGTTAGTAAGTGTTTGGAATGTTGTAAGAAAAATTACTGAAAAAGTAGTTTTTTTTTTAACAAATTCCTCTTGCTACCAAATATAGTGTAAATTAAATATAATATGTAACATTATCGAAATAAATAATATTACTATCTCTATAAATTAATAATAGTATATTTGACATAAAATGGCCTTAGTAGTCCCATTGACTATTAAGTAATATTGTGTTATCCTAATGTTAATTTTTTCAAACTCTGATTAAAATCAAGTCTAAAGTGCTTAAAAATATTTGTTCTTTTAAGGTTTATTTTAGATAATTTTGAAAGGATAATTCAAAGCAAATTTTTTTTTGTTTACGCGATCATTAGAATCATGTTTCTTTAAAAAAAAAAAAGCAGAAAAAACTTATTTATAACTTAACCGTTTCGACCATTGAAATTTTATGATCTCTTTAGAGTTTAGAAACATAAGTTTTCCAATATGTTCCACAACATGATAATATAATAGGAAAAATTGATCCTGTAACTGTTAAAACGATAACAATTTTAATTCATTTTCTTAAATTTATTACTACCATTGCTTTTGTAGTGTCTTATTACCTTTATTTATTTATTTTTATTCTTATTCTTATTTTTTTTATTTTTTATTATTGTATTTGATTCACCAGGAATAGCCTATTGCGCCAATTATCCTTTAAGAAACTACAAAAAAGGAAAACAGTTATTATTTTTGTTTTGTGTTCAATTATGTTATTGTTATTCTTATTGTAGTGATGTTGATTGTTGGTATGGTTAGTTCAATGGCCTCTTTAATTCATGTTCATTTTTATTGATTTCTACTCTTGTGTTTTTTACTTTTTTTTTTTTTATTTTTAACTATGGTTTATTTAACTATTTTCCTTTTTATTTCATACATAACTTATTGTTCTGGTCTAGTATGTTTGGGATTCCATTTCTTAAAAATATATATGTTGGTATGTATGTATAAACCAACAATAATAATGGATATAATGTAAAATAAAGTAGGGTAGAGAAAATAGAATTTGATTGTAAAATTTCTCAACTTTTACTCATCGTGCTTGTAAAGGGAAATAAACGTTATAAATTTCATATAATAAAGAAAAGTTTATGTTTTAAAGACCTACCAAACTAGATTTAAAGTTTCAATTTCATTTTTTTTGTTTTTTTTTTTTTTTTTTTTGGTAAGAAAAAGGACAGCACTTTTAAGGAAATAAAGTAAAAGAATGCAAGTGGTAAAGACGAAAATTTTGAGAAAGGGAAGTGTATTCAACCTTTAGAAATATAAAAAAAAGAAAAAAAATATCATATAATAGCCATATTGGAAAATACATACGTAAGAAGAATTAAGTGCTTAACAAAGAAAGTTATAAACTAAAGGGAATTAATTGTGATGAAGCAGTGGAACTATAAACTTTTTGTTCTATTTCTTCTATTGTGTTATTTATTTATTTTTTCTTTTTTCGTTTTTGAAAATTTGATATTCCTTCAAAAAAAAATTTATTTCCTACTCAGCAATAATTACCGAAATAAAAAAAAAAAAAAATAATAATAAAAAATCTAACAACATGTTTTGTTGGTTTTTAATAGAACTTCTATTGTATTTTGAAGAGGAACCAAAGACGATATGAATTAAATATAAAAGGTATTTTCCGGAAATTTAATATTTTTGTTTTTTCTTTTTACTTTAAATATATGTACACAGTTATGGTCAGCAAAAGTGAAATATACATATAATTAAAAAAGGAATATAACATATTTGTTATTTTGGATCTTTTATATATAGTATGGGAGTGAAATTAGATTTAGGTTTACTATATAGAACTAAGTTTAGATCTCAATATTATCGTCAGATTGTATTGTGTTTTTTTTTTAAACTGAAGTATCCTGATTTCTTAGAGATTTATATTTAAAATTCTATTCGGTTTGTATATATTCTGTTCTATTTCTTTAAAGTTAAATCTAGATTGATCTTTTCTATTCATTTTGTTTTGTTTTAGGTTGAGCTGAAAACGAATACTGGAGTTTTTTTTTTCAATTTTAGTCCTCTATTTCTATTGGTAACGAGTAGGGTTTCTAACTCGATTCAACTCGGAATCGGACTCGCCCAATATTTGATTAGTTATTCGGACTTGGGACTCGACTCTAATACTCGACGAATCCAAATTTTTGAAATTGAGCAAAAACCAATAAATTTTTTAAAATAATTAAAGCAAGTAAATAGCAAGTAAATACATATAAAAAAAATTTTAAAATCTATTTCTTATTAAAAAAAACAACTCTAAAGTTTTAAAAAAAATTATTCATAGCTATTATATAAGATATATGCAATCCCTATTTTTTAAGCATGGTTTACACTCTTACTTAAATTACCCAAACTAGGTTTATGTTTGATTTGTTTTAAATTATACACATTGCTACTAACACTAATTTGTCTGATTTGGTTGATTTAAAATTCCTCTTCATTTTCCATCATTGCTGATGAAAGTGAAAGTTCACATAAATAAAACTTAAAAATTAAAGTGTAAACAGGTAATCATATTGGTGAAAATTTGTGTAAATTATTTAAACGTAAAATTGGTGCAATTTAACTGAGAGTTCTGGGCAAGATTCAAAATTCATTTAAAAATTTCATTTAAAAATTCTTGTAATATAATAAATACTTCTAATTTGAACAAATTTTAATAAGTTTCTTTGTTACAAAGATCTTCGCAGCTATGAAAATTGTTATTGAACTCCAAAACTTTAACCGTTTTCGCTTATTGATTTGACTTTAGATTTACATATGGACTCGAATCGGACTCGTCGAGTTTTCAAAATTTAGAACTCGAACTCGACGAGTCCTGATAACCCGAGTTTTCAGAAACCCTAGTAACGAGTTAAAAAATTATATTGTGTTGAATTTTAGACTTTTCTGGTTCATTATCTATTGTTCTAGGTTTAAGAATTCAATTATTTATTTTGTTCTGGTTGGATAGTTATGAGTATTTTCTCTGTTTTGAAGAGTTGTTTCGATTTACTATTATTATTCAGGATATTATACTCATGTATTTATATTTTTCAAAATAAATTAGTTGATTTATATTCGGTGTATCAATTAATTTATATAAATTACTAGTGTTAGTTCTTATGTTCAAATTTAAAAAAAAGTTTTTAAAAGTCCTATTCATTGACTATATCGATTTGGTTTTTATGAAAATATGAGCAATGACTCCAACTGCATATATTGTATCTGATTCTTTATAATATATATGGCCATTATATATAAGTTAAGCTACACAATTTGCAATACCTTCAATTCTTCTAAAGCCATAATTATAAGTATAATTTTTTTCTTTATAGTTTTTATGTGTTTATGCCATCTTAAATTTTCATCAATTATCATTCCCAAGTACTTAACGTTATCAACGTTCTATTGTAGTATATCTAATTTTAAGTAGTATATATGATCTTAAGCGTAATGCTATCATATATTTTCTTTTACGTTTTAAATATTATATAAAAAGGGCCTCGATGGCCTAGTGGGTAAGAGCGTCTAAAATATGCTCTAAAAAATCCCACACGTCGTAAAAATAATCCCACACGGGTTCGAATCCCACACACGTCGTAAAAATAATTCCCCCTTACGACTTTTACAGGCGCACCTGAAAAGGAAAGGCTGTGTAATTTCCTTCCCTGTACTTTTATGCACAAAAAAAAAAAAAGTTATATAAGAGTTAATTTTGGTCCAGCCAGCTGAAATATGTGCTTAAGTCCTCATTTAGTATATTTTCAAGTCCTATAAGGAAAATATATATAAGGTTTATTTTTATTATTATTTTATATATTTATGTTATTTTATGTATTTAAATTGTACTATCTTAACAATTTCTATATTTTTCTATCTTTTATACATTTAGTTCTTGCATTTATTTTATTAAAAACTAAAATACTCTTATATTTCTTTTTTTATTATTTTTGTGTTGTTTTGTTTTTCTATTTCGAGTCGAATTCTTTGGCCATCACTAAAACGAACATAATACATATATATGTGCAATTATTTATATATAGATATAATCTGTAAAGGAAATCTTGTTCTATCGGATATTAAATCCTTAATAGTTGATTCTATTTTTCTTTTTCTTCTTGTTAATTTTCTATTTAAGAAACATGTAATATAAAACGTTTTTCTAAAGAAAATTTTTGTTAAATTTGTTAGGTTTTTTTTTCTTTTTTGTTAATGAACATTTCAAATATATAATTATATATATCTATATATATCTACATTTACATATATCTATATGTAGTGTACCACAAAATTGAAAAGAATCTTTTTAGTATTAGGGACTGACATTGAATCACTGACATATCTAATTAGTTTACTTAATAATATAATACTAAAAATGGTATTAAATTTAATTAATTTCAATAATATAAAATAATTTATTTTAATTAAGTTGTTAATTATATAGAAGATATAAGTTAAGATGATGAAGGAAACGTGCTTTAAAGAATTAAGTTGTATAATATTATTAGATATTGTTAGTGGAAAAATAATAATTATTATTCACATTTTGAGTTCGTTAAATTCATATTAAAATTTTGTGATTTAAAGTGAGAACAAAAGATTTTATTAAGAAAAATTAAGGAAAATTTTGCAGCATATATAAATAAATATTATAGGTATGGTATATATTTGGAATTTTGGATGATTAAAATGAATTTAAAGTGCAGTAAAAGATTTTAAAGTTATAATTTTGTTAAATAACTTTTTTAAATTTTTAATGTAACTTTTAGAGCATTTGAACATTTAACTTTTCTGTATTTGCTTGTTAAAAGTATTTAATCATAAATGTGGGATTTATTAAAATATTTGTGCTTCATTGTCTTGTACAATAGCTGCAGCTGAGTAATTAATGGTTTAGTCAAACTAATGCGTCTCCAGAAACTAAAATATAGTCAAATATGTTTAATAAATGTCTTAGTGGATGACTTATCCTATCTTATAGAAGTGGAAAATTTAAAAAATAATCTGTTTTGTTAACATTTTGTTACTTGTTTTAAAATTTTGAAAAAAAAAAAACACACACATATTAATTGTCTGCATTTAACATCGAGAGTAGATTAAATTAATTATGTATTTTAGTTTTTAAAGTCATCAGCTTACTGCTGTACTTCAATACTAAGTTAAAAAAGATAATCAAATTGTATTATATGTCCCCTTAGTAGTAATTAGAAACATTTCTTAATTTTGAGTCAAATCAGTCGTTACCAGTTAATTATTTTTAAACATTGACATTGAGGTTTATAAAAGTCTTGCCTTTCAATATTTTCAAAATTTATATTTATTGGAGTAATGGAACAATGTAGTATGTAAAACCAAAAATTTTTAAAGGTGCTTAAGGCAATAAAAACATTCTAAAATTATGATTATTTTTGCACCAAAATTTGTAAGAAACATTTTCGTCAAATTTGAAAGATACCCTGCATAATTAAAAACAAAGACGAATATAAACCAGCGGTTTTTAAAAGTGCACATTTCCAAAAGATAATACAAACTGTTTAGAATTATAACTTGTACCAAAATTAGAAAATTTCATATAAGGGAAATGTGAAAATCGGATTATTTAGCAATTTGGTGGGGCTGCAAGTGCGAAACCCTATATAACTAAGAAAACCCGTTAACAAACATAAAAATATATTACTGCAACTTTAAAATTTATGTCTTGCCGACGAAAAATTTGTACAGGTGTCTAAGTTACAGGTGTCTAAAAAAAGCTAATGTTCAACTTTTGAATGCTAATAGCTCTTAAGCAGGTGTTGGTACAAAATAATTTTCTGAGAAAACTTATACTAATTCTTATACTAACCTCAAAATTTCAAGCCCCTATCTATAAATATGCCTGAGGTATGAAGGTAGAAAAGTCATGCACAATTTGGGTTTCACATAACGGTAAATTTAAATATTAAATTTAAAAAAATTTTATAATTTTGATATTATTTTATATAGGTAAGAAAATTGGCGTTTTCAGATTGAAAAAATATCATATAAGTGAAATATCAAATACACGCATTTAAAAGTTGGCAGTTAACGCATTTTTCAAAGTTGAAGAAGCTGCAGCTCCGTAATGGATGGGGCCACATGAAAAAGTAGTTCTACAACATTAATTTTTTTTATGAGACCTACCAATAGGTTTTTTTTATTTTTAACGGTATAGAAGTTTTGTAAACAGTAGTACAGACAAATGGACAAAGTGGCAAGGGGAAGAACAAACATTTTTTTTTTTGAGATAGTTTATGCTTTTTCTGAAAAATCAAAGTTGATAAAATTCCATTGTTTTATCTTAAATGGTGTAGAAGTTTTGAAACGGCGAACGAAATGACGGACATCTTCTGATGAATTGGAAAATTCTTGGTTTTTCTCAATTCAATATACTGTTTAATTAACATCTATCTTATTTACAGTTTATTAAAACAAGATTATAATATTTATTGAATATGACATACCTTTGTTTTCACCCCAAAAAATGTGCATATACATATATTTCATACGTGTAAAAATATCATTTACTTAAAAGATTTTACAAATATAATTTTTGTCAAAATTGAAATAATATATTTTTTGATTTATATTTATTTTAGATAAAAACCATAATATAAAAATACCAACCAGTATAACATACAACAAATTTATGTCTATTAATTAAAAGTTATTAAATCAATTTGTTAAATCCAAAAAAAAGAAAACACATTTTTAAATACATCAATTTTCATTAATTTGTTATAATTAAATCTTAGTTACGCCACTATAAAATAACCGCATTTTCAAAAATCAAAACAAAAAGAAAAAGAAAAAGAAAAACAAAAATAAAAGAATAAAAAAAAAATTAAATCCACAGGATCATTAATTAAAGTAAAATAAAAATTTATTATAAAAAAATATGCTTTAATATGCTATTGTTTTCTCTTTTACTTTTTGTTTTTCCAATATAATTATGGTTTTTCCCGATTTTCCGATAGTGAAATTTAATTTCTATATTTTTCTCTTTTTCTTTTTAAAAAAAAAAAAAAAACTCACAACCAACAAATTAAGTTTTATGTTTTAATACATTAATATATTTTACATATGTTGTTAAATTGTGTATGTATGTATGTATATGTTTGTAAACATAAAATACATAATTGTTATAAATTACTTTATTTCCAAAAGAAAAAAAAAACGAAAGAAAAACAACAAAAATCAAAAAAGAAAAAAAGGAAACAAAAACAAGAAATAATGAAAAGGAAGAAGAAAAAAATAACAAAAAATTTTAACAAAATATTGAAAAACTTATCCTGGTTTGTTATTTTCTTTTTTATTTTCAAATTCAATATGCATCTACACTAGTATACAAAATTATATATATTTCATTGTTTTACCTTTCAAATTCATGAAGGTAAAAATATTTTCTTTAATTATTTATTTATAAATAATTTTTAAATATGTTAAAGGACAATGTGAAGAGCATTTTAATTTATCAAGGATTAGGAAATTTGGTTTAAATTTAAATATAATTTCTTTTATACTCTCTTTTCATTTCTCTTTTCATTTACTCTCTTATATGTATGACAGTCTGGAAGGACAACAAGGTAACAAACATTACATTTTTCAAATATTTAAAATTTGCACAAGGGCCTAAACTAACAGATGTCTAGAAATAGAAAATTTTCAATTTTTAAACAGAGGTAGGCAGAGGTTTTCGAAGGTAACTTATGCTAATTCTGCAAGATTTTTCTTCTCAAAATTTCGAGGTTCTAACTAAAAGCTTGCCGGAGTTATGAAGAAAGAAAAATCTTACAAAATTTTGTTTCCTCAATCGGAGTACGTTTAAATACTATAAATTGCACAAAATTGTATATTTTTCATATTGACCGATAAAGTTAAAAAAAAGTCCTATCATTTGGACTTTTCAGCTTCAAAAGGATAACCTTGAAAAAGATAACCATGCATGTATGTCTAAAGTTATTAAGAATAATCTTACACATAAATACATGGAAATTGCACTTTTCTAAATTTTATAGATTGTAGTAAAATAATGTGAATGACTATATAAAAAAAAAATGTTGTAGTTCCAAAAGTTTCTTAAATAATGCAGAAGCTTTGTAAAATTTTTTTAATAATACATCAAAAATTCTTATTTTAATTAATTTTACATCAACAAAACATTTTTTTCTTAACTTAGTGGTCACAATTTCACAGGAGTGAGTATTACGACTTTATTGTACAATCAACTATTAAGTAATTAAAATTATCACTGGTCCAAAGAAACAAAAGAAATTTACATTTTCATTTAAATTTTTAAACCCATGCAGAAACGATAAATGTGCAAACAATTTAATTTAATTATTTGTATGTTGTAGAATTCAAAATTAATTATTTGTATGTTGTAGAATTCATATTTTTTACTATATTTCTGTTTTGTGCTCTTCTGAATTTGTAAAATCATAGAGAAATCTATTAAATACACAAACCACATCTGTTTAAACGTTTGTAGATTGCACTTTTCTTTCAATTATGATTTTTTCAATTTTACGACCAATATCTTAAAAAAAAACAAGTAAAAGTAACAGTAAGTCGATGCAACCGACTTATTTATACCCTACACCTAAAAAATTCAAATTAAATTAAAAATCCATAAGTTATATTTTAGTTAGGTATTTAATATAACTAAGCTAAAAAAATAAATGCTCTTACAACCTTTGTACAAAATTTCAGATTTCTATCTTTATTAAATTCGAAAATATGCCTGTTAGGTCTTGGGAAGAGTGTGATGGCACGCGGACCACCACCCCAGTTCATCTCAAATTTTAGAGAATCAACAGGGTAGAACACTCTTATATCAAATTTCAAGTTTTTATATTTATCATTTTGAACATATGCTTGTTTGGTCTTGGGAGTTGTGTGGCAGATACCCGAGCAACCATTCTAATTCATCTTAAATTTTAGACAAATCAGGGATTCAGGAAACAACACCCTAGTACTAAATTTGAAGGATCTATCTTTATTAATTTCGAAGATATGCTTGTTCGGTTTTGGGAGTTGTATGGGAGGTACCCGAAGGACCACTCCAATTCATTTTAAATTTTAGCCAAATCAGGGATTTAGCAAACAGCACCCTCGTATCAAATTTGAAGTTCCTATCTTTATTAATTTCGAAGATATGCTTGTTCGGTTTTGGGAGTTGTATGGGAGGTACCCGAACGGCTTCTCCAATTCATCTTAAATTTTGGACAAATCAGGGATTCAGGAAACAATACCCTAGTACCAAATTTGAAGTTTCTATCTTTATTAATTTCGAAGATATGCGTATTCGGTTTTGGGAGTTGTATGGGAGGTACTCGAACGCATTGTCCGATTTCGCCCATTTAAAATCGCCGCTTTATCTTAGTCATTGTTAACCTACAGTATAAATTTCATGAAGATAGCATCATTATTTTTTGAGTTATCGTGCGTACGGACGGACATTGCTAAATCGACTCAGGAGGTGATCCTGATTCAGAATATATATACATGTCTATACCTAACTCGCTTCCTTTTGGTGGTTACAAACACCATACCAAAGTTAATATACCCTGTACTTAATGTGTAGGGTATAAAAATATATTATATATTATGTATATACATTCAAAAATTAGTTCAGTTCGATTCTTTGATTCTAAAGGAATGATAAAAAAATAATAATGTTTGTTGTGTATTGTTTTCGATATATTGGTAACATGAAAATTAAAGAAAACCAAAAATTACATTTATTTCACTTACGTCATTTATAACAACCCAATTAATATAAAACTCAATTAAAATAGTTATAATTTTGTACACAACTGTATTACGTTAAAATGTGTAACTATTGTACATACATACATTACATACGTTTTAATCCTTTAATATATAAATAATATTAATCCTTTGTTTATCATCAAAAATAGGTCGACCAAACATATAAAAGAAGTGAAAAAATTCACCATTCTTTTACATTATATTTTTGAGGATATTAATATATCTTAAGAAGCAGTAAAAAAGAAAAAAAAAAAAAAATTCTTTAACCCTCACTATGATAAGAATTTTCTTATTCAGTTTTTTTTTTTTTTTTTTTAACCAAATTACAAACATAGAGAAAGATAGAGATACCGTAGTTTTGTTGTATGGCTTAAAGGAAAGAAATTTTTATGTTTTTTTGTTTGCTCTCAGACAATTTATTTTTTGTTTTTTAAGGGTTCATTTTTCTTGTTTTTTTTTTTTTCTTTTAAAAATTGACTTAATAAATTACACCCCTAAACAACTATTGGGTGTCTTAAAATTTAATTGGTCCCGTAGCTGTTATATTTTTTCTTTCTTTCTTGTATATTCTTTAGTAAATTTTTTTTTTGTTTAAGCGCTAACATGAGTACATTACCGTTATTTAAGCCTATTCTTTTATGTTTATATATATGTATAAACAAACAAATATTATTATATATAAATATCCTTTTACTTTTACGAAAGTGTTTTTTATAATTTTTATTTGGTTTTTTGTTTTTTTTTTTTTATTTTTAATAAGAAAATATCCTTGATAAAATTTATGATAAATTTTTCTGTTATCCTTATGAATAAATCCATAATTTTTACCGCTATTTTCTTAAATCTTGTCCTTTTATATATTATAATATATATTATTACGATATTTATGTAAGAATCTACATAGAAATTTATGTAGATATGTATATTTTATGTACATATTTATTCAATAAAGTGTGATACGTGCGTGCTTATACGTTTGTTATGTTTTGATAAAATAAAATAAAGAAAAAGAAAGAGAAAAAAAAAAAAACATAACTAAGAAATTGAAAATAAAAAGAAATGTTTAAAGGACAAACATTAATGTATTAGTAGGTGAAGAATAAACAGTGATGGTGCTGTTCCTCCAGATTGAGGAAGAATTAAAAAAAAAAATACTAGTTAAGTTAATTGCTAATAACTAAATTTAATAGATTTAAAACTATAGATAATACTTATACAATATTGTTGTTTATATTCAAAATAGTCTTTAAAAGTCAACTTTTGGAAATGTTCCGAAATTTATTTCGCTTTCGGAAAAGTTTCACAGTTGTGCAATATATTTCTTTGCAAACAATTGACCAAATTTGTATAAAAGTTTCTACACTTTCAACAAAGTTTCGGATCAAATTTAGCATTTATTCACATAGTTTGTTTTATAATATATCGAACCACAGATAAGTTTTCTTCAGTAAATTTTTAACGCGTTTCAATTAAGTTTTTTCTTTATTTGGGGATTCATATTGTAGAACAGTATTGGAAAACTATATTTAATAATACATACTTTATCTTTACTCTTATTGTAGTGACGAATTTTCACTTCACAAAACTGACTAATTAGAACTCAGAACTAGAACTATGTGTATCTATGGTTCAAAAAAAAATTAAAGCTTTTATGTTACTTAATGAATCCTAGCAGAAATTTAATAATTTTTTTTTTTTTTTAATGCATTTCTCTGCCACATAAATGTAGACAGGAAATTACACAGCTTTTCCTGTTCAGGCGTGGCTGTAAATGTCGTAAGGGGGGATAACTCTTACGCCGTGTGTGAGATTCGAACCTCCACTCCCTCGGTGTTTACAGCGTATTTTATACGTTCTTACCCACTAGGCCACCGAAGCCCCTAATAATATTTTAGTTTTAAGGTTTACTAAAAATTAGTTTTAATCTTAAGTCATATTCGGCTAAAGTAGAAAGACGCTTTATAATTGCTTTTCGAAATTTGCTGCATTGTGATCTTTGTACAAAAATAACATTCAGTAAAAAATAAGGTGCCGCCACTATGACTTATAATGTTAAATACATATATATTATATATATAATATATTATGTATATATGTATATTAACTATGAATACGTTAAACAATTTTTTATTTTGAAAAAAAAGCTGTTTTTTTTTTCTTATGATTTATACGAATGTAGCGTCTAATAAAATTTTCCCTATATATTTTTTTTTCTTTTTCGATTTCTTTTTTTTTTTGTGATTTTTCACTTTTCTCTTGATCTTAAAATGTTGCTTATATTTGAGATTATTAACAACGTTTTTTTTTTTTTGGTCCTTACAAAAACTTTTATAGTATATTAAAAGTTAAATACAGTTATATATTTTTTATGAAAAAAAAAAAAAAAAAAAATGAAGTTTTGAACTTCATAAATTCTAAGAGTTTTTTGTTTTTTGATTTTTGTTAGGACTTTGAAAAACAAAATAATGCTATTCATGTTAATTATTGCCAAATGAAGATTTTGTTTTAGAAAATTTGAAAAAGTAACTATAAAGAAGACAACTTTGAAAAAGTATATATTTTTAGAAATAATTTAAACATAATGAATAAAACCAGGATAAGAGACTAACTACTACGGTTAATATTATTATGTTATTTTTTTTTTCTTTTTTTAGTCCATTAAATTGACTTTCAAGAAAAATCCTCAAATCAAGCAAGAAATTTTATTAAGCAATAGAGAAAGTTGGAATGTTTCAGGTATGAACTCTATAGAAGAGAGGTCATGAAAGAAAATTACATTCGTCAAAGCTCAAAAACTAAGATGGGCACGACATATGTTTAAAATGACTAATAAAATCAATTTAAAATTTAAAAATATAAATTATTTGTTGAAATTATTTGAAAAAGAAGAGGAAGAAAAACAAGAATTTTTAAAATACATTAAAGAAATTAAGGGTGCATACGAAATAAAATTCTATTGTATCGTATACGAAAATTGACAACATAAAATAAACATAAAATTAGATGAATTGATTAAAATTTAAATTATAATAGAAAAATAAAAATACCCTAAACACAATAAGCATATACCAAAGTGAAAGTCTAAAGAAAGGTACCTAGAGTCCATACATTTTTAATTTGACCAGTGTCGTAACTCGTAATTGATATAGGTAAGTATAAGTCGTTTAAATTCTCATTAGAGTGTTTATCTAATACCTATATATTTAGTGATTCCAAGTTTGTGATAAACCAAGAGTGTTTATCTAATACCTATATATAGTTTAATGGAGTGCAGAACAGGACTTTTGTGCTAATAAAGCAATATTTTTCTATTTTCTTACAATAAGATAAAAATGTCCTTTTGAACATTTCGTTCTTCCCCTAATAGAGAAATAAGTTGCCGAAAACAACTTAATTTTTGAATGTTTTTATTTAAATTCAAAACAAAAAAAAAAAACAAACAATGAAAATAAAAATTTTACTAAAAATTCAGATTAATTTGCATCAATTTTCCGAAAATAATTTAAAAATTTACAAAAAAAAAAACTATAACTGTACAACTTAGGTTAAATATATAGGGAAAGAAAATTAAACAAAATCTCATTAAAACAAAATAAAAAAAAAAAAAATATAAAAGTAGAAAGGATTAAAATTTATTTATTAAGGAAAGACAGTAGAAAAATAAAAAAAAATAAAGAAAAAAATTCGAAAATTTTCATTTTCCTGACTTAAATTAAAATTTTTCATTCTCTTATTATATTTGTTGTTGTAAAAATTTTTACAAAAAAAAAACCTTTTTTCCATCTCTATATTTGTGTTATTCTCTTTTATTATAAAAAATAAAAAACTTTATTTTTGTTGTTTTTGTCTTTTTTACATTCATATCTATTCTTGGGTTTTATTAATCCTTTTTGATCTTGTTGTTGCTGCTGTTGTTTTAAAAAAGTCATAAAGTTATGAATAGTTAGGCTACCGATCCCTTAAAAAATAAAATGTGGAATATAAAGAAAATTAACACACCTAAGGCTAAAAAAGCATTCCATTAAAAACTATCAGAAATATCTCAAGAACTCAATAAAAAAAGTTTATGTTTTTATTTTATGATTTTTTCTTTTCCCTTTTCTTTTCCTTTTTTGTTGTTGTTGGCAACTCTATGCTTAAATTTTAATATATTCGTTTATTTCTTGTTTATTGGTCCGTCTTTTTTGTATTTGAATGAAATTTGTTAGTGGTTGATTTTGTATGATATTTTTTTTTTCATTGTTTGGAGGGCTGTCATATAATCGGGTATCTTATATTAAAATAAAATGAAAATCATACTACTGTAAATGAATATTTCCTTTATCTGAAATTATGTCTTAGTAAAATGAAGTCGAAACTTAAATAATTTATATAACATTATGTAATTATGTATTTAATTTATATGACGTAAGATACAATTTAAAATTTTTCTTTCAATTGCATTGATTATATCCGATTAGTTATCAGTAGTAAACACATTTCATTTATACTTAGAAGTTAAACGTCATCTTTTTATCCCTTTTTTATACTCAAAGGATCACCTTTTCAAACATGTTTATTAATTTTTTTTAAAATTGAAAAGCCACATAAATGTGGATATGAAATTACACAGCCTTTTCTCTTCAGGCATGGCTGTAAATTTCGTAAGGAGGAATAAGTCTTGCGACGTGTGTGGGATTCAAACCCACACTCCCTCGGTATTTACAGCATATTTTATACCTCTCACCAACTAGGATACCGAGGCCCCAATTTTTCTATTTTGCTTCAACTTTTGTTCCACTTTTTTTGACATTTCTTTTATATATGTTTTTGACATTTTTAGCTTTTATTAAATACAGTGAAACTTGGGATCTTTTCTGAAGTTCTGAGCTATTCGTTATAAAAGTAAAATTTTTTTATTATGTTCAGGCAGAAAAAGTCAAAAAGAGATAGTCAACATTTAAAAAAATAAAAAATCAAATAAATATAAATGAAGGGCTCAAAAAAGTGAATTTCTCTAATTTTTGCATTGAATTTTTTGAAGGCTTCAAAAAATTTAAGTTCTCTAAATTTTGCATTCTATTTTTTTAACGTTTTAAAAAAGTTAGATTCCGGTCATTTTAAAAAAAGGGGAAAGAAAGGGGATTAAAAAAAAGGATTGAAAACATTGATGAACACCACCACCTCTTTTAACCTCTTTTTCTTAGAATTCTTTTCATCTAAATGTAGTTTTTAAGAATTTTAAGGCTAAAAAAGAGTCTTTGAATTTCCACAGGACTAATCGAAAGTAATTCAAAAACACCGTTGTTTCTGATTATTTTAGGTAATGATACAATTTTTATTTTTATATAAATACCAGGCGGATATATTTTGAGATCATTTCTCTAGAGATATGTTTTAGACTTTAGAGGGTTTACATACTTCTCTAAAAATAAAATTTATCAAAATATTGTTTTGCAATTTAAAAATTTTAGAATGTTTTTTTAATAAATTTTTGAAATAAAAAAGTTTAAGGTCAATATTATAATTAATATTAATTGTTCCTATTTTTTATTTTTAAAGTCAACAAAAATAAGGGAAATCATTTGAGAAAAAATAAATTTATGAAAAATATTATCTATCATCTAAATTTTATCTGTTGTTGGGGCCTCGGTAGCCTATTGGGTTAGATAAAATATGCTGTAAACACAGAGGGAGTGTGGGTTCGAATTCCACACAAGTCGTAAGAATAATCTCAGCTTATGACATTTACAGCCACGTCTAAAAAAGAAAGGCTGCATAATTTTCTTCAAAAATTTATGTGACAAGGGAATGAACTTAAAAAAAAAAAAAACTGTAGTTACCTATTGAACCCGTACTTTTTTACTACCAGCAGATAATAGACTACATTCTAATTTAAGTTTAAAAAACTATGTTATGGTTCTTATATTCATATTAACTTTAATTGTGTTTGGTGCTATCATTATCATATATTTTGTATCACAATAATATCTAAAATTGTATTGACTATATGCCATTTTTTTTTTTTAAAATAGAGATAGTCTAGGTGCTGCACACGAGAAACAGAAAGGGTCCACCAGTTTATCGTTATATTTTAAATTTATTCAATTAAATCAAAAATCTCCAACTCTAAGAAATAGTTTGCTTAAAGAAACTAGAAATAAAAATGTCCTAATTTAAACGTTTAGGATTAAATCTAAAGTTTTGGAATAACTTTATCAAATTAATCCTTTAATGAATATGCCTTATATTTTGTTATTTAATATTCCTATTTAGGATTTCGACTTGAATTTTTTTCTTTTTATTATTTTGATAACATAAAATATTTTATATTTAATTTTGTTTTCTATTTTGTCTTATTTTGTTTTATGAAATCTATGACAGGATTCATACCTTTTTATTTTCATTTATTTTAATATACATATATTTTAATAAACTCGTAGTCTATCGTATATAATGTATATATATTTTAAATATGATAACAAAATTTTATACCTGAGATACAAAATGATCCTGGATATTAGTTATATAAAAAAAAAGGTAAACATCTTGAATTACCTTTTGCTATTTTGAAAAGAAATTGTATGAGATTATGATAATAATAGGGGGGAATTTTAAAAGGATATGTTCTGGAAGTGCTCTTAAAGAAAAATTCATTTTACAGTTCCTTGAATTCTTAAAATCTGAATGGTTATCTGTTAGATTTTTAATTTGTTTTGTAAGAGAAACTTAAATGTCTTGAATAGTAGTTTATATAATAAATAGTAAATAAAAGTTTTTGTTTTAATATTTTTTTTTTGTTTTGGAAAAGTTATGAATGAATGTTATTAATGATGGTAAATTGGTGGAAAATTTTTTATTAAAGTTAATTATAATGACTTAAATAGTTTTCATGCTGGTAAATTTAAATTAATTTTTTTTGTTTTTGTTTTTTGGGTTCTGTTCTATTTGTTCTATTGTCAAATAAAAGAAATCTAATCGGATTTATGAATTTTAAAGTTTATAAAATCTCATCAAAAAGGATAGTTTTGTTAATTGGATTTGTGACATGTCATTTGAATTTTAATTTGAAAATTATTTAAAGGTCATAAGTTATTTTAAATTTTTTTAAAAGAAAAATGTATGCTTTAATTAAAACTTTTTTAATTAAAAATTTTTTGTTCATTTCTTTCTTTTTAGAATTACATATTTATAAATTCAATTAATTATCATTTGGATTATTTATAAATTTATTAATCAAATAAAATTACAATACTAGAAGTTATTTCTAATGACGGATTTCACCTAAATAAATCGAATTTAATAACGGGCAAAAATAATTTTTGAAATTTTATACAACGAAAAACCGTTTATTTTTTTTCTGTTTTAAGGTTATGTGGATTTCTTTTTTCAAGATCAGAATGTTTTTGTTTTTAAAAAAACTGGTTTTGTTTTTCATGTTTTTCCTCTCAATATCATTTCTAAAATTTCTATATAAAAAGATAAGATTTATAGCATCAAACTGGCCCATATGCCTCATGGCAAAGAGACCTTTCTATACCTTACGGATATTAACTATTCGTTGCTAAATTAAATAAATAAATAAATAAGACAAGAAAAATGTTTGAATTTCTTTTTTTATAGTAGTTTTGAAAATTCACGTAAACGGTACATAGAAAATTTAATTTTAAAATTTTAATTGTAAGTTTTAAAATATTATTTGAGGAATGATTTCTTGAAAGTGGGTGGATAAAATTCGTCACAAACGTTAAAAACATGAAAGTTTAAAACGCAAGATTTTGAAAAGCGAGATTTTAAAAGCCAAGATTTTGAAATACGGCCGTTTCAAAAACTATAAGTAAAATAATATATCGCAATATCTTTTGTAAAAGAAAGAAAACTTATTAAGTATATAAAATTTTAAAATTGCTGCAGTAGTTAAAAATGTGGAGCAATGTATTATATTTACTGTGTCTTAACCTTACCAACATAAGGTATGTTGCTATTATATAATTTAATCATCCCTTATTTTTAAATATCCAGCTTATATAGCTTATCCAGCTTATATAGATACTGAGTTATGCGCATATAAGAAAAGAGTTGTATGAAGTCTAGCAGAACTTACTGTTCTAGATCAACAAAATTTGGCTTAAGTTGTTAGTATGAGAATTAATTTCTTTTCATAAAATTTCAGATACTTAGCTTTAATAGAGACTGAGTTTTTTTGATATATTAAAAAAAAAAAGTCGTATGGCAGGTCATCAAACCTGCCGTATCAACTTCTTTTATTTTAGTAGCGAGACTGACAATTTTACTAAGATAAATGGTGAACATTTTAGAATCCTAGCTCAATTATTTTTTAAGTTATCGTACGAACGTAGGGTGGAACGTACATGACTAAATTGATTCGGAATTCGATTCAGAGCAATATCTGTATTGTCTTTTTTAATTTGTCACAAATGTATTCGTAAATTTATTATTTTCTGAGAAGTACTTTCGTACGGGTATGATATTTTTTTTGACAGCCGCAGTATTGAAGCAGTATTGAAGTTACCTTTTTCAATAAGCTGACTTAAAATGTGATAATTCCAGTGGGAAATTCCTAATTAATGGTTTATTTATTAACTTTTTTTCCTTAGCATTTCAAAATTATTTTACTTTATTCAATTTTATTATTTCTAAATTTAATTCTAACCATATGTATGTAACTTTATGTTATTTTAAAAATTAAAATAAATAAAAGCAGAGATATACCATATATAGATAAACAAATAACATATGAACAGATTTGTAACATCAAAAAATTTTAAAAATGATTTTATGTTTCTGGGGAATCCAAAAAAAAAAAAAATTTTACAAAACTAAAAGGATGACAACTTTTGATGACACAAAATGTAAGGATAACAAAATTAAAATCTTTTTTTTTTTTCTATTTTATTATTTTTTCTTTTTTTTTGTTTGTTGTCTTTAACTATTTTCTGTCTTTTTCTCTTTATTTTCTCTTCAAGTTGTTGATTAAAGATCAGAAATGCAATTTTATGTAACTGATGAATAAAGCGCTTAGATACAAAATGAATAAAATATTTCAAAGTAATCTTTGCATTTTAACAAACAAAGTAAAACATTTTGTTTGCGTACTGATCAAATTTCTATTTTTGTTATTTTAATTGTTTTTTTTTTTTTTTTGGTTTTGATCTAAAAATTTGTTTCCAACTAATTGAATAGTAGTTGGTTGATAAATAGAAACGTTAGGTTATTAAAAGCTGTTCATCTTTAAATCAATTTCATCTTTAAACTTTTGAACTTCTGATGTATTTTTGATATACATATGTACATAGATTCTAATGTGCTTCCGTTTTTTTGGATCAATACTGGGTAAACTTATATACATTCATAGGATTTTCGTTTTCTTTCATGCTCAGAATTTTCATCCTCTTCAATTTACAATCACCTGGTTTGGTTTGTTAGTAAATGCTTGATTGGATTTCGATTTCGGGGAGTTTGGGGTTTTAATTGTTGGCAGTAACAATAAATTGTCTAATCTCAATTCTTCTAACTTTCTTTCTAATGAAACAAAATAATACTGAATCAATCGTTTGTTTAAAAAAAAAAATTAAATTTTAATTGAATTTAAGACATGTCATCTAAGAACGATCCGAAAATTTAATAAAAACATTGAAGAAAAATAAAAAAAAAACCCAGGTAAGAAACAAATCAGTATTACCATGCATTAAAAATCTCTAATACTAAATGTTTTTAAAATATATATAATACGTTCAGTGGATATTTCTCCTGTATCTATTTGTTTTTTTTTTGTTTTTGTTTTAGAAAAACGATTTTCATATGAGATTCAGTTGTAACAACTTGGAATTACTTCCTTCTTCTCTATAGTCGTTTAATTTTCCAATTTTATTTTATTTAAATAACAAAAAGAATAACAGAAATAATATCAAAAATAATAACAATAAAACACAAGAAAAGGAACAATTGATAAAAGGATAAAAGAATGTAGAAAGAATGTTTAAGAGTGGTAACGCACACATATTGCAATACCTAACAGTTGCAACATCAAAAGTAAAATAAGATTGTGCAAAACGTAGAAATTTTTTGTTTTGTGTTCAATTTGTGTTCCCGATAATTTTAAAGGATTTTCAATTTTTTTTACAGTTAGGTACTAGTATGTAAAAATTTCCAGAGGGATGTTGAATTAGAACAAAAACAAAATAAAAAAAAAAACCTGAAGAAAAATTTAAATTTGATTTGATTTTGTTTACATTTTTCTAAAGTATTTTTAAAGGTATGTTATTGAATGTGTTTAGTAATTCTCATGTTAGAAGGTTTTGTTAACCCTAAATTAATTTCAAATAATTTCTATACACTATTTTTTAAATTATTTTAGATTTAATATAATATTTACTTATAATTTATTTAGGGGTACTTTAACTTATAATTTATCTAACTCTATTTTCTTGCTTAAGAAAGGTGAGAATTTTTCAAATACATCAAGAATACCTACATGGTAGAGTCAGATTCTTACTAAGTAAAAACATCTGCCCTTTTAGCCAATATTATTATATTAGAATGAAATCGCTAAATGCAGTATATAAATTAGGGCGTAGGGTTAGGAAACGATAGTATAGGAATGCGGAAGCATTGCATTAGTAAATAGGGAAGGGAAAAATAAATCCACCCATTATATTATTACTGTTTTACTATATCAGTGACGAAACCATTAACAATTACAACATTTAGTAGTATATATAATATCATCTTATATGAGGTAACGAAAGACAGCTCCACTGTTGCAGCTATTGTTATTTTTATTATGTGATATACATTTAATTAGTTTTTTATATGATCTGACCGGCCTTTAAGACCCTCAAGACCCTCTTATTGAAAGTCTGGCAATTTAAGCAAATTTTTTGTAGTAAATTAAATTTTAGTTCTTGTTTCATTTCAAATTAATGATATTTTAATATGATTTTATTTCTTTTAACTATGAAAGTTTCGTAGAGAATTCTATTTAGTATTGAGTTCAAATTAATGTAAGGAATTTAAATTTAATTGAATAAAGTATATGTGTTTGTACTACAATTAAGTACAGCGAGTTTTGTAAACATAAGTAGATTTAAAATTTGACAAATTTATGTATCTATAGAAAAATAAAGAGATTTCGAGTTTTCGTAAAATTTATGAGTAAAAATTCATATAGGTTCGGTGAGTTTGAAGATGACAGTTCATATCTCCAGAATATTTTAAATTAAAAATTTATATTTTTAGAGTTTGGTGTATATTTCAGACTTACAAGACAAATCCAGAGTCTCATTTCCAAATAATGAATTATTTCTGTACATTTTGATAACAAACGGGAGTTGTCACGCCCAAACATCTGCTAAGCAAATTATTGAAACTCTAATTTTGTAGCGCAACTCTTATACCTAATTTAGTACAGATTTTTTCCTTTTTTTTTTTTTTAAATAAAAGAAGCTGTACTGTACTAAATAGCAAAATTCAAAAATGGAAAATTCAATTGTAGCAAATATTATTTTTAGCTAAATTTCATATTTTCGCACAAAAAAAAATTGAAATTCTCGCAACTCAGAGTTTTGTAAACTTAAAATTGTAGTGTATCAGAATTTCAAAAAAAAAAATGACTAAATTTAAAATCATATGATCCCATACACTTCCTTTTTCTGATTGAATTCAATTCATAAATGGTCGCTACTAGAAGAAATAATCAGGTTTAAAGTTATGGAAGAGATTTTCTAAGAAATGTAAGGTTAAAAAAATCTTTTTTTATTTTTTGTTGTTATTGTTTCCTTCCATGATTTTTAAAGGAAATAATACATTGAGTATAATTTTATTTAAGTTGAAGTAATAATATTACAATCTAGTTTTTCTGTCTTTTTATCAATGACAAAGAAGATGAAAGAAAAAGAAAAAAATGAAATACTGAAAGAATGGATATTAAAATTAGGAAAATGGAAATGGATGTAAACAAAAATGAAAAGAAATACAATAAAAAGTCAATTTTTACTTTATTTTTATTTTTGCTTGTTGCTTGTAGGTAATACATACAAAGTTGCATATATATATATATACATGTGTATACATATACATTATACTCGTAATAGGTGTTTGAGTTTAATATTGTAAGATGCAAAAATCAGATTTTTTCTTTTCTATTTAAAATAGACCACATTTTATTTTTATTTCTTTTTGTCTATAGGTACAATGGTTAAGCAGAGGTGCGATAATTCAAAATGAATAATGAAACAATAAGGATATAAGGAAGATTAAATAAAAACGAATAAATAAAAACAAAATTGTTAAAAATAGATATGATTAAATTAAAGCTTCCTGATAAAATGCAAAACGGGTTAAAAGGCCAATAAAAATTATTAAAAAAAATAAAATAAAGCTTATGATTTTAATATTATGCACATTATTTTATCATAATTTTAAACCTGCTCAATATAAACTATAATCTCAAAAACACACCTGTCCACTAGATAGGACATATTAAAAAAAGTTTAAAAGTTATTTATATTTTATATAAAAATCCTATTTAATTTTCCTGTTTTAATAGGACGGTCAATTAAACAGTAAATTAACAAAAAACTTAAATGAGAGATTAGGTTCTATACTGTATAAGACCTAATCTAGGAACAAAAACTAGGAATATCCCATTAGTTCACATGATTGTTTTAATATGATCAAAAGTTAAGTCTTCATCTTCTAAAATAAAATAATAATTTATGTAAAATGCTAAAAATAGTAGAAAGATTGAAATATTTTCAAACTAATGTTATATTTTTTTTATTATTTATACCAAGAAGAACCAAACAGCAGTAGAGATTAACCATTTCAAGGCTTCAAAAATAATTAAGTATCTATCAGTTAAATATGATAAGATTGAAGAACTAAATGTACTTTTTTTTTTAAAATCTTAATATAACTTTTTAAAGTAAGTTTTTTTTGCGCATGAAAGCAAGTTGTTGCTGAACGCGTTTTAGCTGTAAAAAAATACTATCTAATACCAGACTCATGCAATGAATTTGCATAGCCACTCCTCTCCAAAGGTGATAATGTTCCAAAGGTTCCCTATATTCAAATGGTTATAGTATAACATAACTCTCTGAATAGTTTTTTTTTAATTTATGCCAAAAGACAGAAAATTAAGCATGACGATCATTAGTTAACGGGAAAAAAGTTTTAGTGTTTATAATTGCGACATTTAAATTTAAAAAAATTTGTAAGATGTTTAATCTGCTGTAATCTTTTACTGTTGAGGATGGATCTTTAAGAATAAACCATCCTAAAGTCTTGTTTCATAGAGGTTGTGTTTCGATTGCTTAAAATCAAACCTTGTCCACCTGAAGGAACCCTCTCCACGTGCAATTCTTTTGGGTGACTTTTGAAGTTTTGCACAGACCCTCGTAAAAAAAAAACCATGCCATAAACCAAAAACGGTAAATTTTCTATTATCCAATGTTTCAGAGTTATAAATTAAAATTGAAAATTTCCTAATTTTAGGCATCTGGATAAAGGACTCCTCTACAAAAGTTTAAAAGTAAAAAATTAAACTCCAATATTATAAGTTTACATTTATTAATGAATTTTATAATTATTAATTATATAGGGTTTCCTTAAAATTGAAGAAAATATCTCTTAGTTTTTCACAAATTTTTGGAGGAGGAAAATGGAGGAAATGGAGGAATGGAGGAAAAATTACAGATTAAATACAAAAGTAATCACAAATTTCTTTGATTTTACATACTGTTTTGTATAAAAATTAAAAAAATTAAAAGAAATTTCTAATGCCGGATTTAATTTTATTCCTAAATCAAAATGGGTGGGTGGTAGGTAATAAACTAGAATGAAATTAGTTTTGAGGATATTTAAGACAAAAAAAGATTATTTTAAACTTGACATCATTTTTTTTTTTGTGTAGTCATGTTTATTTTGTAATTTTTTACCATTTTATTCTTTTTTTGGAAAACTACAAAATAATTTTATATCAAAATGAAAATTAAAAAAAAAATAAAAAATAAAAAACTACAATTCAATGTCCCCAATGTCTTCTTTATATCATTTCTTATACTGTCTTCATTTAAAATTCTAAAATAAAAAGGTTGACCGATTTTACCTTTTAGCAATGGAGTAAGGATTGGATCATCTATAAGACATCTGCCAGTATTTTGTTGTTTTGTTTTATATCTTTTATTTCTCTTAACAACATGTGGTTTTTATTTTATTTTTAATCCTTTGAGGTTTGGCAAAATTTTTTTTTTGTGAATCCTATGAGTTCTTTGAAATTTCTAGGGAGAAGGGTATCATTATTTGCATATTTTTCTGTTTTTTTTTTTTGTTTATGTTAAAAGTGTTGATGGATTTATTGAGCATATTATGATAGAGTTGATAATATTCAAAGGTTGTGTATAACTTGTCAAATAATAGAAGTAAATGTTAAAAAATATTGTGATGAATTAGATTTAATAATTTTTTTCTGGATATTTCTTATGATACTGTACTGATGGTAAAATATAATAAATTTCTCATAAATTAAAATCAGTCAGAAAAAAATGTTCCATTTTATGATTTTGCATTAATGTAATTTTAAGACGTCTAAATTTATAATACAATATTTATGGAACATGAAAATGTTTTTTTGGGATAATTGGACAGTCAATTAAAAAATTGTTAGTGTGCCATAATAAGATTTATAGTATATTTTCTTACTTCTAGATTTAAAAAGAAAGAAAGATATGTAAGATGATATTTAAAAAATCGGTGACGTTCATGAACATTTTAATTACCGTTCCGTATGGATTGGATTGTATTTTTGAATTTATGAATTTTTCTTTTTCAAATATTTTACCGGTACCTAAAAATGATCCTTTATATTTTCCCCAATTAATTTTTACTGAGGCATATATAGAGAGAATATGTGCAAGTTTTTCTAGGATTAATGTTAAAAAAAAATTATAAATCTTATCTGTTGTTGGTAGGGGTAAACAACTGTTCTTACATCTAGATATTGCGTCTCGTGATGCATCCTAATTCCATAAGACCCTCGTTTATCATAGCGGATCAACGAATCAATGAATATCGTAAAAATTCCGTATAAAAAATTATGATCCTCTGGTCAAGTTCTTTAATTTCGGAAATATTTTCGCAGTAGCCCTCTGTCAAAGTAATATATGCCAGAATGTAATACAATCTCCCATATCTTAGCAAATATTTAGATCATTTTATTTCCTATCTCCAATCGGTTCAATGTAATTTTTATCAATTGGACTAACCTAAACTCTTTTCAAATCGACTTATTTTGGCTATATAATTAGCTACAATAAGGCTAATTCAAATTCGAATCTTTAATGTACCTACATTATTTATCTAATCTAAGAAAGAATTGTATAAAAATTCTATACTATTTTCATTTTATACATAAACATTCCGGTAGTTAAATCTTTTTTAATTTTGCCTAATTTTTTCTGACCTCTTTGGAAAATCATTTTAAATGGAGAAAAATGAAGAGAAAGAAAAATTCATATAAAATGAAAAAAAAAAATCCTTTTATGTTTCCGTACAAAAAAATATACATAAATACTTATTTACATGTGTGCTCAATTTTATTCTTGGGTAAACATTTTTTTATTGGTTTACAAACTTTTGGGAATTTTTGGTTTTAAAGACCTTGCCTTAAGTGATCAAATAACTTAAATTAACACTAAAGTTTTTTTTTTTTTTTTTTGGGTGTGGAAAGAAAATGGCATGGGAAATTGGCCTTTTATTGTAAAGAAACTAGTTGAATATTTACATTTTCTTAATAAATAATTATTTTTACATAAAAAATTTCATTTTTTTTTGTTACTTTCCTTATTTATTTAAACAATTTAAAAAAAATTTAAATTTATTTTAATACTTTCAAAAAAATTTACAAAGATATTATATTGAAAATTATTGTTGAATATTATGATGATGGATTAAATTTAACGTACCATAACTTATTCATAAGATAAACTTAATTGAGTTGAATGTTTTAAGATTCAAACATGTCCTTAAACAATTTTCAAATTTTTCTGGACAAAAATTATATTGAAAATTTTTTATTATATTAGACAATTTTTTTTTATATTTGGAAACCTAATTAGAATTCGAAAAAATATTTAAAACCCTTTATTTAAGTTTCCGAACCACATTTGTAATGATCCATTAATACTAAGTTGCATACAGTTAATCAAATATATTATAAATCTTTCGAAATTTTATGTATAAACGACTGCCGGTTTTTATATTTTAACTGAAATTGTTGTCAATATAATTGATTGACAATATAATTGACATTTTACATAGTGTGCACTGTGCAGAAAACTTAATGCTTCATTTCTACTAAGTAACATTTTTTTTTTATTGTTGAAGTTAATGCATCAGTAATCACTAGACTTTAAGTCCGTAGTGTAACTTCAATTTGAACGAGAATCTTTTCCACCAGCTTCATAAAATTCTCTCGATTTATATGATATGATTATATGATATATTATCCACCATGATAACAATCTGATGTAAGAAACTTTGAAAGTTACCGAAATATTTTCGATTTTTTCTACCTTGTCTATAACATCAATTCCTACACAAAATTAACAGTTAAGACCCATAAGTTTTCCCTAATCTTGAAGTATTTTAGCTACCGATAAGACAATGACCCGTTATAACAAAACCAATAGCCTTCATTCAGGTTTAGAAAGAAAAAGTATACATTTAGGTCCTTTTAATCTCAGATTCGGCGACAATGCTCTGGTTGAGCTACAAGTTGTACCTGTTACCAACAGTTCTCTGGTTAACTTAAGGAAGTTTCTCTTAATATTTAATTTGAAGCTTTGTACAAGTGCATAATTAGGAGAGCTTTTCTCAACGATTAGCTCAAGCTCTAATTCATACTTTGCTAGTTTATCCATCGACTTGTTCGAAATCGTGGCATGTTGTTAATTATATTGTCAATTAAACAGTCCAAAATCTTGTTTTTGAATTGATATTGGATAATTTTTGAATAAAGATTTTTCATAAACTGCAACTTCAGTTTAATATAATTTTAAAGTATTTGAATTTTTTGTTTTGTTTTTTCTTTTTTTAAAAGAATTAAATGGCACATATACCTATTCATAGCTATTTCATAGATTTTAATAATTTTAATGAAGATTTCCTATTTTATGTTCTTCATTTATTTATTAAATTCAATATAGAAAAAAAAAACTTTTTTCATATTAATTAATTTTAAATTTAAACATTTTGTATTAACTGCATTTTCAATTAAAATTATTTATTATTCGTATGTAATTACTCAAAATACTGCATATAAATCTGTATATATTTGAGTATACAATATGTGGTAGGCAATCAGTTTTTTTTAAGCAAATAGTTTTTCAGACAATATTGTTTTAATAACTATTTAACTTTGTATATTTTTAATAATATTAAGTTTGAGGATTAGGAGAAGGACTATGGAATGATGCACTTTTGGTATACAACAAAGATTTTAAATAATAAATCTTTACTTCAATTTTTATATATTACGCATAACATAATCCAGCCGATGGTGTAGTGGTTAACACACTGGCCTTTCATTTGAAAGGTCTCGTGTTCAAACCCTGGCTGCGTCATGTAAATAATATAGCTTTTTCTTATCTTATATAATTAGTATAATATAATTAAATTAAAAATAAGTATATATGTCTTATAAATTATAATTAATATCATATTGAAATATATAATAAAATAATAATAAAACATAATTCTTGTATAAGATAATAGATGGCGTAGAAATAAAAGAAACGTTTCATAGTTTTCGACAATAGCTACAGCCGAGTAATCAACGGCTTAGTAAAATAATGATTCCAGAAACTGGAGCCAAATATGAATTATAAATGACTTAATGCATGGATGCCCTATGCTTCTCATAGGAGTGGCAAAGAAAAAAGAAAAAAAAACGCATAACGTAGCCGTATATATATATAAGTTTGAACTTCCTAAACTTCTATGCAAAGCTCAAAATTATATCTTTACTGTTGTCGTTGTAAAGCGCCGACTAATCAATATTTTGATATTTGAAATCCTTATTTTGCCCATACATAAAATCATACAGAAATATGATTATATGATTATTAAAACTATTTGCCTAAATACTACATAATAATATGATGTACATTTATATTATATTCTTTGCAATAATTAATAAAAATAAATATTTAATATAATTTTAAATTTACTTAAAATTATTTTATTTTTATTTATTTATATATTAAAGAGGGATATTCTTCCTAAATAGGATTGTTTCTGAGGGGGATTATTTATTCTAAAAGATATTTTATACTGTCGTTCTTCTCAGGCAGGTAGACAGTTTTTAAAAGAAAGTAACCTAGGCATAACAATAATTGTGAAAAAGAGAAGTTTAGAGGTTGAAATTATAGTGGGGAAATTACCTATTTTTTTTGTAAACATTTCGCCTTGTTTATTTTAACAGGAACAGTTTTTCTGCGCTTTTTCTTAAAAAATGAACAAATCAGATTTTTTTTGAATATTGCTAATTGTAACGTAAAGCTTTTGAGAAACGAATTGATGAAAGGTAATTATTGAATCATTTGATGGTTTAGCACGAAACTTAAAGTGTTTATTCCGAAAGTTAATTTAAAGTTAAGCACACCATGACGATGTGATGATGCACCACTATGACTTCTTGAAATTATTATTTTGGCATAACATTATAGGCAAAGATTAATTGGATCAAGCAAATTTATAAAATCATAAGATTAATGTTGAATACAATTTAAATATCATTTATGAAATTTTTGCAAGGTGCGCTATTAGTAAAGGCGCAGATGACAATTTTTAAGCCATTATTATTTATTTATTTATTTTTGTTTATTTAATTCAAGTTAGGAGTTGATTGTTGAGAGGAAACAATTATTGCACATTTGTTAAGATTTTGTTATAGAAAATTTTAGTCAAACATGAAATATTGCAAATCAAATTTTGAATTTTCGAATTATAAAATAATCTTAACATAAAGTAACAAGTAAACGCAAGAATAAAGTTGTAACCTGATTTTTCTTTGATTGAAGATATAAAATAGTGGAATATAAGAATAGTAATATATGAATGAAAAAAAGTTTATGACTGGCTTCGGTTATTTAAATGTTTTTCTTCATCCATTTTCTTACAAATTTACGATATTTCTTATACATTTACAAATATTTTTTCAAATTTTTCTTAGAGTTGTTAACGAGCAGACTGAAAAAGTTTATAAAATTACATAATAAAGAAAACAATGATAAAGTAATTTTTTTTCTTTATAAAACACACAAATTTGGAGGTAAAATTAATTTATGTATAATCATTGTTCAACTTAACATTGTTCAACTTTTGTATGCTATTAAAATTTTTAACTTTTATAATTTTTCTTCACTTTTTACTCAATATTATATGTTTAGTGGATTTTTCTTGATTAAGAGCCTGAGTAATAAATGTGGACAGGAAATTACACAGCCTTTCCTGTTCAGGCGTGACTGTAAATGTCGTAAGGGGGAATTAATCTTGCGACGTGTGTGGTATTCGAACCCACACTCCCACGGTGCTTACAGCGTATTTTACCCATTAGGCCACCGAGGCCCCCTAAAGTACAATATTTGTTATTTGAAATCAAAGAGTGAAAAGTGGAAATTATAATTAAATTTGAAACATAGCTTACAACAAAAAACTGGAACTTATAGCCATTTATTTTGAAGACTTTTAACAAATATTGGTCAGAACTTTGATGGAACTTAAGTTCATTTTGAAATGGCGATTTACTCCATGGAACGTAAGTCCATTTATGAGAACATTAGTTTCATGAAACTTATATTATTATTGTTATTACTATATTATTACTTTTATTATTAAACTTAACTGTTATATTATCATCCCCTCGTATTTTTTCCCCTCTGTGTTGAACAATGAAAACATTTTATTTAATGCAAAAAAAAAAAAACATTTTACTTGAAGTATATTTTAAACGATCAATTTTCATTGAATTCAATATTAAAGTCAAAGATTTTTTTCAGTTTTATTTGATTAAAGTCTTTACGGAACTTATGCCCAATTATTATATTAATAAATAAATAAAAAAGATTCCATTAATTCGTAAAATTCATTTTTTTGCTTTTTATTTTTGTTTTAAATTTTTTTTTTTCTAAAATTAAAATGGAATTTTTGCTTTTCTTTGTAAAATATTTTTTTATTTTGTTGTGTTTTTTTTTTTTTGGAACATAAATAAAACCAACCGGAAATAATTTACAATTATTATGTGAAAATGACTTCATTATTTCATTACAGAAAATAATAAACTGTGGGGAGATGGAAGAATGAACGATAGTTTGGTTGGTTGGTTGACTGGTTGTGTATTTGGTTGAAATAACAGAGAAATGTTATAAATTGTAACATATAAAAAAGAAAATAAAATAAAAAAAAAAAAACATCATTTATATTTAACTCAATCATAATCATTATCAACATAATAATCATTATAATTATCATTTTGGATAATTAAGAAAGAATAAAAATACAAGAGTTAAAAGAAGAATTATTGTGTTTTCGTTTCTTTTGTACTTTTTTTTGTGGTTGTGCATTTATTTTTTGTGTAGATTTATTTTATTTTTCTGTCTTTATTTTTGGACTTTCTTTTAAAAATTTTTTTTTTTCTTAGAATAATGAACAAAAATGCAATAATATCAAAGATCTTCATTTGAAACAGAATAATTGAACTAAAAGAAAAAAATATTTTACTAAAACAAAATTTTACATTTGTAAAACAGTCGAGAAAAATTTTCATTAATTTTATTTTTGAAAAATTAACTGGAAAATAATTTTTTTAGTAAAAATATTCAAACGATTTAAATGGAAAAAAAACAAAATTTAGAAAAAATGAAAATAAGAATTTTCATTCGGGGAATTTTATTTATTTTTCTTAACATATTTTTCAAAGTTATTTTTTTTTTTATGTTGTAGTTGTCAAAATTTTTGTTGGTTTTGATTCAATTTTATATAATGGAATTATGTTTTAGGAAATTTTTTATCAAAATATTAAATGGTAGAATATGGTTAATTTTATTTTTACATTTTTTTTTTTATAGAGTTATTATAATATTGTTTTTGACTTTATTGTCAAATTATTGCATTAGATTTGAAATTTTTGCATTTTAAAAATATAAAATCAGCATGAAATTTTAAAAATAAAGAATAAAAAAAATAAAAATTTAATTTTAAAAATAAAAAATTCCTGTTGTGTTATTTATATTAAAAATTTTTTTGTATAAAACAATTCTCTATATGGGAATTGAAATTCCCAATAGGAAATGGCAATTTGTTTTGTATTATATAAAATATATTGTTTTTATTTATATAAAATATAGTAGTTTAATTTCTTTGAACAGAAAAATAATAATATTGAATAAAGTTAATATATATAGTATTTAACATATGCATATGCACTATGCACCATTTATTTAATGCTTCATTTATTTATTATAATGTTTGAACTGTCAACCTTTACAGTATTAATTTAACATAATATTTTATTGCATATATATAATATGAATTAATATTATATTTCTTTTGGTAATTTTTTAAAATTTTCTTTAAACATTGATTCATGTATTTACAGAAATATTAGTTAAATTTTTGATATGTGTTTATAATTTAGTTTTGCAAAAAATCAATATCCTACAAATTAATTGAATATTGTATCACAAATATATATGAGAAAAACAAAAGTCATTAAAATAAAATGACGAACAACACAACATCATAATTGGCGATACACCAATATAAGATGTGGAAAGCTTCAACTAATACATGGGAAATATAATAATGAAAAATGAAGATATAAGCGAAGACATAATAAGAGCAGCTGTCAGCAGATTATGAAGAATATAGAGATCTACACAAATAGTCAGGACAACAAAAATCAGAATATTTGACTCCTGTGTAAAATTAATTCCCCTATATGGCAGCCAAACTACACTAATAAACGAGCGCCATATAAACAAGCTGTAGGTTTTCATCAACAAATGTGTTCGGATTTAATGGGGGCTGGTCACGAAGAATACAAATTTGAAGAATTGTGGCAAGAGATACAGATAAGAAAAAAGAGATACAGGTGTTGTATAGGACATAATATACTGAGAAGAGACTCCATTGTTAACGTGGTGTAATAATTTATTTTTTTATATACTTTAACTAATTGAAATAAGAGAAATTAAAAAATCGCACGATAAGAGAGGAAATCATATTTTTTTTTCAACCGATAAGTGGAAAAATCATAACATTTGACTTCCTTTTTTATTCATTTTGATTCTCTCTATTTACTTTCCGTTTTATTGAGTCGCCCTTTTAGACTGATGTACCAAACAGTACAATACTCGTTATTATATCCTACATCTAAAGTATAGGGTATATTAACTTTGGTATGGTGTTTGTAAACACTAAAAGGAAGCGGGTTAGATATTGATTATGGACATATATATATATTCTGAATCAGGATCATCTCCTGACCCGATATAACGTTGTCCGTCCCTCTGTTCGCACGATAACTCAAAAACTAATTAAACTATTTTGAGGATTTAGTCCATGGGTTCAGATTTTGCAAGCTTCCGAACGAGTCCGAAACAAACGAGATAGAACCTTGAAATTTGATACAACGATGTTCTGTCATGTTTTCTTTATGTCTCTGAAAATTACTATTTTCGATCCTTTGACAGAGTAAACTACTCTTTTCTACTCCCAACTACACCAGGCTTTGGAAAAATATAGATTCGAGTAAATACGGTTATGTTAAATTAACGTTCAATTTATCAACTATACTGCCAACTACTCTTAACTTCTCTTTTTGTGTAAAAGTAATACAAACATTTTTTAAAGTGGAAACATTTTATAATTTTCAATTATTTAAAAGTTCGCAATTGAAGATTCTGACACTTTTTATGATGATATTATTTAAAAAAAAAAAAAACTCAAAAATTACACTTTGTAAATCACTCAATATTATGTTATTGTTAAATTAACCTTTATTACAATACCATAGCTACTCCACTTTAAAATATATATATATGTATTTTTTAAAAGAATATTATTTTAAATAAAATAATAACAGAACTGTTATCACGATAACGGTAATTATTCAATTTGATTTTTTGTTTTGTTTTCCATTGAAATATTTTTTGTTCATCAGTTTTTAAAAGCTCTTATAACTTAATTTAACATAGTACTACTATATATTACAAAAGAAAAAAAAACAATACACTGTACAACTTTTTAATATCCATAAATTTTTGATGAGATTTATTTTAATTTTGCTGTTTTTTTTTTTTTTTTTTCTATTTTCATTTATTACTCATAACACCCATACATTACATTTAATATCTATACACAATATATACATACATACATATGTATACATTTTAATACTTGAAATATATGAGCATTATTAAATTAATTCATTGTATTTAAATCACCCTTCATTTATTTTATTTTTATTTGTAATGAAAGAATAAAAAAAAAAAAGCAAAAATAATAATAATAATATAATATATGTTAAAATATTCTTTATGAAAATTTATTACTTTGTATTAACAACTTTTTACTTAACAAAAAAAAAAAAAAAAACAAAACATAAAAACAAAAAAAAAACCATTCATATTAGTTTTAAAAATTTGCCACTTGTCGCAAAAGTTATAAAAATTCAAAAAAGAAAACAAAAAAAAAATGGCGAATTGTTTACTGGTGTGAAAGTTGACAGATGACAAATGTGATGTAAATTTACAATAAACGAATGCTGTTTAATGTAAATTTTTAATATGATGATAAATTAAATTGAACATATAGCTTTACATATGTCTATATGTTATTTTTTTTTTTATGATTTATTGAAAGTTTCTTAAATGACTTCTAATGTAAAAGTCATAAAAAAAATTTTTTTTTTTCAAATAATCTTCAACAAAAATAAAAATCATTTAAAAACTTGTAAAAATTTTCCATTCATAATTCCGAAAGAAAATAAAAAAACATAAAAAAAAAAAATAAGAAAAAAATAAAGAAAGTAGGAGGCAAACAAAATATATAAAAAAAAAAAAAATTATTGAATAAAATTAATAAGAAAATTATTTTCAAAGTAATCTTTATACATATTATATACTGATATATAAATGTATTATGTATTATTATTATTATAATATGCTTGCCGTCGTTTAAAAATTTCCACCAATAAATACATAATTGGATATGTAAATTTTTTTAATTTTCAATTTTCCACAATTTTTTGGTTTTTTATTCTTTTTAAATTGGAAATAAATATTAATATGGAAAGTATTTATCGGAAGGAAAACAAATGTTAAGATAAATGGTGATATAGTGTTAATTTTAATAATTGATAACAAATATTATAAAATGTTTATTTTGTACTTAATCTTTGGATCAGTTATATTAAGGAAGTTCAAAAAGGATGATATTATACTTTGTATATTTCATGGGCGTGTATGTAGATAGAGAGGTCTGCATGAAAAATGTCCAGAGGCAAAAATTGCTCAAAATCAAAAATGAAAAAAGTCCCCAAAATTTGTATGAAATTGTATATGTAAAAAGTGCCGAAAATTGCAAAAAATTGGCGACTTTTTCCCTTTATTTTGTGGACTTTTATAAAAATTGTATTTTGAGGCCTTTTATCATTTCTGTTTTGGGAACTTTTTTCATGCTGCATATAGAGACATCTGTTAATGCACCTACATATTTTTTATATCTAAATCCGATATATCGAGAGGATTTATATATATTTAGTGCGTTCTGGGTTATTGTAAAAGCAGTTATCCGGCCAAAAATAGTTCAAAATTAATATAATTCATTTAATATGTATACATATGTATATGTTATTGGGTATAAAATCATTGTATAATAATTTTAGAAACGATTAGGAATTTATTATGTGAACTGCATTATGTAAAAGTATATATCTATCTTTTATTTACATTTTTTTAGAGCGTAATATGAACGTTACGTCATAATTTTTGGATGTGGACGCGTTTTATTGTACTTGTTTGTTTTCTATAAACAAGGAGTGTGGCGTATGTATTGTTTGTCTTTTCAGAGTTAGTTTTACATTTTTATCGGTTAATTCATTTCTGGTTATGCCATCATGTCCTGGAATCCTTTTGTTTTTTTATAAAGTTCTGATGTTCTTTTTTTTTTTTTTAATTCTTTTGTATCTAATATAGTTTTTTAAGTTGTTTATGTTTTTAATAGTACTTAAACATCTGTTTATATAATGTGTGTAGTATTTGTGGCTAGCACTGTTATAATTGCTTTTTGTTTAAATTATCTTTAATGATTGCGAATGTTGTAACAGTGGTATCTTCGAAATCGTCGGTGTATATTATAGGGGTGTAATGGTTTTATTTGTAAGTTATTTTATGGTTGAATTTTCTGCATGTTGTCTTTGTCGTCAATTCTTTAAAGTATTTTTATGAATAATCATATACTTTTTATTTTTATCCTTAAAATCCTTATAAATATTTATATTTTAGGAATTTTTTTTTTGATATGTTATAAATCAATTCAATATTGAGTAACATCAAATTATTTTGTTTTTAAATTATACTTAATTTCTTTTAAACCTTCGCATTTAATGGTTTACATTTTATTGTTTGAATGAATGACTTCTAAGAAAAGATCAGAATAAAATTTAGAATTCTTCGAATCTTTACAATATTTAATGTAAATAAGATAGAATTCTACTTTAGAAATTATATTTTTTAATGATCAAATAGGATAGCAATAAATTGGAATTTATATTTAAAAGGAAAAAAATTTATGAACGGAAAATTTTTAATAATAAGACTAGTAATTTTTTATTTTTTTGTGTTTTTTTTTGTTTTTATACGGATATGAGAATATTACATAAAATTCATTTTAAATCATTTAATAAAATCACTTGAGTTTTTTTTTTTCCCCATTGTTGCAATATTTACCTTGTAAAATTGTTTAATTCCATTAAAAACCATTACGACACATGAAACATTTTTCTAGCTTTTTTAAAGTGGATTTAAATTGGAGGACACTTTATAGCGTTTTTATTTATTTTTTATAAAGTCTTCATATCTATACATGCATTCAATTCAATATTAAAAAAAAAAAAAATGAAAAATAAAATTTATATCTTGTTTAAACGGTTATAAAAAAAATTGTTATTCTGTTATTCTGTTTTTTTGTTTTTTTTTTCATATAGCGGATTATTCAGAATCCTTTTAAACAATTTTTCAATGTAAAAGCTTAATTTAACGGTAACTATGATTGTTTAAATAAAAATAAGTAACAGGTATAAAAGTGTTGCTTACATAATATACTTTTTTATTTTTATTTTTGGTATAAACTCAATATTTGTAAAAGAAAAAAAAAAAAACTGACTATGGTAGAATCTTTTTATAGCATATTTTTCCATATTTTTTTCTTTTTGTTTTTTTTTTTTTTTTTAGATATATGGAATATAAAGTTAAATATAAATTAATAGTTAAGCTGTATAGACAAAAAATTTTTTTCTTTAATAAATTAATTTATCTATACAATTTTGTATACCTATACAAAATTTACATATTATATTAATAAAATCTTAAAATTTTATTTTATTATGAAGTTATAATGGGGTAGGTACAATATCCTTTTTTATATAATTCAATTTATTTCAAAGTCCCATGTTTTTCATCATTCATTTATATTTACTTTTTATACACGTACGAAAGTGGTTTGCTGAGTATAATAAATTTACCATTACGTTTTTGACATTTGGGTTGACTGATGGGTTCAAACCATATAACTTCTGTTGAAAAATAATATAAAAACAACTCAGTGTTTGTATATTGAAGGTTAGGTATCTGAAATTTTGTGAAAGGAAGTTAAGTTTTTTGTCAAGAACTTTATGTTACATATGAATGTAACATATGAATACATATGTATGTTAATTTACCTCATGCAGTAAGGTGTTATGTACTACTGCATGTTGTAACTGTTATAACGGCTATAGTCACTGTTAGAAAAATAGTAATAATATAATGGCTATAGTCACTTTTAGAAAAATAGTAATAATAATAGGCGGATTCATTGTTTCCTTACAGTCCCACTCGCAATTAAATATTTCCGTATCCATTTCCTATCCTTTTCTCTAGCCAATATACTGTGTTTGCAGGTAATAATTTCATCCCATTATATTGGGTAAAAGGGGGAGGTGGGTTTAGTCAGTAAGAATCTGACAATACCAAGAGGAAATTCTTGGTGTCTTTGAAAAATTCCCACCTCCCTTAAAAAATACAAAAATCGTATCCAAATATGCACTTGTATTCAAAACTTGGCGGATCATAATACGTAGCCATATCAAATACGTAGTGTGTGGCTGAAAACTACTAAATTATAATTATAGATTATATCTTGTTATTTAATAAAGCTAAACATCTGAAATTTTTTTCATAAAAAAAATTCAAAATAAACAACCCATTCAAAAGTTAGAGAGTTTTTTATGGAAAACTACCAAACATTTTTTAAGCCTCATATCTATCCCGGATAAGGTTCTTATACGGGACACCTTGTATAGTTAAAAATTCTGATATTCTTATAGAGCGATAATTTTATATCTGGTAATATTCTTGGAAAGAAAATGCTATCACAAGTGAAAGCTTCAATAGATATTATAATAAACCAAAAGTTTTAGATTTTTAAAGCAATACCTTTTATAAAAAAGAATTAAATATGTATATGTATAATTAATTAATTACTGAAATTTTTTATAAGTATAGGTAAGATAAAGTGTTAGTAATGATATAAGAATATGATAAAGTAAGTAACATATACTACCATAATTTCCAATATAACACTCTGAAATATAATATTGGTCTTTGTAGCAATGATCTAAAGCGATCTTTAAATACTCTTCATATATCATATAATCTAACATCCATTAAAAATTAAAATTTAATTAAAAATATATACATAATATTTTTTAATCTTATTTTTACCTAAGCAACTAATTTAAATATTTTTATTCCAAATTACTGAAAACAAATTACGAATGAAATACGTACTTAAACCATTTTCATGAATACCAATTGAAATTTTTTTTATTTTTTTTTTCCACCATTTAAAATAGAAAAATATCTTAAGCTACAAAAAAATGTATCAGGAAAAAAAACTAAAACAAATAAAAAATAAAAATTGAAAATTTTGTTTTAAAATAAATTTTCCTTAAAAAATTAAAAAACACATAGGATAAAAATCCATTTAAATAAATTAAAAAATAAAACAAAACAGTAGGAATAAAGAAACCGAGACATAAATAAAATATAATAAAAAAAAAAAGAAACAAAAAAAAAAAAAATTAAATAAAAAAACAATTAAATATCACAGATTTTCATTTCGGTCACTTTTTGTTTTATTTTATATGAAACTACTATTGACGTTATTTACATTTTTCTATCCTTTTTCTATTTTATTCTAATCTAGTATCTCGTTTTTTTTTTTTTTCAATTAAATTTTTATTTTTTTCTATCTGAAGAAAGACGAGCATAGATAAAATATTGAATAATGTTTTTTTTTTTTTTTGAATAGTAACAAGTTGGCAAAAGCTTATACTGGCAAGATATCAATAAATGTTTTATTTTTATTTTAGGATTAACATTTGTTTTTTTTTTTTTGTTTCAAATGTACTTTCTATTATAATTTTCGATGTCGGTTCTTTTATTTGTGTAGTGAAATTTTTTTTAAATTTATTATTTCAATCTTGTTTTGGTTTTAAAATTTATTTAATTCTTTTTTTATTGATTGTCATGTTCTGAAACATAGAATTTGGTAGTTTAATAAAGTCGTTCAAGTTAAATTATCATTTATTTTTTGAATTTAAAACTTATAAAACAGAGTATATGTTATTACTAGAATAAACTGAAGAAAAAAATTTTTTTAATTTATGTTATACACTACTACATTGGTATTATATGTAACTATCTCATTGTTTTGATTCTGTAGCAAATAGTAATAATAACCATTGCTTGGAAATTGATTGTTCCTTCACTGTCGCCCTCCCCAATTCAAAGTTTACTCATTTTCTCCTATCCTTTCTTGTATTTACTCCCTAGCTAATAAACAGCTGTGCTAGCAGTTAGGGGTTTCAATCCATTATATTGGATTTAAACTATAGGTAAATTTATTCAGTAAGAATCTGGCACTATCAAAGGGACATTATTGATGCTTTTTGGGATATTTCGATGTCTAATGAATGGGGTATTCTTAGAAAAAAAGATTGAATGAATATATTCAAAATTTAAGCTATGCAAGAATTAAAATAGTGCAGGTATAATAAAAATTGATATTAAACGCTTGCCTTCACATTTATTTAACCCTTTCGGACTCTAGATATATAATTATGGACATAAATTTTAAACTCGTTTAAAACAAAATATTAAAGATACTGGTAATAGTTAGAACCTAATCTAAGATTTAACGAAATTTATGAAGAACATTAATATCCTTCTTTAAAATAACTTTCCAAATTTTTCCCTTCATATTTCATAAATTATAATTATCCCAAACTCAATTTCCCAAATAATATTTCCCCCATCTTTTTTTCCCAAACCAAACTGTACATTATATCACTATGTATTAAATGACCCATCCTAGAGGTTTGTTTTAAAGAGGATGGTTGTGGTTGGTTAAAGTCCAACGCTACACGGAGAAACCTCGTTTAGTTCTTTTAAGTGGCTTTCATTGTTTTCCAACGTCTCTCGTAAAAAAAAAACATAATTACTAACGTACTAGAAAAGTCGGGAAATTCGGTAAAAAGTAATATTTATCAATTTAGATTATTAATGTCTACTTTCTACGAGTAAAGATTGTTATTTAGTTTTGTGCCAGAATCTGGAATGCTTTATTTTTATGCAGTGGCTGTTCTTTTTGCTTCAATTTATTAAACGAATTTTAGAAGTAGTTTTAATTTATATTTCTTTTCTGATCCTTTGGTCCCTAACGATTATGATTTACATTTTGTTGTTTCCTAAAGTTAAATATTCAATTTTCAACCTGTTGGTTTGAATTTGAAGCTTATAACACACTATAACAATTAATTTTGTTTACTGTTGTTCTTATGACGGTTAAAGTTTTTGTTTGAATTTATTTTATATTTCTTTTTTTGTATTAAATTGCCATCAAGATTTTGTATATTTACCTCATAGTTATTTAATTTACCTGGTCTACGAATGGTGAATAATAATTTGGTGAAATATATTGTTTTTGTTGGTTTTTTTTCTTGTGCTGTGTTTTTCAATATTATTTTGGTAGTTCAATGCCAAGTCAATGTGTGTATAATTGTTTAAATCATTTTATTTCCTTTTTTTATTTTGTTTTTTTTTCTCTAAATGTATTTCGTCCTTTTTAAACAAATTTGTTTTTGTTTTGTTTTAGAAAAAAAAAAAAATTATGTAGTGCCCCGTAGAAGTTTGAAAAATTAAAGGGGTTATCAGAATTTTTAGTGTAATGTAATAAAATAGGAATAGTGTAGTAAATCGGAAATAATTATTGGCATATGGGTTTATTTATATATATACGAGTATATACCTTTATATATTTATGTTAATTTGTAATAGTAGATGTAGATGTATTCGCTTGCGTTTTCTATGGTCAAATTATCACGTTCTTACAATAAATCATTATTTTATTAGGTTTGCATGTTTGCTTTCTCTTTCTATATAAAAGAAACAAAAAAAAAAAAAAAATTTTTCTATTGATTGCGTAAATTTTTGTTTTTGCTTGCAAAATAGAAAAATTGCGAATAAACAAAACAACTAAAATATCTACATATGTATTAGATATATATTTATATATTATATATGATTACATACATAATATAAGTAAATGTATATATGCGTACGTGGTATAATTTTTAAAGGATATATAAGAATTTAGTGCGCTGATTTTGTGACATTGAATACAAATGATTATTTTTAAAAAATATATTATATAGTAAATATCTATACATATTATATACATATATACATATGTATATACATATACATATATGTATATATACAAGTATGAAGGATTTCTATATAAATTTGTATAATTTTTATTATTATTTAGAATGTGATGGGTGATTTTAAGGAAATTCATTAACTTGGATTTGTTTCATTTAATTAGGAGGAATTTTTTCTGTCGTTGTTGTTATATTTTTTTAAAGAGATTTCGTGCCTATTGAAATAAATTGAAATTTATATTTAATTTAACATTTTGAAAATAATTCTAGTAGTGTTTTTTTTTTTTTTTTTAATAATAGAAAATGGTATTAAAAGAGAGGTTTGAAAATAATATGGGTGGATGGATGAGGCGTTAAAGTTGTGAATGAATGAATAAAATTATATTTTGAATATCACGTATAATACACAATTCTTTATTATAGTATTTTTTTTTGTTCACTTCTTATATTTAGCATTGATTTGTTTGTTTTTTGTCTTTTTTTTAATTGTTTTTTTTTGTTTTGTGGGGAAGTTAATATTTAATTAAATTATTTAAATTTTTTTCTCAGCTTTATAAAACTAAGTATAGTGTTGTCCTTGAAACTGATAAATTTAAAATTATTTTTTGAATTATATTCAAAACTGATGAATTACCCAAATGATATTTAATTGGATTAAGTGATTGTTTTGTTTTGTAAATCAAATTAGTGGTTAGTTTCGCTAATAATTAAATTATTAAATTATAGTTTTTTTTTTTTAAAATGAAAGTTAATAATGTACGGAAGATATAGATGTTTTTGATAAGAGATGTAGAAATCTTCAAAAGAAATTCCTTAGCACAATAGCACAACTGGAGAAATAGCCGAAGAGGAGGAGGAATCACGTGTATTATGAAAAAACTTCAACATTTTAGAGTTCCTTTTGTGCATACTGCATATGAATAGGAGTGAATGACTATTATATTGGAAAATT
Organism: Poecilobothrus nobilitatus; assembly: GCA_947095535.1. NCBI lineage: Eukaryota > Metazoa > Arthropoda > Insecta > Diptera > Dolichopodidae > Poecilobothrus > Poecilobothrus nobilitatus. Next base: position 38,907,407 of record OX352774.1, on the reverse strand, counting down.
TGGATTTTTTGCATAATTCTCTTAATTTTCTAATAATAATATTGCCTAAAAAATATTTATAAAAAAGATAGGCAGCTCAATAATTTCGGCAGTTAAATACCTTAAATTTTTTTTATGACATAATTTTTTCATTAGTGATTTGAATATCTTTTTTTGTGCTTGTTGGTTTTAGATACTGAAGAGCTGTAGTGATTGTAGCAACAAAAATGTGAGTATTATACTTATTCAAGTTGCATAGATTTAAAGCAAATCTGGAGATATAAAGTAGTTTTTACCGCTGTTTAAGAACCTCTTTTTTTGTAATGTCTTAGTTCCAAAGATAATTGAGGTTATTAATACTATTTTTAGTCCAAACATTTTCTACAAGTATGTTTATATACGAATTTCTCGGTAAGTAACTTTGCATTTTCTGGCAATTAAAAAATTTAAAATAGTGTGTACCAATATTTCTTTGGTAATCAATGTCTTAATTCTAATAAAAAATTAGTTAGTTTAACTTATTATTATTTTTTTTATTTAAAATTTCATAATATTTAATGACAAAAAGACTATATTTTCCCAATAATTTATGTAAATGCTTCAGTTAGATTCTTCAACTGCCAATTTTAATTTTCTTTGTTTAAAATTACAAAAGTTTTGATTTTTTAGTACAAAAAAATAAAAGAAGGCAGAATGTAAACCAATGGTTTCTAAAAGCGCACATTTCCAAAAGATAATAAAAACTGTTTAGAATTTGTGACTTGCACTAAAAAACTCTGGAACCCTATATAATTAAGAAAAACCGTTAACACAGGTAAAAATATATTACCGAAGCTTTAATATTTATGTTCTGCTAAAGAAAAATTTGATTTGTACAGGTGCCTATGTTAAAGGTGTCTAAAAATAGCAAATTTTCAATTTTCGAGCCCTAATAGCTCATTAACATGTGGTGGTCCAAAACAAAATTCTGAGGAACTAATTATAAAATTATAATTGTACTAATTATAAAAGTTCTTTCTTATACCAAAATTCAAGTCCCTATCTAAAAGCGTGCCGGAATTATGAAAAAAGAAAAATCATGCAAAATTTGGTTTTCATATAACGGTAAATTTAAATAATAAATTTAAAAAAAGTGTATAAATTTGATATTGATATAGAAAGGTAAAAAAAATTCCTTTTCCAAATTTCCTTTTGAATGACGTTTTCACATTGAAGAAATGTTAAGCAGAACATGAGATAAAAATAGGGCTTTTTCAAAGATTGAGGAGCTGTAGTTTGGTGAAGTTTCATGAAAAAGTTGTTCTACAACATTAATTTTTTTATTAGACCTACCCATGGTTAAAATTGTTTTTCTTTATGTTTAATGGTGAAAAAGTTTTGTAAACAGACAGACGGATAGATGGACCTACAGAGTGAAATGAATATGCACATTTTTTCAAAATTGTTTTGGAAATGTGTCAACAAATGGTTATTTCGAATTAATGAGTTAAGTTCAGTAAGTATTTCCAATTAAAATTACTTTGGTGTCATTCGAAAACATTCTTTTAACATGAGATTATTTTAAAATATTTATATTTTACATTTCTTTATAGTTTTTAGTACTTTTACTGTTGTAGCACCCATTCTTTAAAGCTTTTATCGTTTTTTATATAATTGCACTTGAATTTTTGTCATTAATACTGAAATAATTAAATCTTTTAAGGTTAAAATTTTATTTAATAAGAATTATACAGTATTTTTGTTTCATTACAACAATTGTTTAAATTTTAGGAAATTGTGCCATCCAAAATATTTAATTGCATAATTTCAGGATTTATAAAGTACTAATTATTAGTGTAATCAGTATTACGATAAACAAGTTCACTTATTTTTGTTTTTTTATTTTATTTTCTTTGATATTAAAAGCAATAGAAAAAATTGCAAGAATTTTTATTTAATTAGACATTTTCATTAATGCCTTTGGGAATTTTTGCAGCAAGTGCTGCAAAGTTACTTTTTTGTTTATTGCTGCAATCCTAGTAATTTTTTTTCTCTTTTTTTAACTTTAGTTTTACCATTACTACTACTACCCTTAATATTTAATTTAAAAAAAAAAAAAGAAGAAAATAAATTACTATCATCTGTTTATTTTATTTTTCATTTATATATTTGAGTGTATATATATGTTTTTTGTTTTAAAATTATGTAAAAAAAAAAAATTTGTTTGAAATACAGAATTCAGTACTTAAAAGCGTTAATTAGTAAGAAAAATATATAATTTTTTCTACTTTTGTTTTAAATTTTCAGTATTTTTTTTTTTTGTATATATGTATAACTTTTGAGTCAAAAAAAAAGTTACTTCTTTTTATTTTTATTTAAAGTACAGTACAGGAATACCTCGCATACTACGACTTCGATTAGTCCCGTTTCACTATGGTACGGTTTTGAAATTTAAAAAAAAAAAAAAAACATAAATGAAAAGAAAAAAAAATCTTGGAAAAAATTATTCTTAAAAAAAATAATATGTAACCTTTATATATATATATATGTACATAATATATAAAATTATTTTTATAAGCAAATTTTCATTTTTTTGCCTTTATTATGAAAACATAGACCAAAATTGTATGGCAGTTTGTTTTCTTTTGTCTATTAGTTTTCGATTCGCAATTCTAGAGTAAAGTTGATTTTTGGATAATTAGATTTTAATTACTCATTTGAAAAAAAAAAAAATGAGCGAAAAAAGAAAGTGTAAAAGTGACTCTGCCACCAAAAAACGCAAATGGTTCACTTTAGAACAAAAGCTTAATGTTATTAAACTTCATGAAGACGGTGCTTCTTTTGGTAAAATAGGAAGAGAAAAAGGAATGAACAATTTTAAAATGAATTGTTTTTGTTTGTTTAGTTATTTTTAATAAATATATGTACATTTGAATATATTACTCTCGTTTTCTTTATTGAAAAACAGGCAAAAACAAATTGTATGGAACAAATGATCGTTTTTTGTATGTTGATGGTTCCTCGATTAGTCCGGTTTCAAATACTACGGCTAAATGGTGGAACCGATTAACCGTACTATGCGAGGTATTCCTGTATTAAAGTATAAATGAGTAAAATTAAAAATAATATTAAAGTATTAAAGTTAAATTAAGTAAAATTAAAAATAATATGAGAGATATAAGAAATATAAAGATTTTCACTTAAAAAATTAAAGCCTGAACATATGCAATTTAAAGTTAATCCTAAATATTTGTATTTTTGAGAAACTTTACTATTAAATTATTGTTTAAAATTAAACCAAAAAAAAAAAAAATTAAATCCGATCTTTATCACAAGTTTACTTTTATTTAATGTTCTTATTTAATGTGCTGTTACGTAATTTCAAAGTCAAAATCTTACAAAAAAATAAAAATATTACATTTAATGCAATTGTACAGGAAGATTCATAAATTCAATTTAAAATTTAAATTAATCTAAAAGGATTATTATTGCACCATGTTGATACAATAAAAACTAAACAATCGGATTGATGTACCTTGGATGATTAATCAAATTATAATTCTTCTTGGCCTGGCCTTAATCATAAACAGGACAAAATGCATAAAAAAAAATAAACATTATGAAATTACAACCAAATTGTATAACCAAAGATTGAGACTGAGATAATCTCCTTAACTACAATCAGAAACTATAAAGCATAAGTTTTGTGAAATTATAATTCTCACCACTGATTAATATCTACGAAACTCTAAATCATCTCAGTTTCGCATTATAAAGAAAATCCTTTGTTTACATCAGAAAATTCCACACTATCTACAGTCCAATGTCCCTCAGTATTCCTTTTAGTTAATTCTGTTAATCTTTTAACTTTTTCGAAGGGTATACTTTAGGAACTGTACTGTAGTGAAAGCTCTGAAGAATCTAAACGATACAAAAGTTCGCTGATACTGATTGAACATCAGTCATAGTTCTAAATTCTCCAATTGGCATTTCTATTTTGAAACTTTTGCGCAATCTTTTTTCACTATTATTTTGTGCTTTAAAATATCCCAGTCAATGCAAAATTCCCAAAAAAGGTGACATAAGTTATCCTACAAATTACAGAACAATCGCTATTACCTGAATCCTTTCTAAAATAATGGGAATCTTAAAAAAACAGATTAGTATTTTGATAGTATAGTATTATTTTAAACGATTTTCAATATGGCTTTAGATGCGAAAAAGGTGATCTATTGACATACTAATAACACTCAACAGGTAATCTATTGACATGACTCACTGTTCTGATAAATATCAGATTATAGCTCTTGATATCTCAAAAGACTTTTATTAAGTATGTTATTCTGCTCTTCTGAACAAATGATGAGCCTTTGGTATCGGTAAAATCTTTTGTAAATAGATTGAAGATTTTATTTCGAACCATAGTATTTGTGTTTTTGTCGACATTTTGATGGCTGATACTTTCAATATGAATGCTAGCATTCCCCAAAGGTTTGTCCTATTACTTGATTTTACTTGGCATATCAATGATCTACTCTCCTCTATAATTCAATCAGTAGCCCTGCTTGTGTCTCATTGGAATTGTTTGAGAGGAGGAATTTTTGATTTTAGTTCATTGTCAATAGATATCTATATAAAAGAGATATTGATTCAATATTTAAACGAATATTAAAAGAAGTAAGAATGCCTTGAACGGTAGGGTCACATATACAGCATAAGTACGATTTTGAAATTTGTCCAGATATAACTCAATGAAGTTTGTAGAGTACCAGTATATATATAAGAATTCTAGTTCCTAGTTCTCAGAAAAATATGCTTAAAAAAAACTGCATTCCAGAAATTTTAAAAGTTCCCGACCGTTGTATAGCTTGTTTAGAAACTCAAGTTTAAGCAAGAAATGCGCATACATATTCGTACTTCGGAAATTGGATTATGTATTTTTTAGTATTTACTTAGTAATAATTTTAGTACTTTATTAGACCTTTATTTACAAGATGGGTTAGACTGATGTTTTTGGGAATTCATTAAAACTATTTTTTTTTTTTTTGATGCATTTCCCTGCCACATAAATGTCGACAGAAAATTACACAGCCTTTCCTGTTCAGGCGTGGCTGTACATATCGTAAGTGGTAATTACTCTTGCGACGTGTGTGGGATTCGAAACCACACTCCCTCGGTGTTTACAGCGGATTTTTTACGCTCTTACCCACTAGGCGACCGAGGCCCCATCATAAAACTACTATTCTAACATAAATCTATGTTAGGGCATAAGAACTGTTTCTGGAATTGCTATTTTTTTGTTTTTTTAGTTTATTTCCCTGCCACATAAATGTGACAAAGAATTGAACAGTCTTTTCTTTTCAGGCGTGGCTGTAAATGTCTTAAGGGGGAATTATTCTTACGATATATGTGGGATTCAAACCAATACTCCCTCGGTATTTATAACATATTTAATACGCTCTTATCCACTAGGCTAGCTCGGTTTTTTAACTGCTATACTTATTTTAATAACATTTTTTTCAAACAAAATGTTTCCAAAAATTATCTAAATATATAAATCTGAGCATTCCTCGACTTGTTTTTAACTCTACTTGTTTCTTATTTTTTTTTTGAGCTTATGTTATTAAAAATATGTCGTCGTTTTGCGAATAAACTTAAGACTTTTAATTCTATGTCGATAAAAGGAGCGCTTCTAGTTATATATAAAAAATTTAAATTAATGACCTTGAAAATTTTTGAAATTTATTTTAAAAAATAAAACCAAACACAAGAATATTTAAAAAATGCTCATTCATTCTGTTTTTCTGATATTTTCATCACTCTGTATGTAGTCTAGTATTTTCATCACTCTGTATGTTTTAGTCGAAAAATAATTAATGTAATTTTTCTAGGTAAATGTATAGGTTCATGTTTTAATTTTTATATAAACGGAAATAAAATTAAAGTAGACTGTAGACTAGTATAAAATAAGGCTATCATAATAATGTTTTTGTGTTTTGTATACTTAGTAATAGTTCATTTGTAAGGAAGGAAGTTATTATAAAATTTTTTTTAAATTAAAGTGAAAGTTAAAATTTAAAAAAGAATAAAAAAAGGAAAAAAGAAAAGAAAAAAAATTTTTAGTGAAAATTTGAAACAATTTTATATATTGTAAAATAAAAATATTATATAATGTAAAAATATTAATTCAAAAGTTATAAAAGAAAAAAAAATAAATAAAAAAAAAACAAAAAAAAAATTAAAATTTACTGATTTTAGTGTTAAATTTGACCTTATTAAAATAAAAGAAAAACCACAACAAATTTCAAAACTTTAGTTTTGTGTTTTTCTTCTTCTTTAATTTTTGTTTTGTATTACAAAAAATAAAAAATTTTTTTTTTTTTTTTAATATTTCTTAATTTTTTTTTTTAATTGTAAACCTTACGAATTAAATTTAGTTTTAGTATTATTTTTTGTTTTTTTTGTTTTTTTTTTTTTTATTATTATATTTTGAGGTTTTCGTTTTAATTTCTGTGGAATTCTTAATAAAGTTTTGAGTATTACAGAGAGGAATAAATAAAAGAAAGTTTTTTAATTGTCGGCAAAAAAAAAAAAAAAAGAATGAAAATTAAAGAAACGATAAAGTTACGGAAATTTGGTTTTCAGAATTACTTTATTGTTGTTTTTTTTTTGTTTTTCTATTTTCTTTTTTCGTTTTTTAGTTTAACTTAGTGAGAAGTTAATTTAGAAAGATAGATAGAATAAATAAAATGGATATTCTTTTAAGATTTTATTTGAAAAGTAGTAAGTGTTACAATTTTAATTTTTTGAAAATGAAAACAAAAAAATTTACAAATATTTTTTAAATATTTATTTCCTATTTCCTTTATAATAAAATAAAAGAAAATTTAGTTGTGTGTTTTTTTAAATATTCTGCGGTATTTTGGTTAGATTTCATTAATAATTACAATATTTAATATGTATATATTTTAAAAATATTTAAATATTTTTGATTTTTTTATTATTTTTTTATTTATTTATTTTTTTTCCTAAGGGAGGTGGGAATCTTCCAAAAACACCAAGAATTTCCTCCTTGGTAGTGTCACATTCTTACTGATTAAACCCACCTCCCCCTGTTAGCCAATATAATGGGATGAAACCCTTACCTGCGAATGCAGTATATTGGCTAGAGAGTAGGGATAGGAAAGGATAGGAAGTGGATACGGAAACATTAAATTGGGAGTAGGACTGTAAGGAAACAATGAATCCGCCTATTATTATTACTATTTTGCTAACAGTGACTAAAGCGATCACAACAGTTACAACATGTAGTAGTAGTACATGAGATAATTATTGAAGGAAACCCCCGCTATCACTGTAGCGGTTACTATTATTGGTATTAGTATTCTTATTAATATTATTATTATTATTTTCACTACAGAAGTCAGCACCATCAGTGGATTACAACGTGCAGCAGTATATAACACCTTACTTGCATGATATAACCAAAGATAGCTCCGCTACTACAGTGGCTATCATTATTATTAATATTATTATTATTATTACTATTATTACTATTATTATTATTATTATTATAATTATTGTTATTATTACTATTACTATTATTATTATTAATATTATTATTGTTATTATTACTACTATTAATTACGATATAAAAGTACTACATATTTTTTATTTATGACCTGACCGGGGTTTGAATCCAAGACCCTTCGATTGAAAGGTTGGCGACTTAACCACTGCGCCATACTTTATATTGAAGGGTTGTATTATAAATTATTGTATAAATATTTTTTTTTTGGAAATAACTCTTTTTTTTTTTTTTGATTTTAGTGAGACACAACAAATGAGCCAACACAGTTGTAATTTTTAATAAAGCAAAGTTTTATGTAAAACTAAAGGTTTTTAAAGGTGAACATTTTTAAGATTGTGGAAAATTATTTTAAACTCCTAAGTACAATGAGCGTAGATGTTGCGCAGGAAAACTACATTTCAAAAGTTAAACATATGGAAAACGATACAAATGCACATAGTGAAAGTAGCAATCAAGTTTTCATTGCAGTAATTGCATAAAAATTGAAGTTGATTAACTTTTAAGGTTAACATAAAATTTGAACTTTGATAGGTGTCATTGTTAAATTACATTGTGTATTGTTATTGTTTTATGAAAAACTTTATCGAAAGATATTGTTAACATTTGTTATTTTAACAGTTTATTTTAGTACCTACTTTATTTATTTGATGCACTTTATTTACTTTAACTTTTTACTATAGGTAAGTACTTATTTTATTTACTTTCTTCATTTAAATGCCACTATAATGTTTCCAACGTTTTGTATTGTAGGTACTTGAAAAATTTTATACCAAAGTTTTTTGATATTTTACAACGTCATGGCTGTGTGTGGGCTACGTTCATTGTTCTCAAAACATAAAATTCGTGAGTACATTTTCTTATTTTTCTTATTTATGAAAACAAATTGTTAAAATTCAGAATAGGTTTTGTTTATTTTAAGGAACCTTATGTAATTAAGAAAAACCTACATATATTTTTATTTTTTTTCATTTAAGGCATTTTCGGAGCTTTCGAACATACAATTTTTAATTATGACAATTAAATTTTTTCAGAGAAAAGTTTCTGTCGTTTGGCTTTTTTAGATTGATGAAGCACTGCGTAAAATTTCAGTTAATTAACAATTTGTTAGAGTTTGGGTGATGTAGTTTCGTAAAAAGTGAGGTATAACATAATAAAGTTACATAATGACATTAATAAAATGAAATAGAATCTTAAATTTCTAATACCGTATATTAGATACCGTATTTATATTTACAGGGATAATAGTAATGAATTAGAAAGGATAGGAAAGAGATGCGAACATTTTTAAATTAGAGAGCGTGGAGGGACTGTACAATGATTCTGCCTATTTTTATTAGAATTTTGCTAACAGGGACAAAATCATCAACAGTTACAACATTCAGTAGTATATAACACCTTCGAGCATGAGGTAATAATTGATGCACCTTATCAGTTATTATTATTATAAATTAATATTATTATAACTATTTTCTACAGAGACGAAGTCATCAACCAGTTACAACATTATTATTATTTAGCTATGAGCCATAAATCAGATTCAGAAACTGAATGAAAATAAATGAGTATAGTGGAAAATCTAAAAAGATTTAATAATTTTGTTTATGCTTTATCCCTGGTAGAAATAATTGAAAAATATTTTGTACTTATACTGTAACTTATAAATAGTGCTTGTAATTGTCAATTTATTGATTTTTCCCAGATACTTTTGTATTAATTTCGTACGAGGAAATTTTTTAAGGTATGTAATATTTAATTTTATTTTTCAAACTAAGTTCTATCAAATGTAATTTTAATCATTTCAGTAGTTTGAAGTAAATGAATAGATAAAGAAATATTCCAGAATTATAATCAGTATCATAAAAGTATGACAGCCCGTTTGAATCTTAGAGTTTTATTTTCAAATATGTTAATATTAGGAAAGTGTTTATTGCTTTATTTAATTTTTTATACCCGTACGATAGGATCGGGTATAATAAAATTACTCCTCCGTTTGTAACACCTCGAAATAAGCGAGCTAGATATACCTTCAAAGGTATGGATCGGATCAGAAAAAAATTCTAAGACTTTTGAGCCATGTCCGTCCGTCCGTCCGTCCGTCAGCACGCTAACTCAAAAACTAAGAAAGCTAGAATCTTGAAATTTACACAAAATATTCTTGGAGTAATTTGTAGGTTCCCTATTTTTTTTGGTTGAGTTTGGACCAAACCTTAAGGTAGCTCTCGAACACCTAACTTTTAGATCCCCACATTTTTTTTGAAATAGAGCTATGAAATTTTAACTGCTGATAGATCTCACAAAAATATTAATTTTATTTTTAATAACTTTTTTTTGTAGCCCCACCCGTTACGGAGCTACAGCTCCCCAAAGGTTCAAAAAAGCTCTATATTTAAATACATATATGTATTTTATTGTACTTATAAGAAATTATTCTGTCAATGGAATATTTAAATATAATATAATATAATATTTAAAATTATATTTACTATTTTGTACTAAGTAAATTTAATATACATTTACCGCTTAGTATTAAATGGTACTATAGAATATTTGAAAAAGTTTTGGATTGATAATCGTTATGTTAAAATCTCCTTTTGAAGAATGTATAAACATATAGTTTGAATATATGTACAAGCCATAATTCTAGAAATTATAAAATTCACCCAAATTATTTAAAAATACTAAAATATTAAAAAAATAATATTGTAAGCAAAGTGATAGGCTGTGAACAAACTAACGGTTCGTACGGGTATCTAAGAGTTGACAAAGTCAACTGTATTCTTCCTCGTTTTTTTAAAAATAGATTTACCAATTAAGTGAGTATTTCTAAATAAAAACGGGGTTTCACACTAAAAAATTACCATTTGTTGGATATTTCCTTTTACCTTTTTAGCATTTTTATCAGATTTATTTTGATTTTCATCAATTAAAAAAACTTCTAAACAGTATTTTACATAACCCATTGCGTTCTATGCTTGCGAATTTCGGTTGTTTTATAAATTTTTTAAATTGCAGGTATATCTAAAAACAATTTACGTTTAGAAAAGAAATTTAAAAATTAATTCAAGATAATTTATTTTACCTGTTCAAAAATAAAACTTATTTCCGTATTAATAAAAGCTGGATTTTAAATTTGTAAAACCTATTTTGATTTATTGTAACATTATAATACATACTATAATAAAATTGTTCGAACTAGATGGGTTAAATATTTTGTTTTCGTGTAAATTTTAACGCTAAAGGGATCTCGGTTACCGAGTCGTTTCTGTAGCAGACAAAGCTTATTAACAGAGGAATTGCCTGTTCAACTTGTGCACAGATTGTTAGCATTGTGCCAGACCTTTTCTACATTTAAAAGTGGCGGATTTAAAGTCTAGTGGTTATTTATGGTTTAGTTCTTATGGCTCAGTTTTCATCAATAGAAATAAAAAAATAACAAAAACAAAAGTTTTTGCTTAATTCTCAAAGTGGTAAAATTTTTAAAAAGGAGATCAAAAAAAAAAAAAAACTTAATTTTTTCTATACCATATAAATTTTATTTATTTAGAAATTTATTTTGAATTCCTACTGTTACCTTGCTTCCGTTTTCAATTTTACGATTGATTTTTCTTTTTTTTTTTAAATCTGTAATTTATTCAAAATATTTAAAATTTAAGGGTCAATATTTTTACAGTTTGGTTTAGAATTTGTTGTTCTTTTATTGCCAAACAAACATCTAATGTTTATTTTAGCAATTTTCATTTCATTTTAAATTTTATTTTATATCAACCAATTTCGTTTTTTTTTTATTTTTTTTTTTATTGTATACCAATTTTTAACTAAACAGAATATGTTTTAAATTTTTTTTTCTCTTTATAAAGCAAAAAAAAAATTTTTATAATGTTTGGAAATACGTTTGAATACCTGTAATAAATTTTTATTTTATTTCATATGGTTCTTACATACTTTTACCATTATACATAATTTTGCAATAAAAATTTGAACCACATTCTCACCTCATTTGACATTGAAATCGTGTAAAAAAAAAAAAAAAAAAAACATTAAAATACCTAAAGTTTCTATACACTGCCATGTCATAAAGTGTAAAAAGAGAAGAAAATCAACACTTTTCGAATTTTTTATTCTGATTTCGTTCCCGTTTTTTTAGCAATGTATGTTTAAAAAAAAATTAACAAAAAAGGACATTTATCAAAATATCAAGCGTTATATTAATAATAGGAATAATATTATTATCTAAGAAATATTCTGTTTTTTATAATATCATCATTTCGTTTTGGAAAATCTTGTTTTGAAATGTTCTTTTTAGAAAATGTCGATTTTATAAATCGTTATACTTTATTTAATTTCTTTTTTTTTTTTGATTTGAGTGTCCAAATATTTTTTGATATTTCAATAACAAAGTATTTAAAATATTGCCAAATAAACATTATTTTGTAATCAACAATATTTCGTCTTACTAATGTTTTTTATATAAAAATTTCAAAACAAAATACGACTGGGTAAGATCCTCTAAAGTATAGATACAACAGTAAGTACATAAATGGAACAAAATTTACCAACTTAACAAAGCGATAAAGGTAAGCGTTTTGAAAAACGAGATTTCGTGTCGCTTTCATTTCTAATGCATGCCTATATGTTAAAAAAGACTTTTTTATATATTATTATTTATAAGAATATTTCTATAATGTTTGCGTAACTAAATAACAATTATATTTTATTAGAATTCTTGAGTTCTTTCATTGAAACGTATCACTAAAACAAAATATTAAATAGTTTCTTTCAATTTGGTTTTTCGTGAAAACTGAAAGGTGAAAACTGGTTAAAAATTATAAAAAATCAATTCTATTCCAATATTTTCTTTTGAAAGTTTAATAATAAGTCGATTGAATTCTAGGACATTATTTTAAGGCTGAAGGCTGAAAAATAAGAGAAGATTAGATAATCAATCCAATAATAAATTACGAGAAAAATGTAAGAATAGTTCAAATAGAAAATTAAATGAGAAAATGTAAAATACAAAAAAATGTTTTTTTAATGCATTGCTCTGCCACATAATTGTGGACAGGAAATTACGCAGCCTTTGCTGTTTAGGCGTCGCTGTAAATGTCGTAAGGGAAAATAACTGTTACGACGTGTGTGGAATTCCAACCCACACTCTTTCGGTGTATACAACGTATTTTATACGCTCTTACCCACTAGGCCACCTAGGCCCCTAAAATACAAATTATTATGAATTTAATTGACTAATGCTGTAAAGTTTCTTGAGATGTATGGTCATCAATTTTATTTTCATTTTAATTAACTACGCTTGAATTTAAGCTAAACCGAAAGCTTAAATATTTAAAAAAAAAAATTAATATAACAGTATTAACAGGTTTTTTTATATTATTAGTATAAGTACAATATATAAAAAAACAAAAAAAACCAAAAATGCTGGCAAACTAGACTAAAAAAATTAATATTTTAGCCTAAAAATTAAATAACGACGATAAAAATGAAAATAAAGAAAATGAAAAAGAATCAAATGATAACCGATTTGCAATAAAATAATATCAATAATCATAAAAAAAACGATGAACGATCAAATATATACATGTTTAAATATTATTATTTATAGTATACATTTAAATATAAATGTCTATCTATACATAGAAGATGTATTTTCCATTTTTCCCTATAATATTATTTCATTTTTTTTTTTTCACCTTTTTTGATTTTAACTACAATATATTCTGATATACATATTATATATATAATATATATATATATATAATATATATATGTATAATGTGTATATTGAAAGTAACATGTTAGATAACCCATTATTTTTCATTTTTTCAATCATTCAATCCTATTCTACTTATACCTTTTCTGATTATCCAGGATTTTTGTAAAATCATTCCTAATAATTCCCAGGTTCATTGAACGTTACAATTTCGATTTTTATTACCGATGTTCATTTTGATATTATTATTATTATTATATTTTATGTTTTTTTTTCCTAACAGACAAATATTGATATGAATTTATATATGAGTTACATGCAAAGAAATTCCATATACATTTTAAATTGTTGTACGCTTACATCAATATTCGAACCGTAATGAAAAAAGCCAAAAAAAAAAAAAAAACAAAACCAGAGAAAGAAAGAAAATAAAAATAAATAAAATTGATGAAATTGCAAAAAAAAAAAAAGAAAAAGGAATTTGAACAGGTGAGACAAAAACAAAAAAAAAAAAATATAATAAGAATGAGTATTTGTTATTTTTTTTTTTCTCTTTTTAAAATGACAAGAAAAGAAGACATAATCCTCCTGTATATTGTAATAACAATCAAAGTCATTATTATCATGATAAAAATTTTTTTCGGTATAAAACAATCAATATTTTGTACAAATACGAATAATAAGGAAAAGAAAACAAAGTAAAATCATTATCATTAATCATTTTCACACATATGTATATTTTTTCTTTTTCTAACAAAATATCTATATATTATATATATATAGATACAAAATATATATATATTACAAATATACGAGCTTATCTGAACTTATAAATAATATTTTTTAAATAATTTTTATTTATTTTTAATAATCTATTTAGCAATAATTTTTTTCATTTTCAATGTTAATTTTTCTAAAACTATCGTCTCCATATTTCAAATATCTCTAGCTCTATGCAGTCTGTACCGATCTTACAATATATTGAAACAGATACAATTCACCATAAAAATAAAAATGTTTATAATATGTATGTGAATACATGATCTCATACTTAAAAAAAAAAAAAGAAAAACATTATAATACATATGTAAATATTTTGACAAAAAATTATATACATACTGTTATCCTTAAAGTATGCAATAAAATATTTACATATTATTATTATTTGTTTTTATATTAATATTTTAAAAATTCCTTAACACTTATATACTTACACAGCTGTGTATATTTCAACTGTATATTAATGTAACGGAATTTTAAATGATTATCATATAAATAATATTTCTTTTAAATATAATATTAAAAATTCGAAAACTGCACGAGAAAATTCGTGTAGGTTCTGAATATGTTGAGAAAATTTAGAAACGCATGTCCGGATAAAACAGTTCCATTTTTTGAATGTATTAGTGAGCCAAAGAGAAAATCAATTTTACTCTTTTGTTTTTCTCTTTCAAAGAAAGAGATTTCTCTCGTTTTTAATTTGTTATATTTTCCTGCTTTTCTGCAAACTCTTCTCTTAAATCCCAGACCAGAAGTAAATGCACGAAATTTTTACTTTTGCTTTTTTATTTTTAGCTCTCAGATGTTTTTATTATTCTGTGCAAAAAAAAACAAAATCGTATCCTTTAAATAATTGATACAAAATCCTGACCAAAATCAGTTTATAAAGAACTATTGTTGGAGCTGGATGATAGAAAAAATTTTCTAAAAGAAATTTTGTAAAGGATGTTTTTTATTTTTTTTCGTTTTGCAAAATAAAAAAAAAAAAAAATTTACAGTTAGGAAAATATAACTTTTTTTTTTTTGTTAGAATAGAAAAATCGACGATTTTCATTTTAATTTTTTTATTTTTGTTGTGTCGTCTAGTGTAGTATTGAAATTTTTTTATTTTGTTTTTTTTATTGATTTTAAATATATATATATATATATATATATACAAGGAATTATTAAGAAAGGTCATGGTATATATATTATTTATGTTGTTATGTATGTGTGAACTTTTTTTCACAATGTAGTTTATATATATAATATATACAGATAATTATATTTGTATAGATAGATATTTATTTCACTGGTGTGGGGGAGGTTGAAACATTTGTAGTAGAAGAAAATTTAAAATAACAGAATTGAAAAAAAAAAAAAAATTGATTCGTTTATGATTTTTGTTTTTTATTTTAGTAATTTTTGTTTGTTTGTTTTTTAATGTTTGATGTGAAATGACGACAAGAAAAAAAAATTTGTGTTTGATTAACCAAACGACGTCGAAAATGATGATGATATTTGTTGTT
The DNA here is from genome assembly GCA_947095535.1 of Poecilobothrus nobilitatus. NCBI lineage: Eukaryota > Metazoa > Arthropoda > Insecta > Diptera > Dolichopodidae > Poecilobothrus > Poecilobothrus nobilitatus. Next base: position 38,891,848 of record OX352774.1, on the reverse strand, counting down.
TATTTGTATAAATCTTAAAGGAAAATGTATTTTTTTTTTTTTTTTTTTTGATGAATCTTACTGTATAAAATTTTTTTGTACATGAGTATATGATGTGATTCTAAAAGATTTTGAATGAAAGCATAAATTTAAAGATTTGAGTTTGAAAATGAAATACTAACAACCGATGAACGATTTTTAATGACTTGTTTTTTTTTTTTTTTTTTTTGGTAGGTATTTGCTGTTTCTTTTATATTTTTCTTTTCTGTTTTGTTTTTTTTTTTGTTTTTTGTTAATTGGAGTCTACTAATTACTGTACATATAAAAAAGAAAAAAATTTTTTTTTGGCTATATAAAAATGTGAATCTATGTATTTATTTAAGGGTAAACCACTTTGATGTCCACTTAAAATCAATTTTACAAAAAAATATGATATACATATATATATTTTTCTTTAATATTAGATATATTTTTTCTTCAGCATTTTATATAATACTTATGTATATATGTTCTTCTTAATGATTTAGAAAAAAAAAAAATTGAAGAGACAAAATTTATAAGGACAATATTTAGAAAATGAAAAAAATGAATATAAAAAATTGAAATTTTTTGTTAAATATTTGAATTAGATGAGTTATTAGGGTGTAAAATATAAAAAATGTATTAGAACAGATTAAATAATTTTGATTTATCAAATTAAATTCTATAGAATCTATTTGAAGGTTATAAAGTTTAAAGACTGGATTAAACAATTAAAAATTAAGAAATATCTTTTTGTTGATTTAAGTTAATGGAAAGAAATTTTTAATTCCATTTTAAAATTTATTGAATAGAAACAAAAAAAAAACAAAAATTTTTTTTTTTCTCGATTAAAGACGAATTTTCAGATTTTCAGTTCAAAATTTAATTTAATATGGAAAATTTATGAAAAGAATTTTTCTACAAAAAAAATTTAAAACTTAAAAAAACAATCCATAGATAATTTTTAGCACATTTCCAAAAAAATTTTGAAAAATTAGCTTCACTCTGTCCGTCCGTCCGTCTGTTTACAAAACTTCTGCACCGTTAAAGATAGAGAAAATAAATTTTAACCATGGGTAGGTCGCATAAAAAAAATAATTTTATGGAACAACTTTTTCATGTAGCCCCATCCACTACGGAGCTACAGCCCCTCAAACTTTGAAAAAGCCCTATTTTTAAACGCATATATCTTATGTTCTGCTTTTTTTCAATCTGAAAACATCATTCGACAGGTATTTTTTTTAGCTTTGTAAATTAATATCATAATTACAAAATTTTTTTTAAATTTACTATTTAAATTTACCGTTATGTGAAAACCACATTTTGCATGAAATTTCTTTTTTCATAACTCCGGCACGCGTTTAGATAGGAAATTTGAGACAAGAAAGAACTTTTAGAATTAGTATAAGTTTCCTCAGAAAATTTTTTGGTAACACCCCTTCTTTAAGAGTTATTACTCAAAAATTTGCTGTTTTTAGACACCTGAAACTTAGGCACCTGTAAAAATTTTTCTTCGGCGAGACATGAAAATTACAGGTTCAATAATATATTTTTACGTGTGTTAACGGTTTTTTTTTAGTTATATAGGGTTCGGGACTTACAGCCTTTCAAAATTCCAGAAAAGTCATATTTTCACGTTTTTTCTCATTACATGAAATTTTAAAATTTTTGTGCAAGTCTTATTCTAAATAGTTTGTATTGCGTTTGGAAATGTGCGCTTTTAAAAACCGTTGGTTTACATTATACCTTGTTAGTTTTGATTTAAATTTAAGTTGAAGTTGCAATGTTTAAATAAGAATTTTCAATTTCTGAATTTAAAAAAGTTTTTTAATTAATTTTCAAAAATATAAATATTAACATTAGGTTAGGTTAGGTTAAGGTGTTTGCCAAAAAGGCACACTGAGACCATATATTAACATGAACTAATAGTAAATTTTTTTTTGTAGATCTAATAATAGTATAATAGTAGATGTAAATTGAATATTCTTATGAATATTAATTTATATAATTAAATTATTTTGTGCATTTACCAGTTATTATATTATATAAAAACTGTATAACTGTAGATCCCCGAAATACAAAAATATTTATAAAAAGTAAACTACTTCGTTTTGAAGCATAATAAACTTTAATAATATGGCATCGTAACCCAATTTATGAATCCAAGCCAACATATATTTAATTATAATTTATTTAAAATAAAATTTGGAATTTTTGTTTTTTTTTTTTAACTGAACCGTGAAATTTCAATTTTCTACTATTCAAAATTCCGAACAGTGCAATTAATTAATCTTGTTAGTAGATTTTATTGTTGTCTAAAAATAGTACCAATATGATGTCAAATATTTTAATACTAATTGATGGAACATTTCGTTAAAAGAAAAATTAAATAAAAGATTAATGCGAAATGATAATCACGTACCTATATTTTTTATGAGAAATTTTTTTCATTATTTTAATCGGAATTATTTTACATTGTGTATAGTTGGAAAGGAAATTTTTATAGCTCTTATCTAAATTAGAATAAAAGCCAATTACATTCTGGGTACAAATATAGATTTCCGAAAACTGATATTCAATTTCTATATCAAAGTTCTGGCAAAGAATTAAAATTAATATTTCATTTTGAACATTTAATATCATTCCCTAGGATTCGGAAATATTGTACTTAAAAACTATTCTAGATAGCTGTTACATATATGTAGTTTAAATCATGCTTTTTCGATTTATTCGGTCATTGAATCCGTTACATTACAGCGGTGCTAATATAAAACTGTTTTTCTAAAAGTTAAAAGATTATTTCATCTATTATCTCTTCCAGAAATCAAAGAAGAAAAAAAAGTTTTTAATCAATTAGTTAAATGAGGTGTTAAATATTTTGTGATTCGAACGTTTTAGTTAAAAAAAGAAACATGTGGTGTTTCCATATTTAATATCACGATATTTACTATTATAAGTAAATATTATTCATTATTATTATAATTATCTGTAACTTGCAAACTTCAATATCTAAACCAAAATTTGCTAAAGTATACAAAATCTTGAATAAGTTTGCAAGTTATATGTACATAAAATAAATGAACTTTTAGAGCTAAAAATTGTAAAATTTTTTTATGCCGCGTCTTCAATTTATGTGATAACTTATAAATTTTTTAAAATTTTATCAGAAAGATCCAACTCTGGAAAAACCCGTTCGGCAGTGAGTCTGCTATGGGGAAAACTGAATGTCATCCAGAGAATTTTTTCACATTGGAATACATATTTTTTACTTAATCTTTTAAACTAAATATTTTTGACCGAATCATTTTCAAATCTGGCTTTAACTTAACATATTGCTGGAAAATAATAGTAGGATGGTTCTTCTCGTGTATTAAATTTTACATAAACAAAGATGTAGAAAATCAATTAATTAAAGAGTAATTTTTTCTTAAAAATTTTTTTTTTATTTGCATTTACCATTAGTTGCCATTTCTGAAAATTTGTTAAAGCAAATTACTAGAATGAACCATCAAGGTCAGAATGGATTAAATATTTTATATAAGACCAGAATGGGACCAGAATCAAAAGAAGACGGTTTGGTAGTGCTGTGAATAAAGCATACAGTATAATGATATTATTAAAAAAAAATTTTTAAGAAATTTAGAAATTTCAATAATTTTCACGAAAGGTGTTTTTTTTGCAGACATTTCTTCAATTTTTAAGAACTTTTTCAAAAATTTTCAAAAAAAATTAGTTATTATATAGTTTCACTCTGTCACTCTGTATAGAAACATATAATTAACCGGAATAGTTAGTTAGATCTCTTAAAAATGTTGTGGAACATTTTTTTTTATGTAACACAACCAATTACGAAAACACCTGAAAAAATCCCTCTTTTCAAATGTGTGTATCTCAAGCTTGAGCTTTTTTTTAATCTTTTAAACGTTAAGCGATTAGTAGAAGTTATCTCAGAAATTGTTTTCTCTATTTAAAAGTTTAGGTGTCAAAAATTGAAAATTAACTATTTATTTAAACACTTGTGCCATTTTTTTTCAAAATAAAATATAAACAAATTAATAGATTAACATGTTTATTATAAACAGCGTTTCTTTAGAACTAAAGAAAATGCATCTTGATTTTTCAGAATTTTTCTTATATGTATATATAAAATTTTAAGAAAATTTACAAATTTTGGTGTAAGGCACAACATTTTAAACTGTCTAATGGAAAATTGTCTTTTGGAAAATATGCGCCTTTATAAAACCTTTTGTTTCACATACCATTTTGTTTATTTTATTATTCATGTTTAAAATATTATAATAATTTATTTAATTATTACTGTACACGTTTTTTTTTTTTTTGATCCTATGAAAAACTTTTTCACAATAAATACAAAGCATACTCATCTCATTCTAATTCCAATTCGATCACATAATCCTATATAAAATAAAGAGCACAAAAGAAAACCAAAAAAAAAAAAAAAACAGAATACTGAATAGAATTTCGAAAATACGAGTAGGTACATATTTTATTATATAAAAAAAAAAAAAAATTTTATCCTATTTTCATTTATTCCAATTTTCTTCCAATTTTCCCATGTCATCCATTTAAGAAAAGAGCAAAATTATGATAAGAATTTTCAAAATGTTATTTATATTTTATATTTTTGTATTTTTTCATTTTCTTCTATCAAATCTCCAAAGACACCTCTAGCATATAAGTATATCATGAGTATAACAAAATTGACTTTAAAATTTAACCTGACTTTGAACTCCTTTTTTTTCTCAGGAATTCAAGTTTTCATAAGAAAAGTAAAAACTATTATGAAAAAAAAAAGAGCAAACAAATTTTTGCTGAAAAACTAAAGGCACGTCTGTTAAGTGAAAATTTCCTTCACTTAAAGTTTTTTTGTTATTCCTTTTTTTTTGTTTTTACTGTTTTTAAATCACATTTTAACTTATACGTACATGTACATATATTATTCACATAATATTCGCGGTTACGCGATTTCCATCATACTCCATCCTTCATCGTTTTGTTGTTTATTTTGAGAAATAGTTTTACGTCATTCTTTTTCAATACAAAATGTTAAAAGCTAATAAAAAAAAAAAAAATTTTTTTTTTTTTTGGTTGTTTGCTTTATTTTATTTTTGGTGTGGTGTATGAATAGGACGGAAGATAAGGATATTGTATTATCTTTAACTTTTATATATTAAAAAAGTTTATTCTTTTTTTTTTTTTGTAATTCAATGGTAGACTGCTACAAGTTTTTTTGTTTTACTCTATGTGTGAAGGTTTATCAGCAACAATATTAGTTAAAATTGTAAATGCAAGCTGTGATTGTTAAAATTATCTAGTCCTGAAAGATTAAATTAATAATGGGCTTTGGTAGTTTTAAATTTTGAATAAATAAAAAACAAAAATCTCTATAATAGTGTCTGTATCTATCAGATTCTTTTTATGTTTTTAGCGAACCTAAAAAATTTACTCAAATATTTAAAAAATAAATATATAGGAGTTCATTATTTTTTTATAATAAAGAGTAAAAAGAATCTGATATAGTATTTATTACTTTATATAAAGGGTAAATGATGCTTTGTTATTTAAGAAATGTTATTTTAAAAATAGGTCTAATCGAAATTGATAGCAGGAATATTGAGAAACTTTATTAGGTAGGTAATATGAATAAAACTGAAATCTAGACTTTAATTTAAAGGAACTAAAATGCTGACAGTAATCTGTGACAGTTGCAGTGACAGTTTGAGTTTTTTTTTATCAAATTAAAAGATAATAAATCAATTCAGTTCAGCATTAGATCAATTTTAATGATGAGAGTGTCGAGAAGTTTATGTGTTAAACATGTACTGCTTTACTTTTATGCAGACGTTGCCTTTTAAAATAGGTTTTCTTAATATAAATCCATACAAAACCACAACAAACAGTTTATTGTTTACGAACTCCTACATTTCTAGTTGTTATAATTTTTAGGTAGGCGATTTTCGTTAGTTATTTACATATGACCACTTAGGTCTCTGATAATTATTACAAATTTCGACTTATGTCAAATGTCAAACACAAAATAAAGCCTATTTTTATCGAGAGCGCGACACAACCCTGCATGGCAAAATGCGACAAAATCTTCCTAATTTTTTATCTTGCATTACAAAATCTATCTTTCTAAAATCTTACATTACAAAATCTTTCACGGACAAAATCTTGTAAAATATTTTTAAAGGAATAGATTGTGGCTTTGTTTTAAAGTATGTATAAACAAATAGTTAAGGAGGATTTTAGAGTTGGATTCAAAAGCAGGTTTGCCGCTTTTTCAGAATATTTATATATAAGAATATGTGACATGCAAGATTTTGTCCTAGTGGATTTTGGAAAAAAGATTTTGTTTTAAAAGATTTTCGAAAGCAAGATTTTGTCGCATTAGATTTGGACGTAAAAGATAATGTAGCAAACCCACTTTTATTATCTGTTGTGATACACCAGTAACCCGAAACATAAGCAATCTCCACTTTAGTTAATGTAAAAAAAATTTCTCAGTTTACTTTATTAGCCTGAGCTAGAAAATGAGTTAAGTTTAGATGTTCAGATGATGTTTCAGATGAGTTAAGTTCAGCTATGCAGAAACCTTTGAACCTAAAAACTGTCACAGAAACTGTTAAAAGAAACTGATAAAATCCTTCCTATTCTATCCGATTTAGATAAAATCTTTCAATATCTGTTTTTATATATTAAAACCGATCCCGTTACTAATTTTTTCTACTGTCATTATACATTTTCTTATATTATTCAGGATTTTATCAATAAATTTCAAACGTATCATTAACGATACTGTGTGTTTTTAACTTTTGTATGTCGACATATAGATATATATAAATGTAAAATATATTAAGTAGGAATAATGTATAACAAAAAATAAAAAAAAAAAAAAAGTTATTTCAGAACAGGTAAAAAAAACTTTTCTTTTGGTTTGTGTTTTTTTTGCTGTTGCTGTAAATTTTATTCCAATTTTATTATTATTATTATTTTTGTTGTTGTTCGGGACATTTTTATCCTTTATTATATTACCATATCATCAATATCATAGTCATCATATACTTATAATCTATTATAATCATTATCATCATAATCATCATTATCAATATCGTATTATTATTATCATTATTGTTATCATTATTATCATCGACATTATTATCAGTGTTTTTTTTTGGTTATTATAAATATAAAAGAAAAAACAAAAAAAAAAAACATAAAGCAAATAATATTTTTAGCAAATGTAACATTACTCATATTGGTTAGTGTACGGTTACTGTTAGCATATATAGTACCGTTATTACATATAAAACATTTATGATCTGTTATACTTTAGTTGTTTGTTATTAATAATAATAATAATAATAAAAAATAAAAAAGACAAAAAAAAAAAAAAAAAAAAAAAAAGAAATATTGAAATCCGTTAGGGAATAAATGTGAGTAAAGCAAAAGGTAATCGTTATTTTAGTATTTTTACCTTTTATATTATCATCTGGGCAGGCTGTTGGATATGTACATACATAATAACGTACACACATATTATTTTGAACACATTGTGTTTACTATATGCGTTTGTTTTTCATATGTAAGGCCACAGTTTTTTTTTTTTGTCTTTTCGTTTTTCTTTTGGCAAAATCATCTATTAATGGTAGGTACCTTTTTGTTTTTTGTTTTTTTGAATTTTTGAAAAATTTTTTCAATGTTAGTTAAAAAAAAACACAAAAAAAAAACTAAAATAAACGGGAGAAAATAAAATAAAAGTTTTATATTTTTATATATGTATACATATATACTTTTATGGAGATTCACGGATACGATAAATGTGTTTCTAAAGATTATTGATTTTTATCAATAACTATAAGAAACTCTGGTTTGAAAATATTTTGGGTGTGACGGATGTTGTTATATCTAATGGTAAATATGTATATGAAATATTTTTTTTTGGCATCTATACATGTTAGATATTTTTATTGATTTTTATTGATTAATACGATGTTTTACTCATGTCTTTCTTTAAGTTCATTTTACAGTTTTTTTTTTTTGTTCAAAGACATAAACGCAATTCAAATTTTTATTGTCATTGTTGCATTTCATTTTTGAATCAAAAGAATTTTAGAATGCAGGTTATTTATACTTTTATTAGGTATTTATGATGTTTAAAGACAAACGATTTTATATTGGGATAAATTTTTCAATAATGCGTTTTTCGACTATAGAGTAGAAATACTTGCGAATATTTAAAGTTAAAGTTGAGAATATTTTTTGATTGAAAAGTAATGTCTGCCACATAAATGATGCAACAAGAACAGAATTACACAGCCTTTTTTTCAGGCGTGTCTGTACATGTCGTAAGGGAGAATTACTTTTACGACATGTGTGGAATTCGAACCCACACTACCTCGGTGTTTACAGCGTATTTTATACGCTCTTACCCATTAGATCACCGAGGCCCTTTGATTGTAGTTTGTTAAAAATATAAAGTTTTTTATACATAATCATAAAAGATGATTTTTTTAATATATTGTACTATTTTATTGTATGAGGCTATGACATATTACTCGCTTATAGTTGTTATAGACTTTTACTTGTAAGTAGATATTATGTAGAATGACAGTAGGATAGAAGGAAATAAAAATGTTTTGCGATTTTCCTGTGAAATTTGGTAGATTTTAAGTGGATGGTTATATGATATTTTCAATTGTTTTACTATATTTCTAAAGCTAATAGTTTAGCCCATACCAAAATACTTAAAAACAAAATGTTGTTGTTGAATGTTGAATAAACTTTTGATGTTACAAATTAGCTGCTTTATGAAAATATGGCTCAGAATTTTTATAGATATTATAATTTATTCAAAAAATTAAGGATTGTTAGGATATATTTAAGGATTTATTAAATGAAGGGAAACCTTGAAATTGAAATTTTTGTGAAAACTTAAAAATTTAATTTAAGACTGTTATAAAAATAATTTTTCTTTATTAGTATCTCAAATTAATTAAATGATTTGCCAAAAGTATTAACATTTTCTAAAACTGTCAGATACATAATAGATAGAGATTATATTTTGTTTTAAAAATATTTAATAATAAAGGATTTTTTTAAATGATGCCTGTCCTTAATATTAAGCTGTGTATAATTAAAGTTTTTAATATTCTTTATGGTTGTTGTTTTATTTTTTCTGTTTAAAGCTTTTATGTACCTCTTTAATATTCAAATTAAATTTTTCTGAACCTTTTGGGTTTAATAAAATTAAAAAATCATAAATTGTTAATAAAAGTTTGTGATGAAAAGTTTTATCATTTACCAGTCTATTAATATTTTCACTAGATGTCTTTTTTTTTTAACGTTGTTCTGAACTTTTGGTTAGTTTGTTTCTTTTACTTTATTTTTTTTTTTATTGAAGACTGAGGATTTAAATTTTATTGTCTGTCTATTTGTTTAACGTGCATAAAAAAAAAATATTTTTTATATTTTTATAAGAGTGAATTTTTTTTTGTTTTTTAAGTTCATTCCTCTGTCAAATAAATGTGACAAGGAAATTACACAGCTTTTCTTTTTTAAGCCTTTCTAAGCGTGGCTGTAAATGTCGTAAGAGAGAATTATTCTTACGACGTATGTGGCATTCCAGTCCACACTCCCTTGGTGTTTTCAGTGCATTTTATATGCTCTTATCCACTAGATCACTGGCGTCCCTTTTCTACTTTAATTTACATATATTTGACGAATGTTAAGTTTAGTAAAAAAATTAAGGTTTCTGATAAAATTGGTTGTAGAAATGTTTCTCTCTGATTGAAATTAAATTAATGTTTTGGAATGTCATTGGGTACTTTATATCATTATTTTGATTTTTGAAGAATTAAATGCTAGATTCTCATCCAATCTATATGGATAGAATCTCAATTCAGTTCTTCGATATGATAAAATCAAGTCAAAATTTCGATCGTAACAAATATGTCTGAGTCATAATTTTATTTTTATATTGTAGCCCTCGCTAATATAATAACAGTCAGTGATAGTTTAAAAAATAAATAAAAATTTTTAAAAATTCAATGATATTTAGGCGGCTGGTAACTAGATAGAAAGTTAAGATCCTCTTCAAACATATTACACTAAATACCAGTTACTTTACACTTAATTAATTTCAAAAGATTGCGAAAAATTTTTAGTACATTCGAAAATATCGCACTAAATTAATTAACCGCACTTAATTATTTGTCAAATTTGAAGTATACTCTCGACTACACTAGATATTCGCATTTAAAAAGTAATGCATGTAGGAGAAGAAGTGTCAAGGATCTATTGCAAGTACAAATGCGATAAAATGAATTTTGTTGGGGGTGTTTTGCTTTTTGCTAATGAAATTATTAAGAGTTATGAATCTATAAAGAAAGCTCCAGTGTTAAGTTAAGCATCACAATATCAATAGATTTAAAAATTTGATTTTATTTTATATGAATAATTTTCAAAAAGGATGATCTCATCGCATTTTATGTTTCTTAAGAAGAATAAATTACTACAATACCGTTATTATAATAACGCTATTAGTTTTTTTTTTTTATTTTGTTTGTTTTTCTTTTTTGAAATATATTTTGTCGAAAAGTTTGACAAACTAAAATTATCCTTATAACTTTAATTTGCTCTTTTTAAAAGGCAACAAAATATAAACTTTTCTTTGTATATATATTTATTATATATATTTTATATATAATATATATTTTCACTTTAAGTTTTACAACTATTATATTTGTTTGTATATACTTTAGGTTAGTTCGTTATAAGCTAGTTATACGAATTTAATGTAAAATGTTCTTTTTAAAAAAGTGCCAAACAACTAAGATCCTTCATCAAGTAATTTAAAGTTAAAAATTTTCTTATTATGTGTACATTTTAAATCCTTTTTTTCTGTTTTTTTTTTTTTAAAATAAATATACAAAGAAATAAATAAAAAGAAATATATATGAGATACATATAAGTATAAATACAGATATAAAATATACATAATAAATATACACAAATGTTCATGGAATATAGTAAATAGTTTAACATTTTATTTTAGTTGAGAAGAAGATCTTTTAAAAAGTTTTTTTTTTCCTCTAGATTTTCTTCTAATTTTCAGTAGCATCAAAACCGGTAAAAATACGTGTTCAAATGTGTAGGTATGTGTATGTACATGCTTGAATAAAATACCCTCAACATTGACTAAAATAAATGAATCAACAAGAAATTAAAAGATTGTGAACCAACAAGCAAAAGTGAAGGCATGGTAACCATTTTCAAATACATAAATAAATATAATATAAATTTAAAAGTTGATAAATTTAATTATCTGGGTAGTATTTTCTCTTTTGGTATCCTCTCACCAGTTTGGCACTTAAACTTAATTTTCTTGTGTACCAAATTCAGATTTTCCGATACAGACAGGAACATCTGCAGGCATATATGAACCGCATTATGAAAATACTATGGCTGAATAAAATTTCACTTTGAATTCTACTATGGGGGAAAACAAGGCAAAAAATGGTTGAGGTTGAGATCCGACAAAGAGATGGATGGATGAATGGATGGATAGAGATGAATCTATCACATCCTGAGAAAGTCAATTGAAAATATAGCTAAGTAACCCTTCGAATGAAATCCAAAGGACACGAGACGTGATGGAAGACTAAAAAAAACTTAGTAAATAAGCATACTACCTGAAATAAAATCGCAAAATAAGTCATGACCATAAATATAATCGTTGGATAAAAATCGGTATCGGTGAAAAGAATTTATAAACGCCAAAATATCCAAATGGAGGTTAAAGGAAATAGAGAAAGAAAAAAAAAGATGATTTTTAGACAACGCCTCCATTTTTCCTGTTTTGTTTGTTTTCGGGGGCCTCAGAAATGAAGAAGGCAATTTTAGTTTATTCGCAGTATGCTTTACCACAAAATATACAATAATTAATAATTTGGTATTATAAATTTTGTTTGATACTGTTATATATACATATATATTTATTTATCTCTAATGTTAATATAATATTATACTATGTAATATGTGAAAGTTTATATTATTATAGGAGATCCAATTGACAAAGGATAAAAATTTTTTGATCTTGAAGGGTTATATAGTTCTTGTTGATATGAACATTTTTTTAGGAAGAAAAATATTGGAAATTTACTTTTTATATTATACAACAAAATATGATTTTCTTCGTTTCTTATAATTGGAACGAATTGAGTGTCTCTAAGTGAGCAAAGCAATAGAAGACAAAAAAATGTAAAAAAAAAAAAATAAAAATATTAAACATTTTTTTTTGTAATTTTCGAGGCTTTATTTTTCTTTTCGTTTATTTTTTTCTCTGTTCTTTTTTAAATTTAATGAAATTTGTGCGTATGACACACGTGTTTCACATTAGTTCACATATTTCTTTAATATTTTTGTTGTTGTTAATCTCTCATGTGCCCTTTTTAAAGGTATACAAATAGGTAAAAAAACAAAAAAGTGTAATAATGGTTGAGTAGAATTAAAATGTTTTTCAAATTATTATGAAAATTTTATGAAATTTCTGTTTCTTTTTTTTTTTTTTTTATGTTTTGTTATCTAAAATAGAACGTGTAGGTACGTTTTATCAAAAAAAAAAAGAAAATAAAAAGTTTATACATTTAAGAAAATTTAAGTTTGAAAATTGTTCAGATAACCTTGATTTTTATATACGCTCTCTGTCATTATATTATTATAGAACTAAATATTGACATTGATACCATCTAATATTCAAATGTCATTTGACGTCATCTTTTTAACTTCTGACTTCTTTTAAGATTTCTGTTTTCTTTTTTCCCTTATGTTTTAATATAATGTTAACAAATATATGGCAGACAGAATTAATTGCAAAATAATTCTAGTTCACCATTTTTTTTATTCTATTCCTTCTTTATTCTTTATGAATTAATCTTATAAGGTTTCTCAGATGAAAATAAATAAAAAAAAAAACAAAATGAAAATTTAAAGAGAAAATAATGGAAAAGATGATATTATTAAGGTTAAGTGAATTAATTTCAATAGAATTTTTTCTTTAAGAAAATTTTCTATTGAATTTAATTTAGAAATCAAATATTTTTAATTCATAAGAATTATAAATTAAATTTAATGTTTTACATATTTCATTAGAATGTCAAAGATACATTTTCAAAATTGTAATATTATGTCACTTTTAAAACACTGAAATTAAAGGTGAGAACAGTGTCAGTGTTAAATTTAGATTGATGTTCAGAATATTATTCATTTATTTATTTATTTACAGGTACTGTGGTATAAAAATGTTCCAGTTAGTTATAATCTCTGTATCCTGGTAGGAATGTGGGGTGTCTTCAGAATATAATATATATTCGAATTATGAACGGATAAAGTTATTGTTATATTTCAAAAAAAATTTCTTGAAAACGAATTAAACTTTTCAGAATACATATTACATATATTATAATAAAACAAGACAAGATGTAAAACCAAAAGATCTTAAACGACTAGATTACACATTTTCGAAAAGACTAGATTAAAAACAAAATAAAATTTTCACTTTCACCAAATTTTCGATTGAAATTTCTCTTAGAATTTTATATTATAAGAAAAAATTATGAAAAATCAAGAGACACTTTCTACAATTTTAAGAAACCCCTTTATAAAAGCCGTTTTTGCAAATTTTGTTAATTACTTAGCTTTAAATAGGGTAAGGGACAAAAATAATTTCTGAAGAAATTTATTCTAATTGTGACAGATCTTTATTCTCTTAACAAGGTTGTAGGCAGTAACTAATATTTTATAAAAATTTGTTATCATAACGGTAAATTTAAATGCTAAATTCGAAAAATATTTATATTACATTTTGATATTGATTTATAAAGGAACGAAAATGTTCTGTCGTTTGGGGTTTTTAAATTGCAAAAATGTTTTGATTGAAAAAATAAAAATAGGATTTTTTCTTATATTAGGTTCGGCTACATAAAAAAGTTCTATAATATTAATTTTTAATAGATCTATTTATGGTAAAAATTGTATTTCTATATCTTAAACGGTGTAGAAGTTTTCTTAACAGACGGATGGGCGGAGGGACAGGAATAATGTAAATATTTTTAATGATTTGATTAAAAATTGAATGATTTCTAATGAAAATTTGTAAAAAAAATTAAAAGAGAAAATTAGAGGAAAATATTTTATTTACATATTTACTATTTTTGTTTTTTTTATTTAGTAAAGAATACATAGATGATATTAGATAATAGATGGGATGCAATGCTAGAGTATAGATAACGAAATTGTATATAATATAATATTTAAAAGTAAAAATTTAGAATTTGGAAAGGTTAGTTATTTTTTAGAATTTGTGTATTAATTAATATGAGCTAAACCTAAAAAAGAATCCATTATAGTTAATTTTTTTTTGGGAATTAATTAATTTTTTTGAGAGGTTATTGCATTTTCTTTACTTAAAGTACTAAATAGAATGCTGCTAGTAATTTAATGTAAAAATCTTGCGTTATAATGTAAAAAAAAAAAAATAATTAGGAGGGATTTCATAGTTGGAAAGAAAATCAGTGTTTTAAAAAAATAATTAGTGAAAATCAGCGAGGGAATTGGCGATTAGATCATTTTTGATTTTGGTGGATGGTGACTTGGAGGTTGGCTCATAGCACCAGTATTTGTAGGTATTTTTATTTATCAGTATTATTCAGTTTACTTCAGGTTATTGATTAATAAATTTATTATCAAAGAAAAATTAAATGCTACTAACATAAAGTAATGGAATTTAATTATTCTATACATTGAATAATTTTCTTTAATTTTTTGTGGACAGAAGAGTTTGGCTGGATCTTTATTTATTTTAAAACGAAAATTACATAAAAAAATTTAATAAAAACACTTCTTTTTTTGTTCCCCTGCTGTCCATGCCATATGCTTATTCTGCTTTTACATATTTCATCATGTATTTTTAATTAAAGTTTTAGATTTAACTTCGATTTCTATAAAAGGAAAAAAAAAATGATCATTAATTGTAATTATATCTATTCATAAAAAAAAATCATGTTTTGCTTTCAACAAGATAAAATAGTCATATTAAACCGAAAGTATTTCAAACGTTAAAAATTGAATTTGCCCAGTTCATTGCATACAAAGGAAGTAAATAAATTGCAAACATTTTTTTGTTCGAAAACATTTTATTATGTATGATTTTTGTAGTTTTTATACTAATTTTAATATTTCTAAGCAAAACCGATAATTATTTAAATATTTAAAGATTTCTAGAAAAAAAATTCTGATTAAAACTATAAAAGGTTTGGTCGAATCTTTTCATACACCGAATATTTTATTCAGACATAAATTTTAAAATTTTTATAAAGAATTTATTTGTTTGTTTGTATGAATAAAAAAATTTTTAAAAAGGTTTTCAATTAAAAATGGAAACGGAAACGATTTCCATAAATAAAATTTTTATATTTTGTTTAATTTTGTGTAAATTTAAATTGAAATATTTTTATAAAAGAGAATACTTTATTTATTTTCTAGACTCTTAATATCAATATGTGTTACCGTTTTTAGCATATTTTTCAAAAAAAATTCAAAAAATTTGCTTATAGTTTCATTCTGCCTGTCCGAAATTCACCAAACTTCTATACATACTTTACAGCAATGAAATTTTAACCATGGATAGGTTTCTTTAAAAAACTGATTGCGTAACTGTAGCAAAAATTTTATATAACATTTTTTCAATCTTGAAAAACTAAACGACAGGGCATTTCAAAATTGTGCAAAATTAAAAGACACATTTTTGCAATTTTAACGAAACCTTGTAGAATTATTAAGAAATTTATGTTAGTTAATTGAAAAGTATAATGTTGAAGTTATAATTTTTGCGTGTAACTTGGAAAAAATTTGTACAGGTACCTAAGTTCTGTAAGAAATTTCTTCTCATAAAATTTTAAAGTTTTAACTAAAAGGATGCCGGAATTATGAGGGAAGCCAAGTCTTCACGTATTAATTTATAAAACTAAAACAAGGTTCTATAGTTTGAAGTTTTTAGATTGAAAAATTAATAAACAAAAACTAAGAAATACATATTTGAAAATAGGATTTTTCGCAGCTTAGAGTGCCTGTAGCTCCGTAATGGATGAGGCTACAACATTAATTTTTTTAAGGGATCTATCCATAAAATCTATCCATCTATCCAAATAAATTTAATTTAAACATCGATTAAAATTCTATTGCTCCTCCATTTTAAACGGTGTAATTTTGTAAGCATTCGGAGGGACGGAAGAGTGGAATAAAATAATAAGCAAATTTTTTAAACATGTTCTAGAAAACCATTTAAATATTTAGGATGGATTATTTTATTCTTTTTTTTTTTGCTTTCTATGGTTTAAACAAAATGATGTCAAGTTCAATTAGGGCATATAGTGCATATACGCACTTAGTTATAAATAAAGAAAAGAAAATTTAAAATTCACTTGCGTATACTATATAATGTCCTAATTTTTAAGTGAATTAAAATTCGTTAATTAACAATTTAAAAATACAGATAGTAATTTGAAGTGTGATATATTTTAGTTGATATTGGAAGAACTGCATTTTATATTAAATTTTTAATCTTTGCACAAATTTTTTTTTTTTTTTTGCAAGGGTAGGTGCGGAAATCAAAGAAAAACACTGTAGAAGAGTAAAACGAGCACAAGTTCTCTATGAGTGTGTGGGATTTTAACCCAGTAAATACCACTTCCTTTCTTTGACCAAACGATAGATTATACGACGTTTAGTATTGAAGTACTGCCTGGACAAAGGGAGTTGAGTTAGAGAATAAAAATTGATTTAAAATTGGGAGCCATATTGCGAAGAGAGTTGTTAATGTTCACGTTGAATCTTTGCACGTTGTAAATGTAATCATCGCCAATTCTGGGAAATATATGAGGTGGGAGATGATACCACATTCGCGATGTTCGTACTACAAATGAATTTCCAAAAGCCGAATTTCCATAGGGATGAGCAGCAAAAACACTCCTTGTTACTCTTTGATGACTGCGACGAAGTGGAGTGGGCGTAGCGGTCGTTAACATGACATTGAGATCGTTTATTAGACTTATTATTAGAATTATAATTGCTCTGTTTTGAATTTTATGAAGAAATCCCAACGAGGTTTTGGAGGCTTCGTAAGGTTTAAATATTCATTCATAAAAGACTTCTACTAGTTTCTTCCTAGTTTATATAATGTCTTTCGATAATTCCCACCTACCCTCGCAAAAAAATTAAAATGGATGAAATTTCTTTTTTATGTCAAATGGTGTCAATATTTTAAAAGACGGACCGAATGAAATCAACTAGCAAATTTTGACAACATTTTTATAGAATATAATTTGAAATTTGTATTACTGGAATTTCTAAAATTATATCTAAAATATATCCTTGGATTGATAATCAATTTAATCAATAAAAAAAAAAACAAATTACGAAGTCAATTTGTATGGAAATACTGTTCCAATATTGTCATAAATATTTAATTTTAAATTATTTCTTTTAGTTAATTTAAAATAAAGTATAGCAAAGAATTTTCCAATTGATGACAATCAAAGTGCCTTAAATAAAAATACAAAGTATATTATATGGGTCGTTTTAAGTTAAATATATAACACTTGTAGCTTCAACTTAAACAATATATTATCACACTTCTTTCTTACATAAACAATAAATTTTCTTTTTAATTGTTTAACTATTGAAATTGAGTAGTTAAAACTGGAATGGTAATTTGTATGGGTTGAAAAGGCACACGCTCTGTTTCTTCCTGTACTTATTAAATTCCCAATTATTTATCCTTGTACATTCCAATACGAAAAAAAAAAAAAAGAAAAAAAAAAACATTTTCGCTGATATGAATTTCAATATTAATTAATTGAATTAAAGTCAAGTCATTTGACCTACATTTTATTATTATTATTATAAAATTGCGCAATACTTAAAATTAAGTGCATCAATACTTTTCATTTGGTCTGAAGTGGAGTCTGAAGTATAATTTTATCATTGTTTCAAGAAAATTTAATATAATGAAGAGAAAAAAATGTTTTTTTTTACAATTTTATTACACAATGCAACAAGCGTTGTTTCTACTTATTTTAGCAATTGATTTAAATTCTGGTACCTATGTATAAAAAATGAATGAAAAATAAAAAAAAAGTAAAAAATTGATGAAGAAAAATCCCTTTTTTTATTCACTTGCATTTTTCACCCTTGTCTTTATAAAGGTTTTCCTATAATTTTTCCTTTAATATAATGTTTTTTTTTTTTTGTTTTAAATATAAAACAAATGAAATATTTTATATATAAGATTAGGGTGAATTTTAAACATATGTTGTATTGTGGCAGTAAAAAAGTCAATTATGTAACGGTAACCTTATCTATATTTATAAAGAAAAATGTGTTAACAATTTTAAATTTAAAATAATGTGCAAAATAAAACGTTTGAAATAAATTCATGAATAAAAATACTTTAAATATAAAAAAGAGTTATTAAATCAGAGGGAAATAGCTATATTATATTACACCTACCATCTACCATGATGTAATTTTGTGTTGCCTTTAATCGATTTAAGATATTTTTTGCTATTGACTCTCTGACTCTCTAGACTCTCTGACTTTAAATCGGTAATGTACATTCAAAACATAGTACAACTAATTCGACTAGAGTTGGTGTAAAGTTATGTCATAACGCGATCCCTCTGACGGAAGAATCTTTGAAAGTTTCTGAGATTCATGTCAAAAAGTTCACTAAAACCTTAAGAAAACTACCGTGATATTTCCGGCTTTTTATGAATTTGACTTGGAATCTGGATTTGACTTGCTTCGTAGCTAAGAATTTGTTTTAAATAATATTTAAGTATATAATAATTTTCATTTATAATTAGATAATAGAATTCAAAAACAAGCATTTTTAACTCACTATCTTAATTCTTCAACTTGGAACTGTTACTAAAACTTTATAAGACATTATATATGTATAATAAAATAAAAATATTTATTTTAATTAAGACAGTAAATAGTTATGTAATTTGTTTTTTACAATACTTTCGTCGAGATATTTATTGTGAACTCAAAATAATATCATAATCTTAAACTTCTAATACATTATATTAAACAAGGCAGAAAAGGGAACTAAAGACCCTTACAGTTCTTAAATACAGAGAAGTCCAAAAAAAATGTTCTAAGGTAATAAATCTGACATTTCAGAATTCAGAATTCTGACAAAGTCTTCTAACATTTTCCTTCTCATAATGGTAAATTTTATATATACTAAATTGGAAATATAATAATGGTATGGTATAGTATAATTTTGATTTACAAAGTTCAAAAAATATTCTGTGTGTTACGTGTTTTTAGATAAAAAAAAAATTTTAAGCAGAAATTAAGCTATACAAATTTGAAAATGGTTTTTTTTTTTCAACGTTGAGGGGCTACAGCTCGGTAATGGATTAAAAATTGGTTTCATTCAAACTTCATATTAGGTTTAACAACCGGACCAAAATTCAATAAAAAAAAATCTAGTAAATTTTACAAAAATTCAGCAAAATACCATTTTTAATATAGTGTATTTAATTTCTAAAATTTTTCGCGAGAATTATTCGGCGGGATTCTCAAGCATTGGATTTTTATTTCTTGATTTATGTTACTAGAAATATTTTACTAGTTTTTTTGACTCTGCGTTATAAGTTCGAACGTCATAAGTTCAAAAAAAAACTACCTAAGCTCGACGTATTAAAAATTTGACGCGTCACAAGTTTGAAAAAATTATTAATATTAAAAACGACATAAGTTCGAAAAAAAAAAAAATTTAAGGATAGGTTTATGTATAATATTTTTATTTTTGTCATTTGAACACTTGAATATCTTCAAGAGGTGCTTTGCAATATGGGTAAAGATAGTTGTTTTCGTTTTTTGCAACTGCTTCAGCTTGTAAAGATAACTGACATGTGTGGCAGATCTTAAGGTGCCGGTGCAAAAAAACAATTTTTGACGAATTTACGAAATAAATACAGTATGCATTTTTAACACCTGGGATTGGGTTTGAGACTCGGTTTCTCGGATTCATTGCCTATTTCATCGTCATCAACATCATCCTAAAAATTGTTAGAAGTGTTTATTATTTTGTTTTTATATGCCATTCTATTTAAGAAGAACAGTATTGTTATCTTCCCTTGTTCTAATAAATCACTAATCCCTTTGATTTTCTCACTTTTGTCAATATGTTATAATGATGAAAGAATGCAACTTTACCATTTTTTATTTGGAAAATTCTATCAAACTGATAACGGAAAATATACCACCAGATCAACGCAAATATTGAATAGATGGAGCATTTTCAATATTGACGAAAACCTGTTTTGCAGCTTTTGATTGCGCAGATAAAATATTTTGAACAGGTATATTATTTACTTAATATTTTTGTATTTGTATATATTTTGTGTGTGAAAAAATTCATAAAAGCGAGGGTGCGGGGCGCGAAACTAGAGGGCAATGTTCTACGCGTTTGCGGAAGCCGCGGCCTAGTCGGACCGCGCCGCGTTGCTCTGAGGGACCTATTTATCATTAGCTGCTACAGCAAAAGCTGATTAGAGTTTAATAATTTAGACAGAATTATTTTATTTTATTTAAATTAAAAACGACATAATTTCGACAAAAATTTTCTATCTAACTTATGGCGTCTTTAATATTTATGCGCCATAAGTTCAAAAAATTATTAATATTAAAACGACATAACAAAAAATTTTTGTCGAACTTATGACGCGGTCCGTTTTTTTTTCTTGTACTCCGTTTTTTTTTCTTGTACTGCATTTTGAATTTATTGGATTTTTCAATTTTGGGTTATTACTGGAAAAAGATGATAAGACAATAACTTTCAAAGTAATTTGAAAATCGATAACTCTCCTTTCGGATAAAACCCATTCCTTACAGTTGTATGCTGTAAACTATATAAAAAATATATCGAAGAAAGTCATATGGAGGGAGTATTATATTATCAATTTATTTGTATTTCTCTTTAAAAAGTATTTTTTATTTTTAATGCTTGAAAAAATATTTCATGGTTTGGTCAGGAAAAAATTAAAATTTAAATCATATATTTGTACATACTTAATTACGAATAATAGTTACATACATGTATTTGGGTTAATTAAGGAGCTATTTACAAATTAAAAATTTATAGATAATTTAGAAATATTAAAATAATGAACAATTGGTAAGTTTCTATGTAGTTTTTAGTTTTGAACTAATTCAAAGTGTTTACGAAGCATCTGTAAGTAAAGATGTGAAAGTAAAGATTGTAGTAAAGATGTGATAAGGACATTACACACAGATGTTAATGTCGTAAGGCTGTAAATATCGTTAGAAGGAATTATTATTAGAACATCTGTGGGATTGGAATCCATACTTCCTCGATGTTTAGAGCATATTTTGTATGCTTGTATCCACAAGGCCACTAAGAAAAAATAAGAAATAAAAAATAAATATTTGATTATTTGCGACTTGAGTTTTAAAAATCTCCTTCCTCTGATTTTCCTTAAAATTTTGAGAAAAACGAGGAAGAATACAGTTGACTTTGTCAACTCTTAGATACCCGTACGAACCGTTAGTATGTTCACAGCCTGTCACTCTGCTTACAATATTATTTTTTTAATATTTTAGTATTTTAAAATAATTTGAGTGAATTTTATAATTTCTAGAACTATGGGTTGTACATATATTCAAACTATATGTTTATATGTACATTCTTCAAAAGCAGATTCTAACCTTCCACATAACGATTATCAATCCAAAACTTTTTCAAATATTCTATAGTACCATTTAATACTAAGCGGTAAATGTATATTAAATTTACTAAGTAGAAAACAGTAAATATAATTTTAAATATTATATTATATTATATTTAAATATTCCATTGACAGAATAATTTCTTATAAGTACAATAAAATACATATATGTATGTAAATACGGCGCTATATAATATACATCTATACTCTTATCATTCATTCACTAGTGACATATACGATATGTAAATAAACATGATATTATATAAGTATGTATATATATCAATATCATATAAATAAAAATTCTTCAAGCAACCGTTATGTTGTTTATTTAATTACATTTTTTTGTACTACGCATTATATCCTCAACAATTTCAAATTATCGAGTAAAACAAAATGGAAAAAATACGTTAAAGAAATTTGTTAGAAAATTTGAAAAAATCAAGTAACACTTTCGTCAATTATAAAGTAACCCTATATTATTAAAAAAAGTTGTTAACAGAAATAAAAGTATAATGTTGGAGCTTTAATTTTTGTGTATTACTTCAAAAAAATTTTAATAGGTGTTCAAGTTACAGGTGTTTCAAAATAGGAAATTTTCAGTTTTTGACCCCTTACAGCTCCTAAACGGAGGGTGATACAAAAAAAATTTCTGAAATGACTCATACTTATTTTTAAAGATCTAACTTCTGCCAAAATTTCAAGTTTCCAACTTAAACCGTTTAGAAGATGGAAGGTTTAAAGAATTTTGCAAAATTTGAATTTCGCATAACGGTAAATTAAGACACCGTATGCCACAAATATATATTTATTGTATATATACTGTTAAAGCTAATGAAAGTAGTAATCATTTGGCGTTTTCAAAATGAAGATATACCTTATACAACTTGTGCTATAACAATTTAAATATAGAGCTTTTTTGAACCTTTGGGGAGCTGTAGCTCCGTAACGGGTGGGGCTACAAAAAAAAGTTATTAAAAATAAAATTAATATTTTTGTGAGATCTATCAGTAGTTAAAATTTCATAGCTCTATTGCAAAAAAAATGTGGAGATCTAAAAGTTAGGTGTTCGAGAGCTACCCTAAGGCTTGGTCCAAACTCAACCAAAAAAAATAGGGAACCTACAAATTACTCCCAAAATATTTTGTGTAAATTTCAAGATTCTAGCTTTCTTAGTTTTTGAGTTAGCGTGCTGACGGACGGACGGACGGACGGACGGACATGGCTCAAAAGTCTTAGAATTTTTTTCTGATCCGATCCATACCTTTGAAGGTATATCTAGCTCGCTTATTTCGAGGTGTTACAAACGGAGGAGTAATTTTATTATACCCGATCCTATCGTACGGGTATAAATATCGCATGTTATCAAATTAAATTTTCCAAAAGATAAAATCTCTATGTGATTACCTCATTTTGAACAAAAAACAATAGTTGCTTTTTTCCGAAATTTCCAAGAATAATTTTTTAAATGTACCTTCATACATTTAACTCTTTAATATAATTTTGTTCCTTTGTTAAAGGCTTTAAAAATATTTTAGGAAATCTATGTTAAACTTAGTCAAATATTTAATAATATGGCATTATTTTATCTTAAACATCCTGTTGCAAAATTACACGGTTATGCTAAATGGAACTTTGCGAAAATATCCTTCTTGTTAGAGAATATTAGGCAAAATGCAGATTTAGAATTTTGGATTAGGCTAACTATTATACACTTGGAAGAGAAATATCAATTGGAATTATAGGGAGAACCATTAAATAAATAAGTAAATATTCTTTAAATTGTTATTTTTAAAACTTTGGTTTTTAAATATTCAAATCTAAACTTATTTATTTAAAATCTCTTAAATTTTAAAAATGATTGACCATTACATAATTACATAAATTGCAAATTATAGATTACATAAATTGCAAATTGTAAAAAAAAATGTATAAAAGCAAAACAAAAAGAAAATAAGAAAAGGATATAATTGTGTAATTTAATACTTCAGTGCTTTTAAATGAATATCAATTGGATATTTGTAAAAGAAATCAAATTTTTGACATTTGATTCCTACAGTTCTTTTAAATAAAGGAATAGTTAACATTTTGGTAAAGTGGAATTTGATTCTTTTGTTTATTAAAAGGTTTAGTTGATCATTTTATAAAAAAAAAATAAATCAGCTATATCCTCCACAGGACCGACCGCAGGACCGACCGTTTTTTTCATTCAAACATATTAAAAGTAAAAAATAATAAGAATTGTAAACAAATACAAAACAAACGTAACATAACATTAATATTAAATCTGCTAATAAAAACTTTACAATCTGAATTTTGCACCATCAACAAGAGAATATATGCATAGATATTAGATATAGAAATTTTTAGAGATATGTAAAGATATATTGTGTAACAACTTTTTCTTAATAATTTTTTCCATAATATTTTTTTGTTACCAAATATTCGCAAAAAATTTAAAAATGACACTAGTAAACTACCACTCTGGGTTGTCCGATTTGCTGCAAAAGCTTCCGAGATATTTATATCAAAAACTTAAATATGAAGTTTCAAAGAATTCCGTTCCGCCATTTAAGTTGTACACGTGCCTACTGACATATCCACATCCACACACAAACACACACATCACGTTAAAAAATTACTTGTACAAATTTTTGGTGTAAAAACAATACCTACCTTATACATTAAACTATGTGGTGGTACGTAAAAAAATAATAAAATAATTTTATTTTATTTTTGCTATAGCAATCTAAAATCTAAATGTTAACACTTGAATACCTGTTCGAAAAAAATAAAACAAATAATGCCTCCACTCAAAGTTTTCCAACGTGAAAGGAAGAGTGCAACAGATAGATGCCCACCCATACACTGTGGAACTGGCGTATGCCCACCCATAACTGTCAAGATGGCGTAACACAGCATTCGGAAATTCGTTTGACATGCGCACGTCTGTTTATGGAACCTTATGTCCACACACGTGTTTCCAAAAGTTGGTAATTCATTTGTGTACGATATAATGAAATTGAAGAAGAACATTAACATCTTTCTTCAAAATAACTCTCCAAATTGTTTTCCTTCATCCTCCATAATCCCAATCATAATAAATCCAATTTCCCAAGTAATCCTTCTTTCGTCCTTTTCCACAAAACCAAGCTGTGTATTATATTATTATTATTAAAGGACCCATCTAAAAGTTTTAAAGGAGGTGGTTTTGGTTGATTAGAGTTCAACACTAACGACAGGAACCTCGTGCAGTTTCTTTGAGTTACTTTTGAAGTTTTCCACCGTCCCTCGTAAAAAAAAAAAAAAATCTGAAGTATAAGAATTTTAAAGAGGTTTATCTTGAGAAATTTGAGATGACATTGTCAATTCTTTAATACGGGTTATTATAATCAGTTCTTATTAAATTGAATTCAATACTTTTTTTCAGATTTTACTGGTTTTATATAATTTGACCTATGTCACTATTTCATTAGAAAGTAATTGAACATTAAAATAAACATTACGAAACTACATATTTATAATGTAATTAAAATTACTAAAGATACGTTCTTA
Source organism: Poecilobothrus nobilitatus (assembly GCA_947095535.1). Lineage (NCBI taxonomy): Eukaryota > Metazoa > Arthropoda > Insecta > Diptera > Dolichopodidae > Poecilobothrus > Poecilobothrus nobilitatus. Next base: position 38,866,454 of record OX352774.1, on the reverse strand, counting down.
TAGTTTTGACCGTGACTGTAATTACGGCACTTATCTATATATTCAAAAATAAAACTAAAAATTTTAAATTATATTTTAAGATTTAGATATTGCAAAAAAACCTCCTCCTACTAATTAGGTATAGTATAATAAAAATAGTATTTAATTTTACTTTAAAAATATTTTCAACCTAAAAATTGTGATAAATTTTAAAAATTTCAAATCTGATCCTCAAAATATATTTGAAAACATATTTATGGTCATATTCAAGCTTATATATGTATAAAAAATATATATAAAAAAACATAAGCACTTTAAAATTCATTTCGTTTAAGCTTTCTGATGTTTAATAATTTATTTAAGTTTAAGTGATTTTAGCAATAGGTTTAATAAATGTTGCAATTCAGAACACAGATAAATTGATTAAAAACTAGATAATTTGTTTTGATCTAATTCAGTAAAGTTCAGTAACAAGATACTGAAAAACTGCCAAGCTTTATTTAGAACAATATATTTGCACCTAGGAGGATATTGTTTTACGAAAGATCAACTACAAGCTAAAAATCCTTTACAGATCTTTAGTTTCTTAGATCTAGTAAGGTTGACAGAAGTAAAATGAAGAGAAAATCCTCTTAGAGGGAGTACAATAGATCTACATCAAAAGTTCACAATGTTACTGATACCCCTTAAATAATAATCTAATCTAATTTAACCTTCAAAGTAAGGTAAAGTAAGATCAGTAAGTAAGGTCTGACAAATTTTAGGAAACTGGTCTGACAACAGAATGTAGGACTTTTTATATAAAATAAAAATTAAAATTACAATTTTTTAAAAGCATTTTGGTCTAAGTTCAGAAAAGTTTAGAATACTTGGGAAAGTTCGATTTCAACAATTTATTTCCGGCCGATGTATAATTGAAACTTCACTGTATTTGTATATGTGAAAGTCAATAGTAAAACGTTTTTGGTTTCTTTTATTTTATTTTTTTTATTTATTTTAAAATTATTTTTCTCAGAATTATTTTAATACCACAATCGTGAATAACGTACTAGAAAAGTAAAAAGAAAAACTAAAAACAATCGAAAAAAAAAATAAAATAAATGTGAAAAACGAGGAAAATCTGGAAAATCCTTGTTAAAAATTTAATGATAAGTAATTCAGCTTTGGTGTTTCTTTCTTTGTGGTTTCATTATTATTATTTTTTTGTATTATATAGTTTCTACATACATATTTTACTTTTTTACTCTCTATTCCACATTAGTTCCAACTTATATTCAATATCAAAATTATACAATTTACATCGAACACGTGCGGTTGGTTTTGTTGGTGGTCGTCGGTTTAAATAAAAAAAAAAAAAATGTAATTTAATATGAGGATTATAACATAAATTGTCTGGTAAAGGTTTCGATATATAGTTAACATTTGTATGTATATGTATGTACATATGTGATTATATACCTAAGCTTTGATTTTTTATCCGGAAAATTATTATAAAAAAAACTATTATTTATTTATGTTATATATGGTGGTGTTCTTAAGTTCTATTATATAATAAATATAGAAATATGTATGTATATTTAAAATTTGTAAGATACTATGTTTAGTGCAGGTAAATGTTGTCCTATTAAGTTAAAAAATTCTGATTTATATATCGAGATTCTTTTTTTAATTGCATTTAGATTTTTTCACGTTTTATTTTAAACGAAACAGTTGAGGTTTTTTTTTTATTCTAGGTAAACATTTGGAAAGTACAATTTTTAAAAATAAAAAATTTTAATAATAATCTAACCAATGGTGTAATAATTAAGTCACCCAATTTAGGATTCTAACACCGATATTTAATTTGAGCATTTTATAAAGTGATTCGTAATAGTTTATAATCGCAATAGAATATTTTCGTATTGCATAATTTATGGCGCACAAATATGTATTGTGTATGTATATGTATTTATGGATACCTTAAGCTAATTAAAGGGTTGAAGAAAGAATAAAAAACAAATATATGAAATTATATAACTAAACTCAAATGCTACTATTTCTCTTTATATCCGTATGAAATCAGTGTCTATTAAAGCTATAGTTATCTGAAATTTTGTGAAAAGATGTTAAGTTGCAAACCAACCTCTGTAAAATTAAATTGTGCTAGAGCAGCAAGTTTAGGTAGCTTGCTTATATGGGAGCATAATTATGCTATTAGGCATCTGAAATCTGTGATCAACTTTTATGGCAATAACTTTTGTAAAATATTGTTGATTCGGGGCAATATGTTTCAGTATCTGTCATACTGACTTATCTTATCATCTTGGTACTTAATTATGTTAAACATCTAAAATTTTATAAAAGATGATCAAGTTTTATACAAACAACATATATATTATCTTCATACTGGTATCCCAGATTTGACAGAGTCTACTCTATTGCACTTTTCCTCGTTTTCTTCTAAATTCTTTTTCTAATATTGTAATGTTTCTAGTGCTTTTTCTAGTGTTGTTACTTGTTATTGTGTCTAGTACTTTTTTATTCACTTTGTTATGTGTTTTTAGGTTGCACTTAATGTAGTTTTATTGCTATATTTTAAAATAAATTTTTATATTTTAATTAAATTCAACTGAGCTGAGCTAAGAAAATTGAGAATAGTAGATAGTATATTTGAACTGAGATTAATCAGTTTAGTACATTTCTTTCTATAAATTGATTTATATTCTTGTTGTTTGTCTTGTGTGATTCTATAGTGTTTTAATTTAAATAAACACTAAATTATTGCTATTTTATCTTTCGTATTTAATTGTACAGGGTGTCCCGCGTTAACATGCACATAGAGCAGAAGGTGATGGGGAGCAGCAATTATATGGGAGGGGGGATCTATTCTGGATCCTTTTCGAGTTATGAGAGGTTAAAGATTTTTAGCGACTTTTCAAGTCCCAATATACCCAAGTCCCAAAGTCCGCATATACCCAACAGTTAGAAAGTTATGAAGATTCAAAATAATTTAAAATGAAAAAATTATGCTTCAAACTCAATTTTCTTTTGAAACACCCAAATACAGCGTTCAATTTTTTTCAAAAGAAAATTGAGGTTGAAACATAATTTTTTCATTTTAAATTATTTTGAACCTTTATAACTTTGTAACTGTTGGGTATATGGGGATCATTAATACACATAAATTAAAGCTGACAACTTACTCTACGAAATATATTTGTTTTTTATTTCTCTATTTTTCAAGCCGTTCAAAAGTTATAGATTTTTTTATGAAAAGTCGCTAAAAATCTTTAAACCCTCATATCTCGAAAAGGGTCCAGTTTAGGCCCCCCTCCCACCCATATAATTTTTTGTTCGTTGTGATGTTCCCCATCATCTTCTGCTCTATGTACAAGTTAACACAGGACACCCTGTATAATCTAAGATTAAAGAAAAACAAATAATTTTTTTCTTTTACTCAGTCAGAAATATGCAGACGAAATTATGAAAAATCCTGAGAAAAAGAGAAATGGAATAATTTTATACCATCAAAAACCTTAAATATTGAATTTAGATAAATGTAAGCTTGTTACCACTATCCACCAATCACCATGATTTTTTTTTTCCATTAGTAATTAAATCTATTTAACAAAAAATTGTAAGGTATATTATACTCATGTATCAGTAAATGAATAAAACTTTTTAAAACATTTCGGATTAAAATAAATATAAATTCAAAATTAAAAAAAAAAATAAATAAATATTAAAATGAAATTGGAAAATGAATGGATGTATATATGTGTATATTCATGTAATATAATATTTTGTGGTAGTTTTTTATACTTTTGTTTACTAGGATTAAATAGATAGATTTGGTATTTAATTATGTTTTTTTTTTCTCTAATGATTTAAATTGTACACTTAATAATAAGTTTTTAATTACTTTTAAAATTTATTAATTATTAGTATGCTCCTAAATTATAATATTTTAAATCTCCTTAAGATATTTTATCTTTCATAAGTCAAATATTATTAAATATAATCTTTATAAATCATTATAATATACTTAACTATTAAATTCATTAATGCTATCATTTTGGAATATTTTTGATATTTTTTAATTAATCGGGTATTTTAAATATTTTCTCAGATAGTTTTGATTATTAAATTGTTGATTTTAATGGTATTTTATTAACAAAGAGAAGTTGCAATTTTTTTTTTTTTAAATTATTTCAATAATTTTTAGGATTGGATGAATAGATGGCATAATAAACTCAACTCATTAAAAAGTTCATCTTAACTGATTTTTAGTTGTCAAAATGTTTTTATTTCAATAATGTAAGCTACATGTGCATGTCTATTTACCCAGTAATACATGTGATGCATCAGTTTACCCAGTGCTTACCGCGTACTGCTACTTTCGTTAAACAAAAATCGCATTCGAAAATCACACCGTTGCGAGTGCAAAATTAAGTTTTTTATACTACATAATGCTTACATAGTTAGGCGGCACCAGTATCAAAATTTTAATTTCCTATTCGCAACCCTACGATTTTTGATTTTCAAAGTTCCAAATTTTCGAATTCAATTTTCGTTTAGCGAAAGTAGCACTACGCGATAATGCACCTGCTGCCTGGTATAATTACACATCCCTTAATTAATAAGTGTAAAACTTTTGGAATGGTAATTTGAAATGAAAACCTATTATTGTCACCTAATTATTGTGGCTGTGAAAAAAAAAAAATTATAAAAACAATAACAACATATTCAAAACACGAAAACCTAATGTTGCCATGAATGATTCGGAACAGTATAATGAAATTTAATTAAATTTAAATTGAAAGATTAAAATTTTAAAGATTTTTCTATTTTTCTGTTTTTGAAACTATTAGTTCAAAGTAGCTGGGAAAAATTCAAGTTTTGCGACTATACATAAAGTGGAATAATAAAAAGGCTGAACACTTAAAGTAAAAAGAACTTACACCGATTTTATATGAAAATACACGACTTAGTCTTATGGAATAGTATGCCAAATACCAAGCTTGAAATTACTCGAAAACTGTTGATTTTTTTTTTTCAATTTTATCCAAAGGGAGAATGCAATTTCATTTTAAAGATGATTTTTTTTAAATTTTATTCTTTGCAAATATGTATTTGATAAAATAACTTACAACTACTTTTTCACCAAAAAAAAAGTTTCTTATAAGCTTCGAAAGAGATCTTTAATTTCGTACATTACTGGGCAAAAAAATGAATGCAGCTAAAATAATTTTTATGAAAATTTGAATTTTATAATTTGTGTGAAACATATTTTTTTTAAATTATTCAATAATAAAATAAAAATCGGGGAATTAAAGGTAGTTTATATTAAGTTATCAGTAATTACCAGTTATTATTTTAATAATATAATAAAATTTATATCTAATTAATCCCGTTTACCCATAATGTTCTCAAAAGTTCTGTTTTTTGAAAATCGAAAAGTTGGAATAGATAACCATGTTATTGCTATATAATTGGATTTATATCCAGTAATTCAATATTTTCTAACCATTTTATATTATACAATTTTTATTTTTTATTCACTGTGTCAAAAAAAAAAAAAAACCCCAAATGTACTCTGAATTTTCAATTTATCAAAATACCATTGGATAATATGAATTGAAATATACTTAGCAAATTTCCAGCACAATTAAATATGAAACTTTAAAATTACAAGGTTTTGAGGTTCAATAATACTAGAAAATATGTTTACTCTCTTTACTTTTCGAAAGTATTACAATGGCTGAGATACTAAAATGTAAAAAAAAAATTTTTCTTTATTTTTTATGAAAAATATATACAAAATTTTGAGTTGAAACCTTGAAATTTTGTAAGCTGATACCAGAAATTCCAAGATTTAATTTTGAATTAAAGAAAATCAAAAAATCCTATTTTTGTAAAAAATAATGGAAAAATAAAAAAATTTCATTTCATTTAAATACAGATTCTTAGTTAAATATTAAATGGAAGTGGATAGATAATAAAATTCATTTTCGTATAATTTAATGCACATCCTCTTTAAATGGGTTAACATTTTACCGTAGTCTTTTTTTTTTTTTTTTTGTTTTTAAAGATTTTTCTTTATAGAAATTGTAATTTTTAGTAACTTAAATATTAATATTATGTTCATAAAATTAACTTAAGTTTTATTTTTATGAACTAGTTTAAAATTTATTAATATTTTTATCACTTGTTTTCAAAGCACTATTAAACGTACATATAATATGTATATAATAAAATCTAATATTAAATACCTATTTCATTTATTTTATATAAAGTAAAAAAAAAAAAAAAGGAAGCTATATATACATTTTAGATAACAAAATATTATTAATAAATTAATAATAGATTTAAGTTTTAAGAATCGGGTCGTGCTAAGAAATTTTAAATCGATTGTATTGCACATTTTATATTCTTTTGATCCTTTGAAAATGCATGACAGAAATTTCTTTTACAGAAAGGAATCTATTTAAAGTTTTTTAAAATGAGTACCTAACGGAATAATCTGTAAAAATAAAAGCGTAAAAACAACCGTTATATTTTAAAAATTTTTATCACGTTCATAGTGTTTTTATGTAATATATAATACTAAAGAATCAACAAAATGAACATTATTGCTTATGTGTTATGATAGAACTGATGTACTTTTATTGCATTACAAATTGAATGTTGGTTTCATTCATTGGAATTCTCTATGATGTAGTTTATAAATGTTTAACAAGAAAAAGTTTTAAGCTTATATTTTTCGTTAGTATAGGTATATGTATATAATATATGTTTTTACTGTTTAATGAAATAGTCATGTATTAAAAAAAGAAACTAATTTTCTATTTTAAAGTCATTGGTAATTTTTTACATTAATATTTTAGAAGAAAATTTTTTTTTTTTTACCAAGTTGTCGTTTTTTATCGTAAAACTGTTAATAAGGAATAAACTCATTTTCATGATATGATAAATAAATAGAAATTGGATTTGAATTTTTTTGAAAAATATTTTTTTAGACTTAGATATTACCTACTACCGTATACAATGTGATAGAGGAGTGAGATCCACCTGTTCTTTACCAGAAGTATTGGGAGCGATATACTAAAGCTCTTAAACTCCTCTGTTTAAAACTACCAATTACTTTATTCAAAAACACCTGCACTGTTTTAAGCACTAATTTTTAAGAAAACAGATTAGAATCTTTTCAATATCTTGACAGGATGGGTCCGTATTGAAATCCCGTCAATTAAAATCCCGCTATATCAAAATCCCGTCAATTAAAATATGTACCTCTATATCAAAATCCCGCCAATTAAAATCTCGCCATGTCAAATCCCTTTATTTATCAAATTGGGATTTTAATTGGAGGGATTGTGATATAGCGGTATTGAAATCCCGTCAATTAAAATCCCGCTATATAAAAATCCCGCCAATTAAAATTTCGCCATATCAAAATCCCTTTATTTATCAAATTGGGATTTTAATTTGAGGGATTTTGATATGGCGGGGTTTTAATTGACGGGATTTTGGTTTGGCGGGATTTTGATTTACGGGATTTGGAAAAATGGGATTTCGATACGGACCCTGATAGGACATATCTAATACAGAACTATTACTTTTATACTAATACCTACTACTAGTTATAGTTAATACTCATAGATTGTCAGTTCAGTTTTGTAAATTTAGTTTACTTGACAAATTGTCACTTAAAAATTGCTATAGCTGACTTGATTCAAACATTCTGCAAGCTATTTTAGTAATTTATCACTAATTGCATATATTTATTTTATTGACGCTAATTAATCTGATGAAATTTAATCTTCACAATGACAAATCATATCGCAGTTGCGTATGTGTTGATGTAATTATTTAATTGTTTGAAATTGTTATACTTATATATGTAAATACTAAAACTCAACAGTTAGGTTATCATTAATAATGCATTGGAGTATATCATTACATTAAAAATGGTTGTTGCTAAACTTAACATTGTCGTTGCTTGTCAATAAGAACCTTCAATTATTACGACACAACATTTATAAGATATATATATATATAGCAAAAATTAATTGGTCTAGGAAAACGCCATTTATTTTATAATTGGTAGTTTATATTTATTAGCTACAATAGTTGCGTTTTTTTCATTTATCCGATCACGGAACTTTTATGAGTTTTTAACAAATCGTTGATCCAACTTTTTGTTAATCTTTTTAGCACATTTCCAAAAAAAATTTGAAAAAATGTGCTTATTAGTTTCACTCTGTCCGTCCGTCCGTCCGTCTGTTTACAAAACTTCTACACCGTTAAAGATAGCGAAAAAAAATTTTAACGATGGGTAGGTTTCATAAAAAAAATAATTTTGTGGAACAACTTTTTCATGTAGCCCCATCCATTACGGAGCTACAGCCCCTCAAACTTTGAAAAAGCCCTATTTTTAAATACATATATCTTATGTTCTGCTTAAGATTTTTTCAATCTAAAGACGTCATTCGACAGGTATTTCTTTTAACTTTATAAATTAATATCAAAATTATACAATTTTGTTAAATTTAGTATTTAAATTTACCGTTATGTGAAAACCAAATTTTGAATGATTTTTCTACTTTCATAACTCCAGCACGCTTTTAGATAGAGGCTTGAAATTTTGAGGCAAGAAAGACCACCCCCTGTTTATGAGATATTAGGGCTTAAAAATTGAAAATTTGTTATTTTTAAACACCTGTAACTTAGGAACCTGTTACCTAGGAACCTGAACTTCTGCAAGATATAAAAATGAAAGCTACAGTAATATATTTTAACGTGTGTTAAAGGTTTATTTTAGTTGTAAAGGGTTCCAAAGTTGCAGCTCTTCAAAATTGCGAAAAAGCCCCATTTTCAGATTTATATATCTCAGGCTCTGCGTAATAGTTTTGCAATCTAAAACCGCCAGGAGATCGAAAATTTTATTATCTATATAAAACAATATCAAAATTATGTAATATTTTGTAATTTACAATTTAAATTTACCGTTATGTGAAAACCACATTTTGCATGAAATTTCTTTTTTCATAACTCAGGCACGCCTTTATATAGGAACCTTAAATTTTGAGACAAGAAAGAATTAGTATAAGTTTCCTCAGAAAATTTTTTGGTAACATCCCCTCTTTTAGAGTTATTACGCCTCAAAAATTGAAAATTTGCTATTTTTAGACACCTGTAACATGAAAATTAAAGGTTCAATAATATACTTTTACGTGTGTTAACAGCTTTTCTTAGTTATATAGGATTCCGGACTTACGGCCCCTCAAAATTTCAAAAATGTCCTATTTTCACATTTTTTCTTATTACATGAAATTTTCAAATTTTTGTGCAAATTCACAATTCTAAACAGTTTGTATTGAGTTTTGGAAATGTGCGCTTTTAAAAACCTTTGGTTTACATTATACCTTGTTTTATTTTCTGACTTATATTTTTAAATATCAAAACAAACTTTCAAAATCGAAGTAATTTGTATATATTAAAAAAAAATTGTCTAACCTAATAGTTCATCTATCTGTCATTATGTTTATAATCCATAGTCATTTTGTTAATAGTCCATATGTTATTTTGTTAATAAACAAAATGACAGATAGATGGACTACATAATAATATATATTTCTCAAATAAAGAAAAAGTTTCTGTTAAAAAAATTGTAAATTATCACCTAATAATAATAACCATATTACGGTAATAAAAATGTTCGAACTTAAATATAATACCGTATAAAAAAAAAAATTAAAAGCAAAATAAAATAAAAATAAAAAAAGAAACAATAAAAGTAATAATAAAAACACTTTGAATATATTTTCAGTTACTTGGTTCACCTAAAGGTTCTGATAAATAAATATAAAATTTCATTATAGGGTAATGTAATTGTAATCATTTTCATTGTTATGTACTTAAACTTTATTGTTACTATCTACTGATTTAAATTAAAAATCGATTTTTTTTTGTTTTTATTTTTTTTTTATTTAGATAATAATAAAAGTGGAGGTAACTAACATATTGTGCAATACTATCTTGTTATAAAATATATATTATAAATTCCAATTCATTGGAAGACGTGTATATGTTTAAAAAATTGTCAACTACTTTCTTTTTCATTTTTAGAAAATTAATATAGTATGTGGAAGTATTTAAATTCAAACTGTATTAAAGTGAACTGTATTAAACAAACTGTATCAACTGTGTATCTAATAAATTTTAAAATGAACCACAAAACATGTTTTTTCAACGGGAATTAAAGCGTTGTAATTGGTTCCTTCTTGTCGTTAAAATTTTGATTTCAATGTTATAAGTTATTAGATTATATTTTAAAATTATGTATGTAATTAAAGTTTAACAACTTTTACAATTTAAACTGAAAAAGAATTAAGGTTAATTCACATCATACAAGTTTAGTCTTAATTCTGTCAGTTCAGTTTTAAAAATTTGTATGTACATGCACACAAATATGAATTAATTTTCAAACAAAAATGGAATCAACTATTTTTGAAATTTTTTCCCATATTTCATATTTATACCTACTATACATATATATTTAGTGGACAGTTTATATCAAAGTATATATTTCCATATAAATTTGATGAATTTTTTATCAACTGCTATTTTAAATACAAGCAATGAACGAAACTAGCAACAAAATAAGAATACACCACATATCATCTGTCCAGTAACTTGGTCAAATTCTCAAATAGAATTTTAAGAAGAACTTCCTTAAGTTAGCCAGCGGGCAACAGCTAGTAGGTGCAGCTGGTAGTTCAACGAGAGTCTTGTGGCCAGGTCTAAGTTTAAAAAGATAGAAATGAATACTTTCTCTCTCTAGACCTGATAAAAGACATTTTATTTGTGTTATTACGGGCCGTTTTCAAAGCTTCCACTTCTTGCGTCAGAGTGGTATCATGGTAGAAATAAATCTAGGGGAACTTAACATCAACTCTGGCCGAATTGATTCATCTACGTTTTATAAGTATACTACTGACCTAGAGTCTAGTAGATTACTGACAACAAAATAAAAACAAGTAATGGAAAAATCCAAGGATTTTCAAAAAACCACATTTTCAAAATTAAAAAATATTCCATATTCAATTATAAGGTAACCCTATATGAAGAAAAATATAACACAAACAAAAATGTAATGTTGCAACTTTACTTTTTGTATATTACTTCAAAACAATTTGGACAGGTGCCCAAGCATGGCAAATCCACATATTTATTTTATATATACATATTTATAAAGTTTAGAGAATCAGTTAACGTTTGGCGTTTGCAAATTGAAAATATGCCTTATAGAACCTGTGTTATAACAATTTAAAGATAAGGTTTTTTCCAATTTTGTAGAGCTGTAGATCCGTGGGGCTACAGAAAAAAGTTGTTCCACAAAATTAATTTTTTGGTGTTGCCTATCCGAAGTAAAAATTTTGGGGCTGTGGGGCTTTTTAGAGAGGATGGGGCTACAGAAAAAAGCTATTCCATAAAATTAGTTTTTTGGTGTTGCCTATCCGAAGTTAAAATTTTATTGCTTTATTTCAAGCAATGTAGAAGTTTTGTAAACCCCCAGACAGACGGACGAGCGGACGTAAAAATAACAATTTAAGAGCCATTTTAATAAAGAAATCCCAGATATCAACATTTAAAAAAGGGTTAGATGCCGAGAAAAGATAAATAACTGAAATTGAATTAAGACTGAATATAAATAAGTGAATAGGTAGGTACATTAGTATGCACATTACATACAATCATTATAACAAAAAAATCATAACTAATTAAATCTGAATTGATATCTGTGCTTCAACCATTATATCAAAGGTGATATAAAAACAAAAGAAACTAATAGCATTTTAAAGGTTTGTAGCTTTAATCATTGTATATGAAAAGTTTTACAATCTGTTAAGATATATTTTACTACCAATTACAAATGCTATTGCTGCGGTTTCAAAATTTATTCTACAATATGCGACGTAGTACAATTTCATTGCTATTTTAAAAATAATATTTATGAGAAATTACAGCATTTTCTTATATTTATTTTTAATTCTCAATATTTCCCTTTTCTGCATAAAAATCTGTTTTTATCTCATGTTAGTAGTATTAACATATATGTATATAAGTAAAAAATGGTAGGTAGGGTTAGGTGTTTCCGAATAAATCAATAGAAACGTTTAAAATCAATTGAAGACAATAATATGTATACTTTTAAATAAAAATATTTTCTACAATTTTATTTTTCAAAACAAAACCAAAATAATTTTTTAACCTGCCTTATTTTAATGCATTGTTTCATAAGGAAAAACTTTTTATTTAAAAAAGAAAAACTAAATATATTTTTAAAATGGCTTACTTTTAATATATTTTGAAATTATATTTAAAATCCAGATTTTATTTATTTTTTTTTTTTTGTTTTTTATTTTTTAAATCTTTTAAAAATTTTAATACATTTTATGTGTTTAACTTTAAGTTCTTTTATTTTTACATTTATACTTTTATATCTTAAATTAAAATAATTTCCTTTATATTTAAATTCGCGTTTTCTGTTTCTGTATTCCTTTGTTATCACGTTATCTATATTTTTTTTTATTTTTCTTTTGTATAAAGGCGTTCTTTCGGTATACAGGTGGAAGCAAAGCATTTAAAAAAAAAAAAAAATTTCTTTACCAACTAAATAATATGTACGTGCAATATATGAACATATGTAGAAGGTGTTCTTTACATTTAAAAGGAAAAATTTATATATATATATATATATATATATATATTAAGGTACCTATAGAAGAATCAGTGCCTGCTGACAATTTAGCTCCCGCATTCAAAAGTACAGTTGGTTAAGCAAAGGAACCAAAATTACATTTACAGAATATTTAAATACTAATCCGCTCTATTTTTGTTTTTTGTTTTTTTTTTTGTTTTTTTTTTGGTATATTAGTTTTTTTTTTACTTTACATTTAAATTTCAGTTAGAATTGGAAAATGAAGGAACGAATGAACAAGAGTATATTGTATATCCTTTGATTATAATCAAAAAAAAAAAAAAAAAAAAATCTTTCCGAACCACGAAACACCATCTTTTTACCACATTCTTTATGAGGAAATAATAGCTTAAAATAAAGGTATAGTAAAGATAGTAGTTTAGACGTAACGAATGAATGAACTTTACCCACATATCAAATCTCAACTTAATATAATAAAACAAAAAAAAAAAAAAAAATTCAAAAGAAAAAAGAAAGAAGAAGGAAGAAGGAACCACACCCGACAATCTATTTTTTTATTTTTTCCTTTATATATATTTGTAGTTAAAAGTGTATTTAACACATATGTTTGTAGCAATTGTTTTTTTTTTTTTTTTTTATAGATAAACTACTTTTAAAAGGTAAAGAAAAATATGCATTAGATATTCATTTAGATTATATACTAAATAGTTTTGTCAAAAGAATGTGTAATGGATATATGATAAGTAAACGAAAAAAAAAAAGAAAAGAAAAATCGGATCCGAAGTAATCGTATATAAAATTTTATTTTAAATGTATTTTAAATTTATTTTAATGAGTAGGTAATATTATAAAGTGTAGTATTATACTGTTAGTTTAGTGACATTTTTTTTACTAATATTGTACCGATAATCAATGATCATTTACTGTTCACCATACAGTATAATCGGTAAATTAAAGTAATGCCGCGAAATACAGTATCTTGTGCACATATCATTTTCGTACATCTTGGACTGGTAGTTTAATTAATTTCATATAGAAGCATTATATTCGTAGGAGTGTTCATTTCGTTTATAATAGTAATTTGTAAAAGCATGTTTTGAAATTTGAAAAATCGCGTTAGTAACTCTATTAATTTTTGAAATATATCTTTTATTTGATTTGGAAATTCGTTTTTGTATCAAATTTTTGTTTCAGTTGAACTTTTTAAGTTAAATCTCTCTTTTAGATGTATATTGTAGGCAAAGAGACTTATTCTACGAAATTAAATTCAATAATGTCTCCTTTTGAACAATTTCAACCTCAAGTATTCATTTCTACAATGTTATGTCTGGAATCTGGATGGTTCAAAATTGATTACGGAAAATCATTTATTGAAAGAACTGCTGAAATACATCCGTTTAATATGTTCCTGTCCAACAGATATAATCCATTATATAATATAATTTGTAACCTTTTAAAGAACCTGTTCAGGTTCACTTCCAATTTACCTTTCAAATATACGTTTTTATCCTATTTTCCTAAAATACCTCTTTCTGTTATCTAAAACTACAATAACTTTATGCAAAGAAATCCTTTCCTAGAATTTGGGTGGCGTGTTCTAGTAAAAAAAATATCAAATAAATGAAGAAATGAATGAAGAACAAATCAACTTTTTGATAAGAAAACCTTTACGATTTTTCCTCATTGACCGACTTTGCAATTTTTATGATAAATATGTAGACAGTAATAACAATTAAATTATGATTGTTCTATAACAATACAATACATAACAAGGTATTATTCCTATTGTAGAATTATACAGTGTAATCAGATCATTTGCTAAGGCAACGAAGTGTCATGAGATTACTGAATAAAACCATTTTACATTTGATATGGAAACTAACGTAGATGAAACAAATATCGAAAATACCTAAAAAAAAAAATATACTACTTTTGTTCATATCAATTTTTGTGCATATTTTTGTAAAGATACAATGAAAGTTACACTGCCTGATCATCTAGTACTACCTAAATTTTAAAACTCATTTAATATTGAGAATATCTTAAAATCTTAAAAAAGAGTACATAAATATATCAAAAACAAAAATTAGATGTTATGGAGTTTTCTTCTTTCGATTGTTTTGAGGAGTTACTTCTATTTCGGTATGTTAATTTCATAATATATCATAATTATTTTATATTCTTGAAAACCTGTATTTCATATTACCATAAAACACTAATTATTTTTTCCCCCTAATATAATTCTGTTAATATTGCAAGGCTGTTGTATTGAATTTAAAGTAAAACTTTTAAACAAAATACAAAAATTAAAAATAAAAATAATTCTCGAGTAGGTACTTTTTTCTGGTTTTATAAAATTTATCTTAACGAAAACTTAACGAAAAACTAATCATAGTCGTTTTTTATTTTATTTTTTTTGTGATTATTCCTACTGTCTGTAAGCCCATATTTGAAGGAGCGTAAAAATTTTCATCTCAAAAAAAAACGAAAACAGAAGAAAATAAAACCTTTTTTTAAACTATCAGAAGGTGATGGAGGAATAAAAAAGAAAATAGTTTAAATTTAAAGACTTTTAGACTTTAATCAGTGTCTCTTATTTTCTGTTCTAGTTGTAGTTTTTGTTTTTTTTTTTTTCTTGATTATTTTTTCTTTTGACTTTAACTAAAATTCAATTTAATTTTTATTTTAGTTTTTTTTCTTAATTTTTTATTTTTATCTCTTTGTTTTTTTCTTTCTTTTTACTTAAATATAATCTGATTAGGTAAGAGAGAGAAAGTGAAAAAAAATAAAAATAAAAAATATGCGACTTTGATAACACCATATGAAGAATATGTGTGTAAAAATGCCTTTAAGCAAAATTATTTTATCTTTAGTTTGCAGGAAAACTTTTTAAAAAATAATTATAGAAAAAGAAAAACCACAAAAAAAAAAAAAAAAAACAAAAAAAAACTATAAAATCCAGGAAAACAAAAGAATAATATGTGATAAGAATGGAGAGAGATTGAAATAAAGCATGAGAAGAAGATAATATGTACATATTTTAGAAAAAGAAAAATATCCGCCCAAATATCATTACCAACCTTCAACAATTACAATCCCATTTGTAAATGTCGGTTTTATTTAGTTTTGTTCAAATTTACTTTAAATATTAAGGAATTTTTTATTTTTTTTTTTTCGTAATTTCTTTTCTACTATATTTGAGACTATACTCTACTAGTTGTTCTAATGAAATAATATCTATTCAAATAATCAATTTTGGGTGGGTATATTATGTACTACCTTTGAGTCCCTTTTTTTTTTTAATGTTACATTACATTATAGCCTGGTAACTAAAGGAGTGTATAGTGTTTATAAAATGAAAAACTGGTGTAGATTATAATTTTAAAAATATAAAAAGAAAACAAAAAAAAAAAATTAGAAAGAGACAGAGATACATACATAAAAAGTTTAGGGAAAAAAATTAAAAGTAAATTTTTATAAAAACAAAACAAAATATAAAATAAAATTATCTTTTACTGTAACAAAAATTTATGCCTTTGTTTTTTTTTTTTTTTTTTGGTAATTAGAGAAACTTTAGTGTACGTAAAGTACGTAAAGTACGTAAAGTAAGTAAAGCTTTAATAATAATAATAATAAAATAATAGTAATTTATATCTAGTCATATATTTCAGTTATTTATGTATTAAATTTATATCAAAAAAAAAAAAAAAAAACCCTAAATATAAGGCTAAAAAGGTAAAAATAGTTATATATGTACTAAAAGTAACTTAAAGCATGTTATTATAGATATAAAAATAAAGATACGTTGTATACCGTAAGATGATTTAAAAAACGCAAAAAAAATAAAAAATAAAAAAGAAAAACAATGTTTAAAGATCCTATATTTGATCCTTAAAATAAATTCGTATAAATATATATTTACAGTATAAGTACAGTGTAATGTACGTTACATAAAATAGAAATTATGATAAAAATAAATAGTTTTAAAGATAAAAGGGAAAAAAAGAGATAGAGAGATAAAAAAAAAAAAAGGACAACAAAAAAAAAAAAAATCAGATTTGTTTTTTTTTTCTTTTTGTTTTTTTTTTTTTCTATTTTTATTTTTACTTGTACACATATGATTTTGACCTAGTTTAGGGGTTTTGTTTTTAAGGAGTTGAAAACTAACAAAAAAAAAAAAAAATAAAATAAAAATACCTTTGGATTTTTCAATTTTTTAGTTCAGATTTTATTTATACTCGTAGTATAAAAACGGATTTAGAAAAAAAAATTTCAGTTTTGTTATTTTGAAGCTTTTTTTAAATTCAAAATATTGTTTAGAAATCTTTTTTTTTATTTTTTTGTATTTTAATATAAGTATATAGGTATATAGGTAGATAAAAAAATACCTATAGGGTAAAATTTTTATTAAATTTGCTTTTAAGTTAATTAAAGATGAAAAAAAAATAAAAAACAAAAGTATACCGACAAAATATAAAGTGAAAATTTTTCCAGTTTTTCTTTTGTTTAAATTAACTTTAAAAGTTTAATATAAATTTCATTTGTTAAAAATTTAAGAATAACTTTTTGGGGAAATTTATATTTATAATGTATAAGAATTTAAAGACTTTTTTTTTTAAATATTCTCATTTTTTAGTATTTTTTATTTTATAAACTAAATATATTTTTCTTTATATTTTATTGTCTTATATTCGTATATATTAAGGAAGTTTTTTGGATTTTGTTGCGGATTCAATTAGAGTTAAATTTATAAGTGGCATATAAACATCTTTTTATTTAAGGTAATTTCTAGTATCATATTGAATTTTTTCCTTAACCATTTTTAGTCTTATGTACCTTTCATTATAATTCTTTTTAATTTCATTCTTCATCATTATTTATTTTAAATTAACGTATTCTATATATTAGTTTTTGTTTCTTTTCTAATTTGTTTTTACGACGGTCGGTTGAAAATTTCAAATGTTATCAGAAATACTTTTACACGTAATTTTTTTGGATAGTGTGAAACTTTTAACTAATTAAAACCACCCACTTATAAACTAAATTTTAAGTTGGGACCTTCAATACAAATGTATAGTTTGAGTTACGGGATAAGGATGTGGAAAACATTCTTGAGAAAATGGCATTTATGAAAAATTAAGGATTTATTAGAATGGGTAACATATGTGTTACAAACTTTGGAACATATATCAGTTTGTATTAAATTTTCTAATCTATTTTTCAATTTAGTAAGGTTGTAGTATTTTTAATTAGTAAAAGTCTAAAACAACAAAGAAAAACTCATGCTCTGTTTTGTTTTTCTATTAGGTGCGATGTTTTTATGTTACGATGTCTCATTACTTTTTTCCTTTAAATAAAATTTAGTTTATAGTACCTTTCTATCGTGTATAGAGTTTAAATAATATAGGTTATTTATGAAAATCTTACCTGAAAATGGTAAATATCCAATATCTCACAACCTAACATCATCCCTAAAGTACGCTATGAAGTATTGTTATACATTGTTCCGGAAACCTTGTGTATTATGTCTCTTTATAAATTATATTATTCGTCATTTTTATTGTGTATTTTCTTAAATTTTACATTAGATCAATGTATGCAGTTCTTCTTAAAATATTTTACACTCTCAAATACTTTAATTGAAATATTTAATATAATAAATTTTACTATATCAATGGATGGTCTAGTTTGTCTAAATCAACAATTTGGCCGTTATCTATCAACGAATTGTTTCTTTATTTTATTTAAGTTGTTCTTTAATGTTTTAATGTTACAAAAATAAAAACTCCTGTGTTATTTTCTTCAAAGAATTTTGGACTTATGTATTTAAAAATAAGTTCAACTGTTTTTCTTTAAATGTTTTTTCTATTTTGCTTTCATTTTCCATATTTACTTTTGAAAAATTTAAATTCCTTCTAAAGTATTTTATATTTTCATCTTCATATACTAATTTGAATTTTTTATTAACCAAAGGTTCATAGAAATCTTAAATTGAAATTATTATATACCCACTAAAATTTTTCAAGGAAATTTTATTTAAAATCTTCGATATTCTAATAATAAAACCAAAAAAATCTGAAGCTTTTCATTTGAAAATGAAAAAAGTCTTTAGGGAATTTTCATAAGAAAATTAAAAAACAAAATAACATAATTGATATTATATCTTTAGAGAATAAACCTACTAGTTGAAAATTCCAAGAAATTCCAAGAAATTTTAGAATACATATTATATTATTTACGTCACTAATAACATTACTTTGGAGTTTTATTATTGATTTTTATATAAAACGCGTTTATATAATATAAGGTGAAAATTTGTATCTTAATTATTGTATTTTTTAGTTTTGAATTATAAAATTGTAGTTGTTTACTAACTTTATTTGATTAATAACACCTTATAACTTATAAGTCACCCTGACGTTTTTAATCGATGGATATTAATTTTTTTTTATCCTTTTTTACTTTCAATGCCATTTTTTTATTACATATGCACACAGCGATAAACAACCGTCTACCATTCGCTATTTATTTATTATCCTGCCTTTGATGCTAGAAGCTCAGATCAAGACTCAAATGATTCTTGGTTGTTCTATCAAGGATTAAAGGAATAAAATCCAAAGGTTTTGTCTGGTTAAAATTGATTTTTCTTTATACATTTCCACGAATGTCCATAAATCATAAAATTAAAAATTGGCAAAGGATTAATTAATTATTTTATATTTTAAACTTTTTAAAATAAATGAAAATATTCAAGAATTAATTAAAAAAAAATTAATTAATAAAACGCGGAAGAGTGTAAAGTTAACTGTGTCAGTTCTAGAATACTTACACGAAGATTTTAAATCGATTCAGAATCAAATTCTGAGCAAAATACAATATAAACTTTTCCATAACGATCTTGTCTCCTTTAAGGTGTCACAAACATAAAGGCAAATTTATTATAATACCCTTGAAGTATTTTTGTACGAGTATAAAAAACACAATTTTTATACCCGTATGAACTATATTCAAGGGTATAATGAATTTACCATTACGTTTGTGACACCTTAAAGGAGTTGAGCTAGATATAGTGTCAAAGGTATGGATTGGCTCAGAATCGAATTCTGAGTCGATTAAGCCATGTACGTTCGTCCGTTTGCATGATAACTCAAAAAATAAAGGATCTAGGAGGAAATAAAGGATCTATTAAAACTCTAGCTATCTGAAATTTAGTGAAAAAGTGTCGAGTTTCATGCCAAAAACTTTTGTAAAATTTGATTGGTCTAAAGTAGCCGGTTCAGGATTCTTGCATTTCTTGGAACTTAATGAAGCTAGGCGCAATAGATTCGGGTAGCTGTCATATAACTCCACATTTTACATAAATATATCTCTGTAGTTAACGTCGGTACTAAAACATCTGAATGTTTTTAAAAAATAATCAAGTTTTATAGAACAGTATATATTACGTTCATACGGGTATCCCAGAGTTGACACAGTCGACTCTACTGAATTTATTGAAAATACCTAAAATGTCTTCGATATCTTTTAAATATTACATTGTTGATTTTAATAAACTGAAATTTAATTAAAATTTAAACTCTTTCGAATAAAAATTAAATTAAAAATGAAAAACCCTTTAAATTAAACATGGTCCTTGATTGACTACTACTTTGTGTTCCTTACATATCGTCAGTTAGTCATTTTATATCACTGTAATTTTTTATTTTTTTCATTAATTTACAGTTTTTCTTATATTTATTTTGACAGGACGTCTGCTTAAGCACTTAGATTTTCAGTATTATTAGGTTGTCTCATATTCTACACCAGCATTTTGTAATTGAGTTTTTATGATTTTATCATTGGTTTTAGTAGACCTAGACATGATAGTCATTTAAAGATATTTCTGTTATTTTCAGTTCTTTCGGATAGATGAAAATCGAAACCCATAAAAGTTGTAATGAAAATCGTACAGCATTTTTTATTGTAGAAAATTTGGAAGTAATACGTTCAACGATAACTTGACACACAACAAATGTTTTCACACCAATAAATTTAGGTATATATGTTCATAGGGGTATTGTACAAAACCTTACTAAAAATGTTACGAAAATGTTGATGGCCTTTTTTTTCATCAAAGCGCGTTTCAGTTTTGCAAAAAAAAAGGAACATAAACTTTTTACTACATTACAATTCTTGGTTTGTTGGGGTTTAGTCTTTTGATAAATAAAATCTTTCGTGCTAAAAAACAGTTTTCTAGCAGTTTCGAAGTGTAAGAACATAGCAGTAAAAATTGATACCAATTTTTCTGTATCTTGGACTAATTTTTCTGTAAAAAGTTAAAAATTGTTAATTTATTTTGATTCTGTTAATTTATTTTATTATTGTTTTCGGTTCTAGGATTTTGTTTAATCTGCAATTTTCTCTGTAAAATAATAGTTCTTTTAATTTTAGTTTTCAAAATTTGCATTACTATTGTAAAAATATGCTACTGTTATTATAATAACGATACAATTTTTTTGTAATTTTCATTTTTATATACATAATTTATTTTTCAAAATTTTTTTACAATCATTTTTATTATTTTTTTCTTCTTTCTATTTTTATCTTTTTTTTTGAATTTTTAATTTTCTTTTAATAAAAATTGAAAATATTTTGCATCATAAAATGCAGTTTCAGCTTCAATCATCAAATATTTCATCTATAATGATTTTTCTTTTTTTTTTTTAAATTAAACTTAAAATAAATAATTTTCAATTAAAATAAATTTAATTTCAGAGGATATTTTGAAAATGTAAAAAAAACAAAAAAAAAAAAAATTACAAAAAACAAAAATTATATTTTTCTTCGACTGGAGGTAAGACTCGAGTGGAGAAAAAAAATTTGGCTGGAGGTTGTTTAACAATGATTAAAATGGAAAATATTATGAAAATATTTAAAAGCTAAGACATGGTCGTAATATGAAATTATAGAAAGAACTCATAAAACAAAAAAAAGAAAAAATAATGACATAAGGATCGGGAATATTGAAATATTGTGCTGGTTTGAAGTAAAGGAATCTAGCAAAATTAAAATATGTATACTTTGAACAAATGAATTGTTGTAGGAATTAAATTTCAATGTTAAGGCGTATTTAAATAAATCTTTAAATAGTCGTTTGGAACTGCCATGTAATAGAGTTTTAAATAAAGTACTTTAAGCTTTAAAATTTTATAAGACATTGGTATAATGGCATAAAAAAACGAGGAAGAATACAGTTGACTTTGTCAACTCTTAGATACCCGTACGAACCGTTAGTATGTTCACAGCCTGTCACTCTGCTTACAATATTATTTTTTTAATATTTTAGTATTTTAAAATAATTTGGGTGAATTTTATAATTTCTAGAGCTATGGGTTGTATATATATTCAAACTATATGTTTATATGTACATTCTTCAAAAGCAGATTCTAACCTTCCACATAACGATTATCAATCCAAAACTTTTTCAAATATTCTTTAGTACCATTTAATACTAAGCGGTAAATGTATAGTAAATTTACTTAGTACAAAATAGTAAATATAATTTTAAATATTATATTATATTATATTTAAATATTCCATTGACAGAATAATTTCTTATAAGTACAATAAAATACATATATGTATGTAAATACGGCGCTATATAATATACATCTTACTATTATCATTCATTCACTAGTGACATATACGATATGTAAATAAACATGATATTATATAATTATGTATATCTATCAAAATCATATAAATAAAAATTCTTCAAGCAACCGTTATGTTGTTTATTTATTTACATTTTTTTGTACTATGCATTATAATATCCTCAACAATTTCAAATTATCGAGTAAAACAAAATGGAAAAAATTCGTTTTAAAGAAATTTGTTAGAAAACTTGAAAAAATCAAGTAACACTTTCGTCAATTATAAAGTAACCCTATATTATTAAAAAAAGGTGTTAACAGAAATAAGAGTATAATGTTGAAGCTTTAATTTTGT